>CM054129.1:116120989-116603489 GCA_028751855.1 Ambrosia trifida
CGGGCGAGTGTTGGTATTGGTAGTTCGAGGTGGCCCTTGGTTTCGGGTTGTGGTGGCGGTAATGTGGGTGATTTGTTTGGCCATGGTGAATCGAAAGAAGAAAAAAAATGAAGCAGAATGCGGACAGAATGTGTCTGTCGAGTAGGTTGGGATCGAAGATGGCTCAAGGGAGCTTTTAGGCTCTTGATACCATATAAAGTAATGAACAATGTTGTGTGTTTTTGTATTATGAAAGTTGTGTATTTATCAACAATACATCAATGCCTTTATATAGGCTTACATATAACTAACTCTAGCTAAGATTATGGAGTCAATGGTTGACTAAGTATAATGTACAATATAAATACAATGGCTAAAATCATGGAGTCAATGGTTGACTAAGAGACTTGACTTGACTTGACTTGATTTATGTTAGGGAGTCAATGGTTGACTAAGAGATTTGACTTGTCTTGACTTGACTTGATTAATGTTGTTAATAGCCCCCTTGTGGTAATTGGGCGCTAACATCACCCAAGCGAAATATTTAGTGTAGGGTGAAGGGTGAGCCGGCCAATCATTTTTTGCCACTTCATTTTTATTATTTTTTCTTTTTTTAATTCAAATTTAATATCATTATATACACTCACACCACACCACTGCACCCCTTATAAATTTCAAGCCCCTTTCAAACCCCTAGTGGCCTCACATGTCACATGTCAAAAATTGCCCAAGTGAGGGGATCCAAATTTCACCCCCAATACACATGGTCTACGTAAAAAAGTTTACGTACTCCAAAAACGTCTTTTCTTTGCTCTCTCATTATATACAAACATACTTATTATGATTCTTTTAAAAAAAATGATTATATATATACACAATTATTCTATGAAAAGTTAAATTTTCCAAATATATTTAACATACAAATAATGATTTTTTTTCTCAAAATTAAGAGATTTCATAGCTACGTTATCTCTTGTGTAAAAATAAATAAAATTTCTCACATATTTTTCTTTCACAGTTGATATCTTTGAATTGGAGCTTTTTCAGTTTGTAGAATTTTCTCAATCGTTGAAACATCTAAAATATCAAACCACAGTCGAGTAGCGCATGATAACAAAATAACAATAAATCAGAATTTGTGATGAGAAGTGCATGTTTATCAATTCTGAATTAATAATTAATAATGATACCTGATAAGCCAACGAGTCCGGTAATCGTGAGAGATGGAAGACAACACTTTATCAGTATGTTTTGTCAAACCTAATCTCATAACAAGCTCTCTCTACATATACACTCAGGGAACACCCTAATAATGTTAGTAAGGGTAATTTCGTCTATCAAAGAATCACATATTATTAACTTAGTGATATTATAGTAATTGATCATTATTATATAAATAATTGTGATCGCTACAGATAAATATACCAACATAATGTATATTTATTCTAACATTCTTCGACTTAGTCAGGTACTCATTTATTATGAATATTACATTGGTCTGCAGATTAATACTTGATGTGTCGTGATTTTAACATATAAAACATGCATAATTAGTCCCATAATAGGACAAAATTCGGGCTTAAATTACTAATTTTGGCTACTTAATCATTCCTATTCGTATGTTTCAGGAAATTGGAGCTCCACATCGAAAACAAGTGATTTTCGGAAAAGAACAGCTAAAAACAGAGATTCCTGAGGATACGAGACTCGCAGCATGTTCCCTGTATGTGTGAAGACCTTTTCCGGGCTTAAACGATAATCAACCCGGACATTAGAAGACAAAGCAGTAAAACTCGGGAAGGAATTGAAGACTTAGATGCTGTATCAGATGCAGGATGGTCGTGCTTACGACCGTGCACCCGTCCCAGGTCAACAAGTCAACATTTCCAAGTTAACAGAAGGAAAAAGGTCATATTTATGGGTTGCACGGGCGTGCCAAAACCTTGTGCACGGCCGTGCCAGCTGAAACGTGCTCCCTAAGGCTCAAACAGACAAGACTGACAACTTTTCTAAAGAGCACGGTCGTGCCAACACTTGGCACGGGCGTGCATGCCCTGAAAACCGACAGCCTCTGCTTGAAAGGACTCTGGAACAGTACCTGCTGTCGAGCATGGCCGTGCCAAAACACCTGGCACGCCCATGATTACCCTGATTTGCCTATAAATAGCAAGCTCAACTCAACCATTTGTCATCTTTTCTTGTGCTTTCTTGGGCCGACTTCCAAGCTTCTTCCAAGAGTTTGGGGTCTTGTGGGAGGCCTTAGGGCCATCCTAACATCCCACTAAGGTTAGGCCTCGTCCTACCTTGATTATCTTGGCCAAGCATGGGATCGTAGAGTAGTTCATGCAATAAACATCGAGGGTCGTAAGGATTATACTAGATATATAACACTAGGAGATGGAAGGCTTGTCTATGAGCAGCCATGTTCATGTGTTGATCATTCTTATGGTTGTATCTTTCTATCATCTCCGAACTCACTTCGATTTGTAGACTTTTATTATTATTAGTGGTAGTTTGTCTTTAGTTATTTATTGTGTTATCTACTTTCTAAGTCTTGTCTGTTTATCTTGTGACAGGTTCAAATGGTGATTAACTTAATAAACTTAAATAAACCTTAACTTAATAAAATAAACTATCAAGAGGTTTAATCAGCTTCTGATAATACTGAGCTAAATCCAAGGCGAGGAAACCGATAGTGAGATAGATCCTTCGGGCTTCTGATATCAAAACCGGGTTCTAAGCAATGGCTTCTGAAGTGGACCAGATCTGAGTGACACATTTCTAGTACTTACCAAATGAATGAATGATTTTCTTGGCAAAGGGCGGATTTCCTACGGGTGCACCAGTTATCTTTGGATTACACACCTTTAGGATTATGTTCCACCTTTGTTAAGGATTTCATTCATCTCGGGAGGTTATGGGTTAGGATAATTAAGTCACAAATCACTAAACCAACTTTATATTTACTTGATCAATAAATATTAAAGTGTCACAATTAAGATAAATAAAACAAGAATTCTATATCTAGGTCTCGTTAGTACAAAACCATTAACCAATGGGGATACACGTCGCCTGAGTTGACTGTGAGAGAGATCCTTCAGTCTTCATGATCGTTAACCTACTTAGGGGATACGATGTTGTCAGGACTGACTCTAAGGTGTCACACCCCAACAGCGCATAGCGGAAAGCAAGTTGTGAGGTAACGGAAGTTGTTACCACAACGTTTAGCGGATCACATATAGTTACGTGTTGACATCTTGCTAACACCCTCTAGTGAAACATTGTTTTAATTTCGTGGTTAACGAAAGTTGTTAAAAACAGGAAAAACACGTTTTACCAAGATGAAGCGAAATTTAAAGTTAATATTGTATTACAAAACACAAGATAACATAGTTTTAGATAATTTATTAGGTCCCAACATCATATCGACCGTAGTGCCCAGCCAAACCACTCTCTAATAACTTATGCATCGGTACCTGAAAAACATGCTTAAAAACATCAACATTATGTTGGCGAGTTCACAGGTTTTAGTGCAATAATAAACTTTCAAGTTTAAATGATCAATTAATACTAAAAGAGAACCAAGTAGACTCGCAAGAATCTGCTAGCATGATGTATCCTAAGGCTCCTAATCAAACCATAACTATGTTCCCGTGGTGACCTCTAGTCCAACAGGGGCTTTTTGGAGTTTACATTCTCCTCACATAGACATCGCCAATCCGCTAGTCGGAGAAACAGAGGGGGCGTAAACCCAATAGATCTACAATATAAACAACGGCTCTAGGCTAAGAGTTAATGATTAAGAAGTGCTGGGAATGTATCAACCTGCCGGGACATGGGTGTCACGTAAAGTTCCACCAGTGCACAAGCCTAAGCCCATCAATTGTTTTATGTTTATAGTCTAACTAATCATACAAGCATATAAATCCCCCGATTTATAAAACGTTAAAAAACATTTAAAAGAAAAGGGGCCGCGAACTCACCTCAATTCAATAATCTTGAGTATTTTATCCAATTCCAATTTACAGTCTTTCACCTATTTACATCCCATACCGTAGGGCCAATTCAGAAATCATACTAAGTCTAATTAAGTTATTCACCAAATTTATCTCGACTTAGTTAACCAATAGTGTTGAATTTTTGTTATCCCTAACCCTATTAACCCATTGGTGACATGTGACGCATGGTTAAGTCTAAACATCGTATGGTTCATTTAACATTCATTTAGATATTCACATATACTTTCACGGTGTCACATTATTATCATATATCATACGTTAACACTTAGTTCTAACATGCAATTCAATCCTAGGCATAGATAGCATACTTGAACATACTTACACATATTTCACATCAAATGCTTACCAATATTTCATATCAACTTATGATTCTTTTATAGACTCTATTTAGGTCATAAAACATGCATATAATTCATGTAACAAAACTATTTTTGCTACTATAATCTTGTTACAATACGTTAGTATCTTATGCCTTATAATCACGTTTCGGGCCACTTTCAGGGCATAGTTTTGCACTGTAAGCGTCCTTTATCAAGGTAAACATCTAATGTACCTTGATTAGTGATTTTCATAAAACATTTTGCACTTATATATTCATTTTACATCAGATCTACATGCATGCATTTCAAGTGTACAAATTTATCAAAATCATGCATTTTAACGCGTCTTTTGCAATTATTCTCAAGCTTTTGTCTTAGGTCTTTCATGTTAACTTTATTACACCTTATTTATCACCAATTCACCATTATAAAAACCTGTTTTAAATCAGTTTTAGAAAATTATCTTCCAAAGCTTAGTTTTTGGTGTTTTAAGCCGAATAACGGGTTCCGGTCGTACATGCAAGGTTTCCCAAGCGTGTAGATCCTATCAAAACTTGTTTTGCACTATTTTAGGTTTATGAAATCCATCAAAATATTATTATGATCAGACCTGAATTTAAGCCCAAAATCATTGCAAACTTATAAATAAATGATACTCTTTTCAAGTCTAGACAGATCAACAAGCCACATTTCACATATATTAATAAAAATCCCCTTTTTATAATTATGAATAACATCATTATATGATAAATTTTCAGATTTGTGTTACTTATGAAAACCTTCTTGCATGTAGTTAAAAACCAAGGATCTTAATCATCCAAACATTGAAACCAACAAACATTCCAAGACTCATACACACACACACACATGTACACACACACACGCATATATACATATATACACACCCACGCATACATACATATATACACACCCACACATACATACATACATCCATTTATTCAATCTCCTTTCATTTCCCCATTAGTTTTAGTTTTTAGAAACCCTTTGTTTATTTGGTGAATACTTGTATAAAAACTAGAAATAATAAAATAGTTTTAGTTTAGTACTCACCTTTATAAAGATTTGTGAGTTTTTGCTTCTAAAACTTGTAGTTCTTGAACCTTTAAACCTTCTAATCACCCAAGAGGTTAAAACATTCAAGTATTCTTGCACATTTTGATGATGATATGAACAAAATGTGAAGAATGGTGGGGATGGGGAGGTTTTTCGGTTGGGGAGGGGAGGGGAAGAGGAAAGGAATATGGATGGTTTTTGGTAGAGTGTTTGAGTGAGATGGAGTGAATGAATGGAGATGTGTCTTGGGATGACACACATTTATAGCAAATGATTAATAATAATAATAATAATAATATATTATTATTATTATTATTATTATTATTATTATTATTATTATTATTATTATTATTATTATGTGAGGGAGAGGGAAAGGGGCGGACCGAGGGGGGGTTGGGTATATTATTTTTTGTTTTTATTAAAACTTTAACATAATATACACAATCTAACATTTTATAAAACCTTAAAATATTATAAATACATAAGGTTTTCACTCTTTAGTCAATAATAATATTCCCCAATAAAAATTATTCCTTTTGGACTAACGAATTCATATAGGAGATTTCCCCATCGTATCGAGTCTCAGTTTCGCGTCGTAGCTTGGAAAACGCGCAACTACTAGACTTGGACAATTTAGAAATCACCGTTTAATCCCTCAAACAATTATAATAATCATGTTCACCCATAAAATATCATGTTATGTAAATTCACGCATTAGGGGATAATTAGACTTTCTACCGTTAGTCGAGTCGTCACCAAGGTTTAATATGGTAATTTATCACTATGTGACACGGAACCACTAAAATTCCCAATAAATTTCCAACAATATTCATTCCCAATAGTATCTCTTTAATTATTGCCAAATTAAGTTTAACACATAATATTCAATCATATTTACAATTATAAGGAGAGATCCTTCAGTATGGAACGCGAGAGCTAAGGGAGGTGTACGGTGTTCTAGGTCGGAAGTTAAGCCTCCATTTCAAGAGGAAGATGAGTTAGAGGACCAGAGACTTGACCGCGGTTTGGGAAGCCTGTGAATGCAGGGCTCGGTCAGTGAACCTTCATATGGGCCCGCATCGGTAGGTTAAGCATACTACTCAGTAGTGGCCTTGATTCTCTATCAAGGTGTCAACACTTCAAGCGCACTCTCGTCCTCTTCAGAAATAATTAAACTTAATACTTTTTCTAATAACAAACATAACTACTTATACGGAGGGCCCCGAGATGTGCATAATCACTATCTCTACTATTTTATCATTTTATTTTATAAAACCCAAAACCCTTTTTCAAAACTATTTTTCTTAAGAAAAATCCATCCGTTTTATTTTTCTTTTAAACCCGATTAGTTATTTGATGAACGGGGTGAGTAGAAGAAAGTGTGTTCTTTGGAATAAGATACTCGGTATTTACCCTAGAAAGTTATGCTATACACGTCAGGTTCTCTGCCTATGTGTTAGTTTTAGTTTCTAAAGCAATTATCGTTTACTTATAAATTTAAAACTTGTTTAAAACGGTTTAGTAAAAATTCATCCTTTCCCCAAAACCAATGTTTTGGAATTTAAAAACACCAAGTTTTTGGCACCGGGAAAATGATATCTTTTAAAATTACTAAAACCAAAGGCAAATCAATACTCATATTAGTTCTAAACCCAGAATGTAGGAGAGAAATACAGCCGTTGAGTCTATATTCAACTCAGGTGCCCCCATTAATCATACACCCAAATTTAAAGCTTAACGTTATGATCAATTCCCACTTATGCCTTAATCGTTGATTTGTATAATTATTGTCTATACGCCATTATGCATGCTTAATGTATTTCTTAGAGACATTACAAATTCAAAACGAATGAGAAAAAATTAATCATTAATCATTAGTCATTCACAGTATGATATGCAGTTGTACATGGTCATTAGTAAAACCCTTCTCTCTTATTTAGCCCTTAATGAGACTTATGGGTAAAACCTTTAGTTATTGGATCCATAAGCATATTGTGAATGCATTCGATACAAAATTCCGATTTCCACTACTTGTTCTTAAAATAAGTGAACAATAATTTCGTATCGAACTCTAGTGCAGCTCTTCTCAAACTGTTATTGTTCGAGAAATTAGGGTAGCTGACTTTATCACAGTAAGTCTTCAATATAGTATTTAAATGGAGTTATTAAATTATGAGTCAACTAATATATTTACCTAACAACATTTAGTGACCATTTCATTGTGATCAGCAACATATTATGTCATTATAACTTAGGTTGTTGTTACCAGATCCTTATGACTCCTCCATGAGATAGTTATATCTGCTGACATTATGATATACCCTGAAATCGACACTTGATTTCCTTTGAATATAACAAAATTAGAATAATAGTAGCCAATCACTTTAAGTTAGCACTTCTTCCTCAGATTATAGTCTCTTGTTTCTTAAAGATATTGTAATGTTCTATTAGATGCTTTTCAATAATCTAGACAAGTCTATTATTAAGCAATATGAACAATATCGATCATAAACTTAAATTTACATTAGACTTCTAAATTAATGGGGCATATCCTATTATCCTCTAAAGGAAAGCAATGTTGTATGTAACATATGTAATGACCCACTTAAAGTAAAACTTATGGGATGAAACTAATAACCCGTTGGGTCTATCTCGGTATATTTTGATTCCTATCACGTAAGAAGAATCCCCAATTTTCATCATGTTAAAATTATGCATGAATAATGCTTTGACTTAGGTAACATATATCGAGAAATGTAATCTATGTAAGGACAAGTTTTCGTTAGTTTCTCCCACTCATCTTGAGATAGGTGTTTTAATCCACTTAGTTCTTAATGAAGAGATTTTTATTATTCCAACACGTTTTATGTTTGCATCAACCCATACATGGATCTTATTGACTTAGAGACTAAGTGTTCTTAACCTTCATATTAGAACTTTCGAGTTATTTAATGAACATGTAGATCATTATTATGGAAAGTTGTTTTAATGTCTATCTAATGTGGCTCTTAGTTATTATGAGCTACTAGGATTGTAATGATCCTTAAAGAAATCTTTTGTAAGATAGTTAAGAAGATTCTTTGATAATTTATTCCTCTTGAGCATAACCTTTCTCAATCAATCGTATCATATAGCGTTCCCATTCGGATCTAGTTTAATTCTGAATACCTTTAGGTAATTCAACCAAATCCCAAACGTTATTCTAATTTAAGGAATTGAGTTTTGCTAATAAAAACTTTATTCCCTTAAAAAGATTGATTGATGCTAATGATTTAATTAGAAGAGGTAGAATCGGTAAATTTTCCAAACATCCATTTTGCATTAGTTAGGTAGATTACATAATCATCAAAGTTAGTTGGCTTTTAGACCCAGATGACCTCCGGACTTGAACATTGGGTTGATTGTGATACAAATTTATCTTTAGTTATGTGTTTTCATTTTCAAGTATATAATGAGTAGTATTAGTTTCTAAGTTTGCAATGGTTGGTGCAGTAAGGTGTACAAGATGAATAATCAAAGTTAAATTCGTAGTTAAATTTAATGAGTCTCGAACCCGCATCTTGTGCTTCCGGAAAGACATGATAAGGACTTTTATTGCTCCCACTTAACTCAGAAATCTTAATGAATTCAGCATGCATAAGGTCTAATATTTGGAAGACCAATATATTTTAATAGAAGAAAAATCTAATGATGTTTGTTGTCATTTCTTTTGATGCGGATTCCTTTAGTTTTAGTAAGAAATCTAAGTTAACCAACATTTAGGCAACCACAAAAATTTTTTAGGAGTACATTAAATACTAAGGAGACTAATTGTACAACTGAATAAAAAAAGTGTATTTTGTGAACTAACAATTACTAATCTAATACATTACTTTCAAAGTTCAAACTAAAAGTTCTAATCAACATTTAACTAGGAATTGCAAGTGTGAATTTCATAGAAAACAATGATTTGGTAAGAAGATTTGCAATATGAACAACGATAGCCAATTAGTGAAATATGAGTCTCTTTATCATGTATGAAAAATTAAGGTCAATGTCAAAGATTTTTCATACATAAATGAAACTAGTGGTTTATAGCGCGCACCCTCATTTTTTAATCACATACTACATGTACAACCATTAAGCCGGCCTTGATGACGACCTCAACCACGCTTGACAAGACTCCAATAAGGATGCTTTCGCTTTATCAGAGTTGTGATCCCAGCTATATGCGGCGCAGCCATGCTAGTTCCCGAGATCATAGCAAAGTTTTGTGGCACTTAATTCTGAACCTAAAATTTGCATATTAGTTAACCAGTGTGGCCTCCACGTCGTCCCCCAGTGCGTCCTCCAGTGCGTCTTGACATCTTCTGGGAAGGAACAAGAAACAAATACTCAGACCCATCACCAACGCTAAACCAAGAGAATATGAAAAGCCTAGGATCGGGTTCGAACGTGACCATTAATCCCAACACGAGATCCACCAAGTCTTCCATGCATCTCAACTTATGATTTCGTGTGCACCCGAAATGATAAATTGCTCTACATGGTCCTCAAGGCGTGCCCCGAGCTCGAACCTCAAGTCACCCGGTTCCCGCATCTTAGAAAGGTACAACCAACTCAAAAGATCAACAAACATGTTCCCTCGACTGCAAACCCAAAGAAGAAGATAAATAAAGCTAGGAATAACCAAGTATGAGATAGGTAATGTGACACTGTGTGGTAAGGATACCGACACCCCGGCAAGGTTAGTATGTTTACCAAAAGACACGACTCCAAATGTATGTGACCGTCTAGTGTGTGAGACTCGGCTATAGTCTAGACTCTACATGCAGTCCTAGTTCACTATAACCATTGGCTCTGATACCAATCTGTCACACCCTCAAATTTCCACCTGCGGAGTTCTACCGCGAGGCGTGTGACACACCAGGATCTAAGTCAACGGTCACAATAAACGACGTCTAAATGTAAAACATACGTAAACAGAAACCATGCATAAGTTTAAAACCAACATTCAACAGTGCGGAAGCATTTAAAGTTTACAAAAGTCATGCATAAATAAAACATAAGTTCAAAAGTTCATGATTCGAAAACGTGCAAATGAGACCCTAGACGCGAGACGACTCCAGTGCGACCTCGTGCGCCTATCCGACAGCTGCTACCTTAGCAACCTGAGAAAACATGCTAAAAGAGTTAACATATAATGCTGGTGAGTTCACAGGTTTTATTTAAACGTTTAAAGTGATCCTTCGAAAACCGTTACCATCACAGTTACTACTATGCTTGTGAGAACGCTAGCTAGGCGTAGAATGAGATACTCATACGGGTGAAACCATTGCTGACTAAGCCGTGTAGTTACCCTTAGTTTCCTATGGGCTACCGTCATCACCGGTAGACCTTGTTTTATTAGAGACAATATGCACTCGCCGGTCCCACCGTCGAGTGGGGTTTGCCAGTTCTGTGACATCCGTCACTTTTCATTGTATTTTTCTTATAATTATATGTACGTTATACCACGATTAATAAAACGTGACATTTTCCTTATTCTCGAACGTTTAAAAAAAATATTCTGTTATACATACGGGTTCGTTTAATCATAATATAAGATAATAATAATAATATTATAGATGAAACATTGTAAAAAAATATATGCCTGGGACGGGATTCGAACCCGCGTCCCAAGCCGAGTCATTTCATACACACACACATCAAACCAATTGGGCTATACAATGATATCTGTTTAGAAGCTTATCTTTATAATTATATACAAGTTGAAAACTGAATAGTTGACTATAAAAAGTCAACTGTCGCGTGATTCCTTCAATCAATCAAGCTCCAAACGCGTTGATTTGTTCGAATATGGAATGATGATGATTGATTGACCAAAGTCGCATCATTTACACGGATTAATTCAGTCAAAACTTTCCAATTAAGAGCCATTATCGCGTCACCTTCAAAACCGAGTTAAATGCTTACCAAATCTTCAATCCAACCCTTATACTATAAATTGAACGTGCCCACACCATCTCAGAGCGCCGATAATCACTTCCCTACATCCAATTTCTGTTTTAAATCTATTATTGAAGCCATTCGAATCATTTTTTGGGCGTTTTCTTTGTCAAACTCGCAGACCCGATCATCGCGTATATTTGTAAGTTTTTTTTGTGGGTTATAACCTTCGGCACACTGTGATCATTAGCCCCAAAGATTCAGAGGCTAATGATCACCAATTGTGGTGATTGGAAATTAGGGCACTAATTGGTTTAGAATTGGGGAAGAACACTTGAGTCTAATAGCGTATTTATTTATTTTGAAGAGAGGAAAATACAACCAACTGAGGTAGCTCAGTTGGTTTACACGCGTGTTGTAAGGGGAACGAACCGGCCAGTGGCCAGGGTTCGATTCCCACATACTCCTTTTATTTTTCTTCCATTAAACCATTTATCTCATTTAACCTATATAATTAATTCCAATCCAATCTATTTCGTTCTCAGGGTGTGGCTCAGTTGGTGGCCACGCTTGTGATAAAACCCGAACCGGCCAGAGGCCCGGGTTCGATTCCCATAACCAACAAACATTTTTTTACATTTATATATATATATATATATGTTAAATCTTTTAAAATAGTTTTTAAATACTAAAAATGATTTTTAAATTCTACAAAAATTATCATATGATCTCCAAATGATAAAGTTCATCATCCAATTTTTAGTTTTTCAAAAATAAATTATTTTATATATATTATTAATAATACAAGTTTATTCATTTATATTTATTAAATTCTATAAAAATATCTAAACGATTTTATTAAATCTCAAAAAAATTATCCTAAACTTATATATTCTTAAACATTCCAGAAAATATTTTTATTTCAGAAAAACCGTTTATTTTATATTTTTAATTAATTTTTCTTAGTTTTAATCATAAATAAATCACAATAAATTCATTTTTCAATATTTTTGCACCAAAATTTTATATAAATTATTTCTAACTATCTAGAACTGAAATACAATTTTTAATTCAGAAATTCTTTAATTTTAATATTTTTGGATATTAAAGTCATATTTTGACAATTTAAAATAATTAGATTAAATATTCTATTCTCAAGAAAATAATTTTATAAAAATTATTTTCATAATCAAAATCTTATATTGTGACTATATTTAACTTAAAATTTTACAAAAAGACTTTTATTTATTTATTTATTAAATTTCTTATATTTAATAAACAATTTGCTTATTAATCAAATAAACGTTTATCCCCAATTCGAAACCCTAGAATTCCATGTATCCTAGAGTTATTCCCTTACACATTATCAAATTCTTTAGGTTGATTCTTTGGGATAATTCCAACTCATATTTCGTTGTCCAAGTTCAATTACAAGCTATTACGTAAACAGTGAGTATTCCTAACCCCTTTTTGCTTTTATACATTTTTGGGGTGTTACATGTACACTATTACAATTACAAATACAAGTTTACATTTTTACAATATAATTCTAGTACTATGTGCATTGCTTACAACGTGCTTTATGCTTAGACATTACATGTGGATTACATTTGTACTTAGTGAAATCATTAACATGGTACAAGCCGACCTTAACATTGGATAGCGCTATTTGGATTGACAACCCACCTAGATTGATTCTCCCCCTTTTTCATCGGAGAATCCATGGCCATTGTTAAGTTATCACCCATTTATTGGATGAGTACACCACCGTTCATACAGTACATTATACAGTCACAGGGTTGATTTCGCTCATTTGTATGATACATAGTTTACATATTTGCACTGTAGCATGCACTTGAATTGTATATCTTTTTTTTAACTTACTATATATATATATATATATATATATATCAAAACTAGGAATGCTCACCAACATTTTTTATGTTGACCAAACCTATTTGTGTACATGTTTCAGGTGCAGTTTGATCTAATGCTTTAGCAAGAGACATTTAGTGCTTTATTTTAATTCAGTTATTTCAATAATTACATTTCATTTAGACAATGTATTTTCCATTTCCATGTAAGACAATTTTGGTTTATTCAATAATATTTACATTTTAGTACCATGTGCTTTTGAACAATCGTCACTACGTGGTACCTCGATGATTCCGCCATCGGTTGGGGTGTTACAGATTGGTATCAGAGCCATGGTTATAGGGAATTAGGTTATTAGAATGCCTTTTAGCCTAGACTATAACTGAATTTCAACTTTCAGGTACAACATTTCCTAATTTATCATTCCCCTCATTTCCCTCCACTTTCCTTCCTCAATCTTTCCCCTTCTTCTCCATTTCTCCTCATCTTTCATCATGGTGTATAGAGATGGTGTTCTACAAGGAGTGGAAAGACTACATCAACATGGAGCGGGAGCAGTACCTTTCATGAAGACACTCTTAGGCATAATGCCTACTCTTATTTTTGCTCCTTCAAAGTTGTTGAACTTTAATGAGTGTGAAAAAGGACACGTGCAATCTGGAAGGGTGGATGCCTGTACACTGGGTTTTCTGGCATAGGCAAGCATAGCGCATAAATCCATTTATGGACCTGTTATGCTTACCTGGGGATTCCTGGAGTGAGTGTCCACTTATAGGCTAAAGCATGTCTTTTTTGATCACCATTGGGCTCAATTTCTTTGAAAAGTCAACGTTCTTGTTGGGCTTTATAGCTAGACAAGGGCAATCCAAACATGTTATACAAATATTTCAAATGATATGCTTCTATTTCACATACAATATCTTGTGTTCATAATCCTTATGCAATTATACACTTACATTTATTAATCTCATAATTTTTCATTGACTGCCTTGTAGATGTCTGCTCGCCGTATGCTCCGTGATACTAGCCAACGCACTATTCGTGCTTCTGGACAACGTTCTGATCGTCGCCTTGCTTCTCTTGTCGCTGAGCAAATTGTTGCAGTGATTCCAAATCTTGTTAGTGAGTTAACCCAAAACAGCAACAGTACCAACACAGAGGGTGCAACTCAATCTCGGTGTACATTCAAACACTTCAACTCATGCAACCCCACGAAGTTTACTGGGGAGGAGGGTGCTACTGGCCTCCTCCAATGGTTTGAAAGTATGGAAAGTACCTTCGTGAACAGCGAGTGTCCTGATAACCTCCGCGTTCGCTATGCTACCAGTGTCCTTCAAAAGGGGGCATTGACCTGGTGGAATGGTGAAAAGCGTAATCGGGGCGCTGATGTTGCTCTATCCTTGTCTTGGGCTGAGGTCAAGGAACTCATGATCGCTAAGTTCTGCCCTAGGAACGAAATGAGGAAGCTAGAGGAAGAGTTCCATGGGTTAAAACAAGACAGTGGTGAAAATCTTGCGTACAACACTCGATATCATGAGCTCAGTATTTTGGTTCCACACATGGTTACCCCGGTCTCTCGAGCAATCGAGAAATATATTGAGGGTTTGCCTGACCTAATTCAAGATGTAGTCACTGGAAGCAGACCCACTACGGTGGAAGAAGCCATCCAGCTTGCAGCCTCCTTGACTGACAAGCACGTCAAAAAGGGAAATTTGGTTAGGAAAGGAACCAAGAAACCAGCTGAGAAGACCCCCACCCCTACTACTGAATCATCAAGAGTTGCTGTAGACAATACCGGTTCCAACACTAGGAAGCGGAAGTCCAGGGGTAGAAACTATGCTGTTGTGGCCCCAGTAACTCAGGCTCCAATAGCCCAGGCTCCAATGGCTCAGGCTCCTCCTGTTAAGAAGGTTTATAGTGGAAATTTACCCAAGTGTGCCACCTGTCAGTACCATCACCCCGCAAATTTTCCTTGTCGCCACCGTACCACCTGTGGTAGGTACGGTCATGTAGCTGCCACATGTCGATCTGTGTTTCGACCTCAACCAATTAATGCTCAACCTGTTAACCCTCAACCAGCCAACCCTCAACCAGCTCGCCAAAACCCACAACCTATAGCATATGGTCGAGCTTGCTTCAATTGTGGTGATCCAAACCACCTTAGAAATCAATGTCCAGCACTTGTCCCAGCAAACCGTGCAGCAAACCCAGTGGCTCGTGGTAGGGCTTTCAACATCAATGCAGCAGAAGCCCAGGAAGCAAATGATGTGGTGAATGGTACGTTTTTACTTGATGGTCGTTATGCTTCAATTTTATTTGATACTGGTGCGGATAAAAGTTTTGTGTCGTTAGCATTCGAACCTTTATTATCTCACACTCGCTCTAGATTAGGAGCGCCTTTCACTGTCGAGGTCGCGGATGGTAAACCCATCTCAATCGATTCTATCATCCAGGGTTGTACTCTTAGCCTTAACGAACATGACTTCACCATTGATCTTATACCCATGAAATTGGGAAGCTTTGATGTTATCGTGGGTATGGATTGGCTTTCTAAACATCATGCCGAAGTTGTCTGCTTTGAGAAATTCATTCGGTTTCCTCTCGCATCGGGTGACTTTTTACAGGTTTATGGTGAGAAACCATCCAGTGGTCTTAAACTCATGTCTTGCACTCAAGCACAGAAATATCTACGCAAGAAATACGTAGCTTTCTTGGCCCATATTGTGGAAAAGAAAGGTAAAGACAAGAGTATTCAAGATGTTCCTGTTGTTCGTGAATTTCCAGAAGTCTTTCCTGATGACTTACCTGGACTACCGCCGGTGCGTCCTGTTGAATTTCGTATTGATCTTGTACCTGGTGCTACGCCCGTTGCTAAATCTCCGTACCGCCTTGCACCTTCCGAGATGCAAGAACTTGCGAGTCAACTTCAAGAGTTGGCAGACAAGGGTTTCATTCGCCCCAGTTCATCACCTTGGGGAGCTCCAGTCGTATTTGTAAAGAAGAAGGATGGATCTTTCCGTATGTGTATTGATTATCGGGAGCTGAATAAACTCACCATTAAAAACCGGTACCCTCTACCTCGCATTGATGACCTCTTTGATCAACTTCAAGGTTCGACTTGCTTCTCAAAGATCGATCTTCGTTCGGGATATCATCAGCTATGAGTCCATGAAGACGATATTCCAAAGACAGCTTTCCGTACACGCTATGGGCATTACGAGTTCATGGTTATGCCTTTTGGACTAACGAATGCACCCGCTGTCTTCATGGATCTCATGAATCGCGTGTGCAAACCCTTCTTGGATAAGTTCGTAATCGTTTTCATCGATGACATTCTCATTTACTCTAAAACCAAATCAGCCCACGAGCAACACCTTAGACAAATTTTGAGTCTTTTGAAGAATGAACAACTGTATGCCAAATTTTCCAAGTGTGAATTCTGGCTTAAGGAAGTTCAATTTTTGGGACACATTATCAGTGATAAGGGTATACACGTGGATCCAGCTAAGATTGAGGCTGTTAAGAATTGGATTACACCCAAGTCTCCCACAGAAGTTCGCTCTTTTCTTGGCTTAGCGGGTTATTATCGTCGATTTATTCTCAACTTTTCCAAGATTGCCTTACCTCTCACTTCCTTGACCCATAAGGATAAACCATTTGTATGGGGACCCAGTCAGGAAGAAGCATTCCAGACTTTGAAGCAGAAACTGTGTGATGCTCCAATCCTCACTTTACCTGACGGCAATGAGGATTTCGTGGTTTACTGTGATGCCTCTAACCAAGGTCTTGGTTGTGTTCTCATGCAACGAGGCAAGGTTATAGCATATGCATCACGACAACTGAAAAACCATGAGAAAAATTACACTACCCATGATCTTGAGCTCGGAGCGGTCGTTTTCGCACTTAAGATTTGGCGGCACTATTTATATGGTACAAAGTGTGTGATCTTCACTGATCACAAGAGTCTTCAACACATTTTCAACCAGAAAGATCTGAATATACGACAACGACGATGGGTCGAGTTGTTGAACGACTACGACTGCGAGATTCGCTACCATCCTGGCAAGGCAAATGTTGTAGCCGATGCCCTTAGTCGTAAAGGTCATGCCCAGCTTTATTGTGCTCAGGTCCAGTCTGATATCAAACTCCGCATTATTGAAGCCCAACATGTCTCTGTTACTGAGGGCAACATGTACGAAGAAATGTCGCGTGGAGCCGAAAATCAGTTGGAAACCAAAAATGGTTTACTTTATTTCATGAACCGTCTTTGGATCCCTGATCGTGACAACCTGCGCACCTTCCTCATGGACGAGCCCCATAAGTCTCGTTACTCCATTCACCCTGGTGCAGATAAGATGTATCAGGATCTGCGTACTTTGTATTGGTGGCCCGGTATGAAGAAGGACATAGCTCTTTATGTGGCTAAATGCCTTACTTGTTCCAAGGTCAAAGCTGAGCACCAACGTCCATCTGGTTTACTTGTTCAACCAGAAATTCCAGTGTGGAAGTGGGAGAACATTGCTATGGACTTCATCACGAAACTTCCACGCACCGCTCGTGGACATGACAGTATCTGGGTTATTATCGATCGTCTGACCAAATCTGCTCACTTCCTACCCATTCGTGAGACCTACACAGCTGAGAAATTGGCTAAGATCTACATCAGTGAGATTGTCAGCCGTCATGGTATTCCTCTAGACATTATTTCCGATCGTGATAGCTGGTTCACTTCTCGCTTCTGGCAGACATTTCAGTCCGCACTTGGCACACAACTGAATCTTAGCACGGCTTATCACCCACAGACGGATGGTCAAACTGAACGAACCATCCAAACATTGGAGGATATGCTTCGAGCGTGCATCATCGACTTTGGTGGTAATTGGGACACGCACTTACCCTTGGTTGAGTTCTCGTATAATAACAGCTATCATTCCAGTATTAACATGGCACCATTCGAGGCACTTTATGGTCGCAAATGTCGTTCCCCTGTGTGTTGGAGCGAGGTTGGTGAAACACAAATCACCGGTCCCGAACTGATACAAGAAACGACAGACAAAATTCTTCGCATTCGTGAGAACTTACAAGTTGCTCGAAGCAGACAGAAGAGCTATGCCGATCAAAGGCGCAAGCCTCTAGAATTTCAAGTCGGAGACATGGTACTTCTCAAGGTTTCACCTTGGAAGGGTGTATTTCGGTTTGGAAAGAAAGGGAAACTTGCACCACGGTTCGTAGGCCCTTTTAAGATCCTTGAGTGAGTTGGGAAGGTGGCTTACAAGCTCGATTTACCACCAGAGCTCAATAATGTTCATCCAACGTTTCATGTTTCTAATCTTAAGAAGTGTTTGGCTAAAGATAACCTCCATGTTCCTTTAGAGGATATCCAGATTGACGAATCGATGCGCTTCATAGAGAAACCTGTGGAGATTATGGATCGAGATGTCAAGACGCTTAAGCGAAGCCGAATTCCTATTGTCAAAGTTCGTTGGGAATCCAAACGAGGCCCAGAGTTTACTTGGGAGTGTGAGGACCAACTGATGTCAAAGTATCCTCATCTTTTTCTAGAGACTACCACTTGAAGGAATTTCGGGACGAAATTTCTAAAAGTAGGGGATGCTGTGACATCCGTCACTTTTCATTGTATTTTTCTTATAATTATATGTACGTTATACCACGATTAATAAAACGTGACATTTTCCTTATTCTCGAACATTTAAAAAAAAATATTCTGTTATACATACGGGTTCGTTTAATCATAATATAAGATAATAATAATAATATTATAGATGAAACATTGTAAAAAAATATATGCCTGGGACGGGATTCGAACCCGCGTCCCAAGCCGAGTCATTTCATACACACACACATCAAACCAATTGGGCTATACAATGATATCTGTTTAGAAGCTTATCTTTATAATTATATACAAGTTGAAAACTGAACAGTTGACTATAAAAAGTCAACTGTCGCGTGATTCCTTCAATCAATCAAGCTCCAAACGCGTTGATTTGTTCGAATATGGAATGATGATGATTGATTGACCAAAGTCGCATCATTTACACGGATTAATTCAGTCAAAACTTTCCAATTAAGAGCCATTATCGCGTCACCTTCAAAACCGAGTTAAATGCTTACCAAATCTTCAATCCAACCCTTATACTATAAATTGAACGTGCCCACACCATCTCAGAGCGCCGATAATCACTTCCCTACATCCAATTTCTGTTTTAAATCTATTATTGAAGCCATTCGAATCATTTTTTGGGCGTTTTCTTTGTCAAACTCGCAGACCCGATCATCGCGTATATTTGTAAGTTTTTTTTTTGTGGGTTATAACCTTCGGCACACTGTGATCATTAGCCCCAAAGATTCAGAGGCTAATGATCACCAATTGTGGTGATTGGAAATTAGGGCACGAATTGGGGAAGAACACTTGAGTCTAATAGCGTATTTATTTATTTTGAAGAGAGGAAAATACAACCAACTGAGGTAGCTCAGTTGGTTTACACGCGTGTTGTAAGGGGAACGAACCGGCCAGTGGCCAGGGTTCGATTCCCACATATTCCTTTTATTTTTCTTCCATTAAACCATTTATCTCATTTAACCTATATAATTAATTCCAATCCAATCTATTTCGTTCTCAGGGTGTGGCTCAGTTGGTGGCCACGCTTGTGATAAAACCCGAACCGGCCAGAGGCCCGGGTTCGATTCCCATAACCAACAAACATTTTTTTACATTTATATATATATATGTTAAATCTTTTAAAATAGTTTTTAAATACAAAAAATGATTTTTAAATTCTACAAAAATTATCATATGATCTCCAAATGATAAAGTTCATCATCCAATTTTTAGTTTTTCAAAAATAAATTATTTTATATATATTATTAATAATACAAATTTATTCATTTATATTTATTAAATTCTATAAAAATATCTAAACGATTTTATTAAATCTCAAAAAAATTATCCTAAACTTATATATTCTTAAACATTCCAGAAAATATTTTTATTTTAGAAAAACCTTTTATTTTATATTTTTAATTAATTTTTGTTAGTTTTAATCATAAATAAATCACAATAAATTCATTTTTCAATATTTTTGCACCAAAATTTTATATAAATTATTTCTAACTATCTAGAACTGAAATACAATTTTTAATTCAGAAATTCTTTAATTTTAATATTTTTGGATATTAAAGTCATATTTTGACAATTTAAAATAATTAGATTAAATATTCTATTCTCAAGAAAATAATTTTATAAAAATTATTTTCATAATCAAAATCTTATATTGTGACTATATTTAACTTAAAATTTTACAAAAAGACTTTTATTTATTTATTTATTAAATTTCTTACATTTAATAAACAATTTGCTTATTAATCAAATAAACGTTTATCCCCAATTCGAAACCCTAGAATTCCATGTATCCTAGAGTTATTCCCTTACACATTATCAAATTCTTTAGGTTGATTCTTTGGGATAATTCCAACTCATATTTCGTTGTCCAAGTTCAATTACAAGCTATTACGTAAACAGTGAGTATTCCTAACCCCTTTTTGCTTTTATACATTTTTGGGGTGTTACATGTACACTATTACAATTACAAATACAAGTTTACATTTTTACAATACAATTCTAGTACTATGTGCATTGCTTACAACGTGCTTTATGCTTAGACATTACATGTGGATTACATTTGTACTTAGTGAAATCATTAACATGGTACAAGCCGACCTTAACATTGGATAGCGCTATTTGGATTGACAACCCGCCTAGATTGATTCTCCCCCTTTTTCATCGGAGAATCCGTGGCCATTGTTAAGTTATCACCCATTTATTGGATGAGTACACCACCGTTCATACAGTACATTATACAGTCACAGGGTTGATTTCGCTCATTTGTATGATACATAGTTTACATATTTGCACTGTAGCATGCACTTGAATTGTATATCTTTTTTTTTAACTTACTATATATATATATATATATATATATATATCAAAACTAGGAATGCTCACCAACATTTCTTATTTTGACCAAACCTATTTTTGTACATGTTTCAGGTGCAGTTTGATCTAATGCTTTAGCAAGAGACATTTAGTGCTTTATTTTAATTCAGTTATTTCAATAATTACATTTCATTTAGACAATGTATTTTCCATTTCCATGTAAGACAATTTTGGTTTATTCATGCATAAATAAAACATAAGTTCAAAAGTTCATGATTCCAAAACGTGCATATGAGACCCTAGACGCGAGACGACTCCAGTGCGACCTCGTGCGCCTATCCGACAGCTGCTACCTTAGCGACCTGAGAAAACATGCTAAAAGAGTCAACATATAATGCTGGTGAGTTCACAGGTTTTAATTAAACGTTTAAAGTGATCCTTCAAAAACCGTTACCATCACAGTTACTACTATGCTTGTGAGAACGCTAGCTAGGCGCAGAATGAGATACTCATACGGGTGAAACCATTGCTGACTAAGCCGTGTAGTGACCCTTAGTTTCCTATGGGCTACCGTCATCACCGGTAGACCTTGTTTTATTAGAGACAATATGCACTCGCCGGTCCCACCGTCGAGTGGGGTTTGTCAGTTCCCAATAGCGCTATCCATATTTCAACGTGATAAAGAGTCATGAGTCATAAAAGAGTTTTAAGCATGTTTCTCCCCCGAAAACATAAACCATAAAATGTGGGGCCGTGAACTCACCTTAGGTTGCGTATTCCGTTTAAGAGTAAACCGTATGCGTGATATGAGTAAACCGTCTGTAAGATATGATAGCCCCAACTATTGGCGACCTATCATAAGATATGTGTCAAGTTAGACTAATAACCCATCGGGTTCATTAGTCCCTAAGTCCAGTCCATGACCATTATGTGTCCGAAAAGCGTGTTTGACCGACAACAAGACTACGTAAGATAAGACTCGACATCCCATTGGTGACCCGACATTCCACATGTTAGATAAATACAAGACATCATGCAACATATGCAATTAAACACTTAAAACGCGCAACAGTTCACCTAGTCTAGCATAATGTCCGATTAACGCAAAAACAGATTCGAACACGTGTTACAAAGTCATTAGGTGTATCCCGGGGTGCCTATCATGTTCCTAGGCGTTAAATCATGTTCCGAGATGTTAAAATATACATACAGCAGCATTATACGCGATTAGGAATCAAACTAGCATTTAGGATTGTAAATGCCTAAACATTAAGCATTTAGGATTGTAAATGCCTAAACATTAAGCATTTAGGAGTCAAACTAGCATATAGGATTGTAAATGCCTAAACATTAAGCATTTAGGATTGTAAATGCCTAAACATTAAGCATTTAGGAGTCAAACTAGCATTTAGGATTGTAAATGCTAGTAGTTGAGGTGAATAGGCCTCTATTCGCCTATATATAGGCGATTAGGGTTTGTATTCACCTGAACATTAGGCATTTAGGAGCCTACTCGCCTGAAGCCTCATGCGAGTAGGATCCTACTCGCCTCTGCAGTTCTGTAGTGCAATTTCGCGCGCCGAACACTCCAAATCAGATCCGAAACATGTAAGAACATCCAATAATCATCCTAACACATTAACAAACATATTTCAAGCAAAACCCCTAAGTTTTCATCGTTCTAACAGTTCCAAATGCGAGCGTTTTCCCAAAATAGCAACTTAGCATGTAAACATCACATCAACATGCAAGAACTTGCCCTAAATAGCAATTATTCAGATTAAATCACATAACCACGTTGTCCGATAGCATCCTACTGTTCTAGCATCATCCTAGAGCAAACCCTAACATCATACAATCAACAACACACCTCATATCATCCTTAATCATCCTAAATCCTTCAAATGGGTCAAAACATCAAGTATCAACAATACACAACCAAAACCATTCAAACTCCTAGGACATCATCATACTAACTTGTAATAGCCATAAACATCATAATAACACAAAAACAACCATGATTCAATCCTAAAAATTCTATCTTTAATCACATATAACACATGTAGAGGTGTGAGTTTGTTTAAAAACGGTTTTAAATGGATTTTCAAAGACAAAAACGTTTATAAGTCAGGTCTGGACTTTTAGGGAGTAAAACATAATCATTTAAAGGTTTGGGTTTGAAGAACACACCTTGTATTCAAGAGGAGATGATGGAATAAGCTTGGAAATGGTTGTTTTGATGTAAAAATAGGTTCCAGAGGGTGTTTGTGGGTTGAGATAGGTTATGGGACGGCTAGGGTAACATAAATGATGTTTTGGAGGTCAAGGGTGGTATTTATAGGCGTTTTTAATCGTTCGGAGCAGTTCAGGCGAGTACGCAGCAGTATAGGCGATTAGGGTTGCTATTCGCATGAAGCTTCATGCGAATAGCCCCTATTCGCCCCTACTGTCTCCCTACTCGCCTATAAAAGTGGCGATTAGGCTATCACACATAGCCTAATCGCCTATAGCCTATGTGTCCGGGTTTTTGGCGCGTTAAACCCTATTTTAACATATGTAAACACATTTCCACATACCGACAAGTCACATAATGATTACCAACATATAATTCATGATAAATAACACGTTCCCGCCCGATCACCAATTCCCGGGACCCGAGACTTGCGTATGTTAAAACCCTAATGATGTGCGACTCGACTCGACCGACCTTGTTATGTGTAACGTATGCGCGACTCGCTAAGGTAGACTTACTAAGTTTTCAAAAGTTAGTTACCGGAAATTGCCGGGTGTCACATAGTGGCCTTCGGCTTTTAACTACGAAATAAAAGAAAACCGATTCGGGTATATATTAGCAAATTAAAAAGAACACACACACAATTTTCTCTGTGCAGACAAAATCAAAATGCATAAACAATTTCTCATATTTGCGGTGAAAATAAAAACACACCTCTTCAAAGAAACATAATAAAAAATAAATATATATATATATATATATACAAACCTAAGAACAGAGCATAACCAGCTTTGATTTCTCACATATGCACACGAAACCTAAGCGTCAGTTAAACACAATGAATTGAAAAAACGACATAGACGTAACAACCTGAATAAACACAAACAATTAAAGAAAATGAAAACCAGGAAATAGAAAGCTAAAATATGAATAATCAGAATAGCATGAACCAAAAATATATATTGTACCTTTGGGCCCCAAAGAATACTGTAACATTGCACAATCCACAATATAACCATCGAAAACACCAATTCATGTAAAATGGAGGCGTAAGCATAAAACTCCACACACAAAACTTTCAAATTAGCGTACAGTCACAGAATCATTACTAGAAATTAAAAATTATAGGAATTCCGTAAAAAAAAAGTTATCAAAATGAACCTATAATAAGTAGCGGAACCTTAGTTTGTTTCCGTTAGAAAACCACTGCTAACCAGCGTCGACAGGGTCATTGGAAAAGCGACTGCCAAACCATAGCCACTTCTTTCCCCTAATCGCGACCATTGTATTTTTGTTATCAGAATTTGATAACAAAAATGGCTATAGTCTCAGGATTCAGGTGTTGCAAGCCTGCAAATAAGTATAATTTGAAAGTGTTATGGATAAAAGCACATTAGGTTTTGAAATGAAATTATCACAAATTCGATTAAGAAATTGGAAAATTAAACATGATATGGAGCTTAAATGAAGTCACAAATCATAGAAGTTACAAACCTGACTACCGTTTCGCAGCTTGAATCGGCTTTACTCATAATCTTCCTCGCTATCAATTGATTTCCGCGTGAAATTTTCTTCTATCGAACTCAGACCGCCTACCTATCAGTAGAGATGGCAACGGGTCGGGTTTGGGACGGGTTTAGCTAATCCCAACCCCATACCCGATTAGATATGCTTGTCCCAAATCCGACTCAAAACCCATCGGGTTTGTGTCGGGTAATTACCCATCGGGTATCGGTATACCCGCAGGTTTCGGTTAAACCCATTAATTTTAAAAACTTACCCATTGGGTATATCCGACCAAAAACCTGTCGGGTATCTATTGGATAACTACTAACTAATTACATTTAACATTATTAAATATATATGTAAATATTACAATGTATAAATATAAAATACTTAAATCATATAAAAACACTCAAAGCTATAGATAACAAATAGTATGCACTAATTTTTGGTAATTTTTTTGCATAATATGGCAATCTAGATGGACAATTAGATATATTATGCATACGATATATAAGAAATTATATTGGGTATCTGATCGGGTAAATGAGTATACTTTATTGGGTAATCGGGTCGGGTAAACGGGTATATCATCAAATCCCAAACCCGTCCCAAACCCGCGAAAAAAATAAAAATTAATTCCATACCCGGACCCATACCTGATTACCCGACCCCAAACCCGTCCCAAATGTGTCGGGTTTCGGGTTTACCCATCGGGTTCGTGTTTGATTGCCATCCCTACCTATCACTAATCCAAACCCTGAAATTACGACACTATTTAGAAGACGGGAAATTCAGCCAAAACAAAGCCTATAATAATTAAATGAGCATTATAATTAAGTTAAGAAGCAATACCACTACCGATGACGTCGACTGATTGCTACTAATCTTCCAATTTGTCGCTGACTAAATAAATAAATACCAATAATTAGTAGTTAAACAAATGAGTATCCAATTTAATTAAAATCAAACAATTAGAATCTTACCGATTCAATGATCAATCGGCCGCACCTCTTGTTCTTCCAACTCACAACTACCTAATTTTTTTTACCTCCGCCTCAATGTATAGTTGAGAGCGGCTGAAGTTGACCTGGTTGTTGGTTGAACAAAAGAGAAGATACACAACAAACAAAAGTTGACATTTTTAAAAGAGAAGATACACAACAAACAAAAACTAAGTGAAACAAATAGAGAGGCTCAGATTTGAAACTTGGGGACGGGGACAAAGAAAACCGGGTAACGCCATGGCTGCAAACACACAGACAGTTGCATTGTAAAAGATTATCACTTCACAATGCCATCTGGATGTTGCCCCGCCAAGATACGAATCGGATCTTCGATGTCCCTTTATTAAATTTTGCTCAGAATACTTCGATTATCATAGCCAACACCATAATGTCGCCATCCTCACTGATAATCTATACATTTGTGACTCATCATGGCCATCAAGTAACCTTACACAAACATGTCGTCATTGTTATCAGCAAACAACCACAAATATGCAAATAGCAAAAATACCCTCGGCCACAATATACCCATCTACTGTTCAAATCGTTACTCTATTATACTTATATTTATAGTTCAACATTAGGCTTGTAGTTCGTTATAGGCTCAAATGACTTATAGGTCATCATCACAACCCCAACAGCCCACAACATCTAAAATAGTTAAACATAACTGAGATTATTGTGATTCAGGGTCAGACGACTTGTTTCTCATCATCACAACCCTAAGGAGCCACATATCGAAGGTTTGAGAATACTTTTGGAAATTGAACATTATACATCGAAAAGTTTAAGGTAGCTCAAAACAATAAATATCAATGTTCCCAAGGCGTAGGGAAAACCTTACAATTATCATATTTATCATTTATAAGCAGAAGAATGGAAAAGTGTTTGCGGGTCAAACAGACCCGACCAATACCAAAGCACACCTCTAATGTGCAGTTAATTTTTTTAACAGTGTTGCTTTTGTTTCATACGTATCATATTATCTAAAGCAAAGAAAAATGAGTGAAAAAGTGTTTGTGGATCAAACTGACACGAACCATAGTGAAAAAACGCCTCTAGCATACCCTTCTAAGGTTTTACTAGCATTTGATTTTCTTCCAAATCATTATTGATTCTAACTAATGATTGTTATTTGTTTGATCTGCCTATTTGGTTTATCAATAGTCTAAATATTTTACTTTTATTTATGTTGTTCGTTGTATATATTCTTGGGCCAAATATTGATTTCTTGCTTTCTTAAATGGGCTGAGGACATAC
The DNA here is from genome assembly GCA_028751855.1 of Ambrosia trifida. Taxonomy (NCBI): domain Eukaryota; kingdom Viridiplantae; phylum Streptophyta; class Magnoliopsida; order Asterales; family Asteraceae; genus Ambrosia; species Ambrosia trifida. The sequence continues at coordinate 116,148,142 of CM054129.1, forward strand.
CTTAGTGTTGACTGTTGAAGTCTCTGGTATAATTTTCATCTTCTTTTAATTTGGTTTTAATTATTTAGTTTCTTTTTTTGCAGGATATTCATTTCGCATAAGACGAGTCTCCATGGTATATAGTTTGTGTTGGTTGGTTCGGCCTGGACTTGCAGAAAAAAAGAGGAATTACTTTGGAGCTTATACCCAAAGTGATTTCAGAATCTCGGTGATCATGCATCCTCTCCTAAATTGGTTTCATTTTATTTTTTTTAAAAAAAAGAAAAAAATACCATTTTTACGGGTTAACCTATCAAAGATGACATGTTAGTCGTTACCCAACCTCCACCGCTTTATGCATAACAAATTAGTTAAGCTATTTGAAGGATCCTATTTTTATACACGGACAATTGTATGTTGCGCTATCAAGAGTCGAAATGGACTGAAGATACTAATATATATCGGACAAAGATGGTAGTGTTATGAGCCAAACCGAAAGTGTTGTATACAAAGAAATATTTTGAGGCTTATGAATAATTTTATGAGATTTTAAATTTTCTCTTTTTTGTATTTAAGGTTTATTAATGTTTCTTCTAAAGTCTTCACATTGAAATTTGTTTTTGTTATTATTTCATATGTTTCTGTAAAGTATATTTAATCACTTTGAATGTTTATAGTTCATTTGGCTTCCATTAAATAAAGATGATATTATTCATTTGATTCCCATGTTTGTTTATAAATTTTGTCATATCACACTTTAGTTTATCGATATATCCATCACTAGGTTAGAGCTCCGCGTGTACACGCGGTACATGTTCATGTCAAATGAAAAAAATTCTATAAAGATTATAGTATGCAAATTTTATTTATTGAAAGTTACGTAATACAATTCATATGAATTTTGGTTGATTGTAAATTATCATAAAAAAAGTTTAATGTTACCCAATAACAAATATATGAATCAACAAATGTTTGATTTGACGTCATTTAAAAACAAATAATGAAATGAATAAACATATATTTATTGTAACAGCATGCAAATGAAGATCATTTTCAAAGTAAATAAATGTAGTTTAATAAATCATACAACCAAAAAATTATTAAAAAAATAAATGATTTATGCAAAATATGATCACATACTTATTCACAAACTTCAAAATATTTTTTTATAGACAACATTTGCTATTTATTATTTACGTTGTCATCTTTATTCGATATTAGTATCTTCAGGCCATCTCTACTCTTGTCACTTGGCAGCGACATACAACTGCCCACGTGTAAAAACAGGATCTTTCAAATACAGACCTACACTAAATAGTGTTTGTCCTTGACTCTTATTTATTGTCATTGTGAAACATAAAGTAAGATGGAATTGTCTTCTGTTAAATCTTAAAGGAATCTTCTTATCAGATGGGACAGCCTAATTCTTTGGATAAAAGTTCGCATTCCAATGTTACTTTATCGTCATTGTTGAAGAACCTCACAGCATGTCCTATAACATCTATATGCAAATATAAACAAACATTAATGGTGATATAAATTATAAAAATTATGTTGTTTATAATAAAAAATGATCTAGTAATGATACAGACCTATTGTCACATTTTCTGTAACCTCATTGTCCATAATTCTTTTGTAGGGGACAAAAGAGAACCCAAATGACAGACCTTGAAAATCCACAGAATAGGTAACCTAAGTGTTCATATTCAAGCACAATTTGTTTTGGTTTGATGAATACTTGTACTTTGATGGGTTCATGCCAATTCTTGGATTTCTTATCACAAGACAAGCATTTTCCAACAAAAACCTCTCGAATCTAAAAAACAAACGCTTCAACACATTCGCCTGAATTTTGTCACCCTGTAATATTTGTATCGATGAGTAAAAAAATAATTGTATAATCTCCGAATATGTATATAGATAGATACATATAAAAACGTGTGGTGCTAATAAAGTAATACTAAAATATAAATGTAATACAAAATATGGATTTGGGAATTACATTCTCGTCAATGAGTATCATCTCAATTGAGTAAACATCTTTAGGATTGCGACGATCAGCTTGACGCCAAAGCCAGATGATCTTTAGCTTCAAAGCAACATCATTTAGGTTGACATCAATTTGGTTAACCATGGTAAACTCTTGTGCTTTTTCGGCGGCCATTGTTCTCTTCGGGTAATCACAAAATTAGACTAAAATTAGGAATGAAATAAAAGTTTAAAAAAAAATAAGATAAGCAATCAACTAAAAATAAAACATCATATTTCTAAAAAATGTACTCTTACATTCAATCGGAATTCTTCCACGTTCTGTTTGTGGCATGTATAGCAAGTGTGATTAATGTGGTACCGTGTAAATATATAGATGAAGTATAAAAATAGAAACAGAATAAACGTTTGACCATGTTTTGCAATTCTGATTGAATGTTTTATGACAATGAATTATATAAATATTATATATTATATATTCGGTCAAATGATGACTTTATTGAGTAATTCAATTTTAATTCGGCCAGACTTGATTTAAATGACTTAAATCAATCATAAATGGAAATCTTCTTCTCTGTTCTCTGGCTAGAAAGAACTGTACTTTTGCGGTTTGTTATGAAATGAAATCTTCTTCTCTGTTAAAAAAAAATCACCATAAATGCTTAAAATTAGAAAATTAATTGCAATTGTAGATGATGACTTTATTGAGTAATTCAATTCTAATTCAGTCAGACTTGATTTAAATGACTTAAATCAATCATAAATACTTAAAATTTGAAAATTAATTGCAATTGTAGATGATGATTTTATTGAGTAATTCAATTCTAATTCGATCACACTTGATTTAAATGACTTAAATCAATCATAAATGTGATTAATTAAATTCAATTCTAATTCAGTCAGACTTGATTTAAATGACTTAAATCAATCGTAAATGTGATTAATTTAATTTAATTCGGTTACACTTGATTTAAATGAATTAAATCAATCATAGATGTGATTAATTAAATTAAAGTCAATTCTAATTTTAATTCAGACTTTATTGAGTAATAAAAATTTAATTCGGTCAAAATATGATTAATTCAATTTAATTCGGGTAGACTTTATTGAGTAATATCAATTTAATTCGGTAAAATTATGAAACAATAGTTACGACCCAACCATTACAAAAACAATAGTTATGACCAATCTTTTTAATTGAAACGTTCCATTGATGTTCGTCATCTGCATACATATTAAATGGAACGTCAGGGATTCCATCGGGAAACTGATTAGCAACAAAGGAATAAGGTAGTACCTGAAATAAAAATTATTGTACAAATGGACAATTAAAATCGGATGTAATGTTATATAAGAACGTGTAAAAGGAAAAAATTGAAATTAAAAATATTTACCATGGGTGTTGTTAATTCACGTTCGATCATTTTGCAGAATGAGACATCAAATTGCATAAATGGAGAATGACTGTAATGCTTTATTAGGAACGTATTTGGACTAACATAGTTGAAAAAGATATAGAACATAGAAAAACATAAATCATTAACAACTTTAGACCAACCATTTGTAAAACAAAACACATCATCGATCAATTCTAATCGGACCAACCAAGATTGCCCTTCGTATATGTGGCAAGTGTAACGTTCACGTTGTGTATGTTTTTACACAACAGAAATTTGTTCATAGCCTTCGGCACAGTCTGGATTGACACGTTAAAGAACAACATTAAAAAAATTCATAATTTTTGAAAATTAAATAGGCATATGTACATGAAAATAACAAACATACCAAAACTGTTGCCGAAAGGTCATGCAATATCTTGAAGAACTTAGAACCATTATGATAAGACATAATAGCCTTTGCATGTTCAGATCAAATCCTATGGAAGAATAGATAGAGAAACATATATTATTAATATAAATCTGATAGATATATATTAAAAAAAATCTTGAAGACAAAAATAAAGTTACCATAATCGATGATATCTACCTATAAGAATGAATCACGGATTCAATAAGAATGAAGACAAAAACAATTATACTACAATCGATGGTATTTGCATAAACCATGAATCAAAGATTCAATATATTTTGGATTATGTAAATGCTTAAACGATGATATACATAAATAAATCGAAATCAGAAATAAAAAAATGAATATACCAGAAATCGATGATATCTACCTATAAGGTCTCCATTCGACCCGAGAGCTATTCAATTATTATATATGTAGATTACGTTACATCAAAAGCTTATATGATAATTTTGCACTCAACCAAAATCTATACGAACTATATTACCTAACATTCAATATTCTACTATAATTTTTATAGAATTTTATCATTACATTTGGGCATATACTATTTGTTATTACGTGTCTCTAACCTAGAAACTAACTATAACAAAATTGAAATTCAATTTCAATTTGAGTAGAAATTTATTGTAAATCTGCATTTTATCTTATCATTAATAAGTTAATATAGAAAAAATCCCAAGTCTTTATTTAATTACCTAATTAAAAAAATTATTTTATTACCTACACAAAGTCAACAGACTGATGACGTTAAATTGATGACGATAAACTGATGACGTTAAATTGATGACGATGAACTGATGACACGTATTTATTTATCTATTCTAGGATACAAGTGATAGCTTGTATCACGTTTGTATCTATTTTAATTAATACGGAACCTATCTCGTGTCCCTTCAAACTCTTCTTATAAATACATGATCACTAGACTTCCTCATATTCACACCAAACATAAACAAACAAAAACAAAACAATGAAAACAACATATGATGGTCATGTTGTGGTGTTACCCTACCCAAGCCAAGGCCATATTAACCCACTACTACAATTTGCAAAAACACTTGCTTCAAAAGGCCTTAAAGCCACCATTGCCACCACACACTACACCCTCTCCTCCATCACCTCCCCGCTAGTCACAGCGGAGCCGATATCGGACGGGTTCGATGATGGCGGTTTCGGGCAAATTCGGTCCGAGGAACTCTTCCTAGAGTCATTTAAATCCAATGGCTCACGTACACTTAACCAACTCATCAAGAAACACAAAAATACCAACAATCCCATTACTTGTGTTGTGTATGATTCCTTTTTTCCTTGGGCTCTTGATGTGGCTAAGGAAAATGGGATTCTTGGGGGCCCCTTTTTCACAAACTCGGCTGCGGTTACCGCGGTTTTCAGCATGATACATTGTGGGACGTTGAGGTTGCCTCTAAGATTAGAGGATTGTCCCGTGATGATCCCGGGTGTTCCACCATTGAGTTTGGAAGATTTGCCTAGCTTTTTGAATGCACCGGAGAGTCATCCGGCTTATTTGAAGATGAAACTTAACCAATTTCCAAATTTGGATAAAGCGGATTGGATTTTCAGCAACTCTTTCGAATCACTGGAATCCGAGGTTACTGTAGAATCTTACTATATTTTAGGGTTGCGCTAAATATAGGCGCGCCCTCACTTTTTTGTTTTTGTTAAAGTAGTCTCTCCTATTAATTAAAATTATATTTCTACCACTCATACGAGTACGTCCAACTAGCATATAAACTAGCATAGATGGATACGTTTAGCCACATGTATACACGTTTGGCTAAACATACCCGTTTATTAAATATACCACCCATGTCAGAGAAATAATTTTTATAAGTTGGGCCCTTACACATGTTTTTTTCAGGGACATGTTTAGGCTTTTGGTAGCACTTATATTTTATTTTATTTGTTTTTTAATGGAATAGTGTACTTGACATAGATAAAGTTAAGACGTGTGAGCCATAAATTAGTAAGGTGTACTACAAATTGGTAAGTACATTTAATAATTTGTTTTAACATTCTTGAAATAGGTGGTGAAAGGCATATGGGGACAATGGCCAGCAAAGCTTATTGGTCCAATGGTACCATCATTCTACTTAGATGGTAGAATTGAAGGTGACAAAGGTTATGGTGCAAGTCTATGGAAGCCACTTGATGATGGTTGCACCAAATGGCTCAAAACCAAGCCCCTAAACTCGGTTGTTTACGTGTCTTTTGGGAGCATGGTGTCACTAACTCAACAAGAAATGGAAGAAATTGCATGGGGTTTACAAGAAAGTGGTTATTACTTTCTTTGGGTGGTTAAAGATTCAGAAAAACACAAATTGCCTAAAGGGTTTCTTGATTTAACCACACAAAATCAAGAAAAGGGTATGATTGTTAGTTGGTGCAACCAACTTGAAATGTTGGCTCATGATTCAGTGGGTTGTTTTCTGACTCATTGTGGGTGGAACTCGACGCTAGAAGGGTTGAGCCTTGGGGTGCCAATGATTGGGGTACCAAAGTGGGCTGACCAATTAACCGATGCCAAGTTTATAACGGATGTGTGGCGTGTAGGTGTTAGGGTTAAGGTGGATAGTGTGACTGGGATGGTGAAAAGAGAAGATGTTGTTACGTCTTTGAATGAGGTAATGGATGAAGGGGAGAGGAGTTTGGAGATCAAGAAGAATGCTGAAAAATGGAAGGAGTTAGCTAAAGAGGCAATAAGTGAAGGTGGGAGTTCTGATAAAGCCATTGATGAGTTTGTAATGTCATTAAAGGACACATGCAAAATAGATAAGACAAGTGTTGGTGTTGAGTCTTGTGTGTAAAGGCTCTTGATTTTAGTATGAATCAGACTTCAAATTGTTTGCATGTAGTAAATACTAAATAATGATCTTGGTACATCCAAGGCACTTTGAAGTAATGAATTATGAATTGGAATGACATGTGTTGGGAAAATGTGTAAGTTGATCGGAGTATATCAATATATGGGTGTACGTGTCAATGCAAATTAAATTTTAAGTAAGAAAAATGTTAATCGAGACGCACCTATCTATATGTTGTTTATACATAAAAAAGTTTGCGTACTTCAAAAACGTCTTTTCTTTGCTCTCTCATTATATACAAACATACTTATTATGATTCTTTCAAAAAAAAAATATTATATATACACACACTATATGTTAAAAAAACATAATTACTCTATGAAAAGTTACATTTTCCAAACATAATCTACCTATATAATAATTGAGTAGGTCTCGGGTCGAATGGAGACCTTAGAGATGGCATCTAGGATCCAAGTAGCTATATGGAGCTCTATCTTTGTATCTATAAAAGCCTATATCTTTTTTTTCTTCATTCTTCCTTCAATCTTCATTCTTCCTTGACAATTCTTCTAATTTTCATTCTTCATTCTTCTTTTTCATTTTCTTCAAGGTAATATTGCATCAGTTTTAGTCATGTCTTATTCTTAACATCTATCTATAATACATCAAACGTTTGATTTCTTCAAATCATCCTATCTTTTGTGTTTGATCTCTCATTTATTTTATTTCGGATCTATGCAGTTATGTAATCGTATTTTTTTTGTTTTGTTTCTGATTCCTAGTTTATTCAGTTTTATTTTTGATATATGCATGTATATTATCGATTTAAGCAGTTATATCATCCTAAACATATTGAATCGATGAATCCTGGTTTATGCAGTTTTATTTTTCTTTGGAACAGGTTTATGCAATTTTATTTCTGATTGGAACAGGTATATCATCGATTTAAACAGTTATATCATCCTAGATAGATTGTAAAGGATTTATTTAAATCATGCAGTTATGTCATCCTATCTTTTGTGTTTGATCTCTGATTTGTTTGATTTCGATCTATGCAGTTATGTCATCGTTTTTTTTTTCTGATTTCTAAATTATGCAGTTTTATTTTTTATTTATGCAGGTATATCATCGATTTAAGCAGTTATATCATCCTAAATATATTGAATTGGAATTAGTCATTGTTTAAGGAAGTGTTGTCAAATTATGTAAGTACCAACCGATATTATATCAAATTCATACATACATTCTGTAATATATAACAATAGATAGAGAAACAACATTATATGTTTTGTTGTTTTACATATACTTTAGTATTCAATGGTGTTTGTGGTAATTTTGTTTTTGTCATCAAGTTGTTTTTTTCATATATATATCTATCGGATTTAGTTAATAATATATGTTTTTACATATTTGAAAAACAAGATTTGATCTGTACACACAAAAGCTATTATGTCTTATCATAATGGTTCTCAGTTCTTCAAGATATTGCATGACCCTTCGGAAACAGTTTTGGTATGTTTGTTATTTTCATGTACATATGCCCATTTAATTTTCAAAAATTATGAAAAAAAAAAATTAATGTTGTTCTTTAACGTGTCAATCCAAACTGTGCCAAAGGCTATGAACAAACTTCTGTTGTGTAAAAACATACACAACATGAGCGTTACAATTGCCACATACGAAGGACATTCTTGGTTGGTCCGATTAGAATTGATCGATGATGTGTTTTGTTTTACAAATGGTTGGTCTAAAGTTGTTAATGTTTTTAATGTAATTTATTTGAATTATTGTATTTCGAATTTATGTTTAATATTATTGAAATAATTCAATGGTTTTCGAAATTTTGTTTAATGTCATTTATTTATATGACCGAATTTATTGTCATTAATTCAGAATTATTGTTATTTACTTACAATAATAATAGTTGACTGATGTTAATGTCATTTAATCTGGAATTTGAATATTAATAATTGTTATTTATTTACATTAATTTATATGTTGACCGAAGTTAATGACATTTATTATTATTTTTTAACAATTTACCGAATTTATATTAACATCCTAATGATTGTTATCTAATGTTATTTTGACTGAATATTTACATTAATTTATATGTTGACCGAAGTTAATAACATTTATTATTATCTTTTAACAAATTACCGAATTTATATTAACATCCTAATGATTCTTATTAACTTGAACGTCAATTTACCAAATACTAAATTTGTGATAAATGTGTTTTTGAATGCAAATTACAATATTTTTATTTAAATCCAGAAAAAAATATTTATAATTCCATAATTTGTGAGTTTTCCTCCTAAATCCTAAATCCTAAATCAACACCAACCGTTAAATTACAATATTTACATTATTAGGATGTTAATATAAATTCTAACACATTAATTTACAGTGTAAATTATTTATAAGTCATAATTTTAATAAAACTATTCTCTTACTCATAATTTGTAAATATTTACATTAATTTATATGCTAACCGAAGTTAATGACATTTATTATTATTTTTTAACAATTTACCGAATTTAGATTAACATCATAATGATTATTATTTAATGTTATTTTGACTGAATAAATAATGTCATTGTGTTAAAAATGTTGTGGTTCCTACTAAATTTAAACTTAAAAGTCAAAAATGTTGATTTTTCCAACTAAATTTAAACTTGAACGTCAATTTACCAAATACTAAATTTGTGATAAATGTGTTTTTGAATGCAAATTACAATGATTTTATTTAAATCCAGAAAAAAAATATTTATAAATATTGTCATTGATTATTATACAAAGTTAATAACATTAATTTATATGTTAACCGAAGTTAATGACATTTATTATTATCTTTTAATAATTTACCGAATTTAGATTAACATCCTAATGATTGTTATTTAATGTTATTTTGACTGAATAAATAATGTCATTGATTATTATAAAAATACTTATCATAATTTAAAAAATGTATATCATAATTAAAAAAAATGCAGGGACGATTGCTGTTGAAAGCTCACAATGAGTTATATACCCATAGAACATAACTCAACAATCACAATTGCCATCTTACTGGCTTTGTTTGCCGTAACTACAAGTTTTGTTACCTTTTCTTAATTAACATAATTAAAAAAATGTATATGCACGTTTTGTTAAATAGCTAGCAATTAGATTTATCAGTTTTCTTTTTACATCTCAAGTTGATCCTAGGTGCGCCTCTTTAATATTCTTGAAACATCGGTTGTGCATATAGATGACTGATTTTCAAACTCAATGTCTTTACCAACTATAATACATTAAAAATACCGAAATGTGTGTTTCTTTTCCTGAAATTTAGCTATTCATTGTGATAAATGTTGACCATACCTATATACGTTTTAGAATTTGTGATAAATGATAGTTATTGACAATTGCAATTATATCTCTAATTTTAAGCATTTAGCATAGATTTAAGTCAACATTTCAATCTTTATATTTTTATACTTCATCTATTTAATTGCACGGTATGTGACAACCGGCAACTTCCGATCTATACTGATGTGATTTTTTTAATTATTTGGGGTAATTATTTTTTTTTATATTTTTAACTATTGAGTTTCGGAAGTTAACTGATCGTTTTAACAATGAAAAGTGCGACCGATTTAATTAACGCGATTTAAACGCGTGTTCTGAAAACACGCGTCGGACATCGAAAATATTTATATTTTTGCTCGTTTTATTTTTGTTTTCAACTACGAACAAAACCGAGTAAATTTTTATAATTTATTATTGAACCAGATTAAAAACCGAAGCTCGAAACGTTTAAACGGGTTTGGATACACGGTATACTCCACCTAACTTAACCCTACCTATAAAAGCATCATATTCTTGCTAACTCCTCCATTATTCAGCAGCCACCAAGAAAACCCTAAGCTCTCTCTCTCTCTCTAAAACCGAGCTCTCTCTCTCTCTCTCTCTCTCTCTCTCTAAACATCTCTCCCTCACACAATCTCTCATCTCTCTCGGTTTCTACCTCTCTCGCACTCCCTCTCCCGCTCGTCTCTCTCTTTCCCTCTATATTCCCTCTCGGTCTCTTTCCCTGTCCCTCCTCTCAGTGTAGCGGCCGGCCACCACAGAGCTCTGTGGTGGCGGCGCATGGTTTTAGGACCAGTCGGGTTGTGATGCTAGAAGTAGGTGACGACCAGAGGAGTCTTTGTGGTGGTTTCAGTGGGGATGGATTCAAGTGGTGGGTGCTTAGGCGGTGATGACGTTGTGGTCCGAACTGGTTAGGTATGGGGGTTATGGGTATCGGGTGATGGGTGATGGGTTAATGGAGTTAGGGTGAGCAGGGGATCGATAGTGGTGGTTTTTGGCAGGTGGTTAAGGGCCGGTTGGAGGGGTTTAGGGGCATGTTGTGACTGGTCGGGTTAAAGGTGGAGGCGGCAGGAGGTGTAGGGGCGATGGTGATGTTTTTCATGGTGGTCGGTTCGATCCCGGTGGTTTATTATTCAGTTTTTGGTTTGCTGGTTATAGTAGGCCGAAGATGGTGGTTTGATCACGGGTAGGTCAATGGTCGTGGTGGTGGTCTGCCATGGTGGTTGATGTTTCGGGTTTGGTCCAGGTTTGGTTTGGTGTGGTCAGGTCCGATCTGGTGTGGTCAGGTCCGGGTCAGATTCTTGTTCGTTTTGGTCTCGGTCTGGTTCGGTTCTCAGGTCAAGATATGTTCGGTTCGGGTTTCAGTCGCGGTTATGGTTGGCTCGGGTCAGATATGTTCAATCGTCTTGCGGGTCAGATTTCGGGTTACGCGCGTGTACGATTCGGTATACTTGAGTTCATGTTCGTTATTATTTGTAGATGTTATATATTTATAAATATATTGATTTGGATAGAATAGTTTTGACTCGCGAACGGACCGAATAATAAAAATAATAAACGGTAACTAAATTATATATCGAACGATTTAGTAAATGGTTAATTGGACGTAACTTATATTGAACACCGGACTAAATAACATTGGACTATATTGTCGGACTATATTTTATATATATATTGCTATATATATAAATAAGTATACATAGGTGACGAAATGTATAGTCTCGTGAATCGGAATTGTTGATAAAAGGACTTGACGAATTGTGTTTGAAAGTTGATCATGGGGAAAATTGTAGACAACGGGCGTTGTCTGGTTCGTACAAAAACAGAGGAAACTCTGCCCAAATTTTTATAAAATCAAAGCGTAACGAACTACTATTTTTATAAATAAATTCCCCTAAGTGTTTTGGACAAAAAAAATCGAAATGCTTTCAAGGTCTGTTCATTCGTAACGATAAAGATGATTTTCAAACAATATTTGGGAAAAAGTAACAAATGTTATTAATTGATTTTAATAACTAAACTTATACTTTTCCTTAAAGAGTGTCTTCTAAAATATAATTACACAAAATAAATGTACTTATATGATTTACGAGACGAGCTACGATTCAGGATAATTATACGTTTCGGGGTACTAGTCCAACATGGGTTATACACAAATAGTAACAAGTGTGCAACTTAGGGTGCTATGTAATACGAGAATTAAGATAAGTCACGATCGGTTCGTCGAGTTGAAACGTATTAAGACCCGTGTTGGTACACACGAGTCTAGACAGTCGGATAGACTATCTTTTGAGCGGTTAATAAGTTAGGCTTATGTGTGATAGACTGTTAAGGTGTCTTTTGTTGGTAATTAGGGCACGAGGAAGTCGGTCGAGGTTTCAGGCCTTGTTTGCTAGCTTAGCATGGAAATTAAGGTGAGTTTCACGACCCCTCTTTTATACACTTTTTCTCGGGGGGAGAAGCATGCCACACGTTTTAACAAATACAACGTTTATGTTTTAAAACACAACACTTTTGAAACGCAACGCTTATGAAACGCAACACTTTTGAAACGCAACGCTTTTGAAACGCAACGCTTTTGAAACTCAACGCTTTTTGAAACACAACGCTTTTGAAACGCAACGCTATTGGAAACGCAACACTTTTGGAAACACAACGCTTGTTTTAAATTACTATACGGCGCAATGCAACGCGAAGTCCCTAATAAAAACCATGAATGTGCGGGGCACAACGGGGGAAATATGGATAGATCTATTGGGCTTGATGAACCCCACCCGGCGGCTGGGAGCCGGGTGGGTGCATATTGTCTCTATTTTCGGCAACTCAAACACGGGCGGCAACACATGCAACGCTTGTCAGTAATGGTTTCGGCAACACAGTCGTAGTAGTAAGGAAATGTTTGTTATTTACTTAAAGGTTTTGCATACTTGGTACTTTTGAGATGAAACTCTTTACGCTTGAAACGCTTTGTGAACTTAAAACCTGTGAACTCACCAGCATTATATGTTGACGTCTTTTTGGCATGTTTTCTCAGGTCGCTAAGGTAGCAGCATTGAGTTTAGGCGCACGGAGTCTCACGGCGTCTAGGATCCATTTGCATTTCATTTTGAGTATTATCAGACTTTCATGTTTTACGTTTGAGTTGTAAGTTTTACGCTTCCGCAAGCGATGGTTGGATTTTTGAAACTTAATGGGCAATTTACGTTGTTTTCATATCATATAGATGTTGTTTATTGTGACCGTTGACTTGGATCCTGGTGTGTCACGCGCCTCGCGGTAAAACCCCGCATGTGGAATTTGAGGGTGTGACACGGTATCACATTGATCACACTTGTTATACACACCATAAACAGAACGTGGAACAATTCGAAAATGTAAGTATTATAAGAGAAAGATTCATGCAATAATTTTGGTAAACAAAATGTATTTAATAAATATAATTTAAATATATTCGTTTAATAATAAATATAATTTAAATCTATTTAACAATTTACTAAAATACATAATATATTTAAAATAATTTTCAATGATATTACTAATATAACGACTTTTATTTTAATATTGTTGACCGATAAACATAAAAACTTTTTACTGTTTTTGTTACTTTGATGGAGGTCAATTCTTTGACTTTATTTATTTTTCATGTCTTACAATATAATTATTAGTAATTAGTAATGAAATTAGTAATGAAATATCATTTTACGTTATTAGTAACAACATTAACTAAAAGATGATTCATAACAGTAAAAAACCTCATTTGTCATGAAATCCTTCATCATTGACTACATTAACTAAATATCGTTTCAGTGATACTAAGAATAAGAATATTAAGTCTTTCATTTAAATATCTTTGACAGATTAACGTTATCATATTATGTTTACAAAGAATTGTCCTTTAATCAATTGTCATGAAACGCTAACCATCATCATGATTGCAATAATTGTGCTAATTTTAGGCGTTGTTGACCAAATCACGTAAATTACCAGTCCTTAGATTTTTATAATTCAACTATATAAATAAATCTGACTTATTCGATCAGAATTGTTCGAGACATAACATTCCGATTGTGGTAGCATTGAAACATGTCAAATGGATAAAAGGTTGCCCTATAAAAAAACCTCCCATTTTGACATATTATTCAACCCATCCACGTTGCAATCTTTACTCCTATCGAGCTTTTCATGTAGGTTTAGTATTGATTTTTAGGTCATTGGTTATGAGTCAAACCGTTAAAACAGTTCAGGGTCTTCTGGATATATTTACCTTAAATTCTTGATGATAATACAGTTACAATGCCAAATGTCTTTCTTTTCCTCATCAGAGGTTTTTTTTTTTTTTTTTTTTTTGACAAATTTTACTGTTTTGTTATTCTAATGGTTCAGGGATCCTATAAGTGGACATAAATTCTTTTCAAAGCCACAAGTTCCAAATCGTCTTGCCATATCAAACCGTGTTATAGAAGCTAAAATAATTTCAGGGAGTAACATTGGAATACGAACTTTTATCCAAAGAATTAGGTTGTCCCCATCTGATAAGAAGATTCCTTTCAGATTTAACAGAAGACAATTCCCTCATACTTTATGTTTCGCAATGACAATAAATAAGAGTCAAGGACAAACCCTATTTAGGGTAGTTGTGTATTTGAAAGATCCTGTTTTTACACATGGGTAGTTGTATGTCGCTGCCAAGTGACAAGAGTATAGATGGCCTGAAGATACTAATATTGGATAAAGATGACAACGTTAATAATAAATAGCAAATGTTGTCCATAAAAAAATATTTTGAAGTTTGTGAATAAGTATGCGATCATATTTTGCATAAATCGTTTATTTTTTTATAATTTTTTGGTGGTATGATTTGTTAAACTACATTTATTTACTTTGAATTTAATCTTCATTTGCATGCCGTTACAATAAATATATGTTTATTCATTTCATTATTTGTTTTTAAATCACGTCAAATCAAACATTTGTTGATTCATATATCTGTTATTGGGTAACATTAAATTTTTTTTATGGTAATATACCATCAACCAAAATTCATACAAATTGTATTACGTAACTTTCAATAAATAAAATTTGTATACTACAATCTTTATAGAATTTTTTTCATTTTACATGAAGATATACCGCGTGTACACGCGGGGCTCTAACCTAGTTACTTTATACATAAAAAGATTTACGTACTCTAAAAACGTCTTTTCTTTGCTCTCTCATTATATACAAACATACTTATTACGATTCTTTCAAAAAAATGATTATATATACGCACGCTATATGTTAAAAAAACATAATTACTTTATGCATAAAAAAGTTTACGTACTCCAAAAACATCTTTTCTTTGCTCTCTCATTATATACAAACATACTTATTATGATTCTTTAAAAAAAATGATTATATATACACACTAGGGTAGGGATCCTAAGAGAACCAACCCCTATTTGAGAACTGAGAGAATCATTCTGGGCCACACATTTCATATAAAGCCAAAAATTTTTTTTTTTTTTTTTTTTTTTTGCTTTAATCGCACATTTTTATGCAAGGAAAATTTTTTTTTTATTTTTTTTGAATTTTTTTTTCATTTATACATATGTGTATATGTCAATTATACATATGTGTATATAGCAATTATACATATGTGTATATAGCATTTTTCAGTTATACATATGTGTATATTGCATTATACATATGTGTATAATGCAATTATACACATATGTATACTGGGAAAAAAAAAAAAAAATTTTTTTGCCTTAGAGAAATGTGTGGCCCAGAATGGTTCTCTAGTTCTCAATTTGGGAAAAGGTTCTCATTTGAACCAAATCCATACACACTATATGTTAAAAAAACATAATTACTCTATAAAAAGTTACATTTTCCAAATATAGTTTACATTTAAATAATGATTTTTTTTCTCAAAATTATGTTTCATATGTACGTTATCTCATGTGTCAAAATAAATAAAATTTCTCACATATTTTTCTTTCACATTTGATATCTTTGAATTGGAGCTTTTTCATTTGTAGAATTTTCTCAATTGTTAAAACATCTAAAAGAGTAAACTGCTATTTTAGCTCTTGAGGTTTGGCTAAAAATGTCACTTTAAACAGAAAAGTTTTTTTTTTATCACTAAAGCTCCAGTGCTTTCATTTTGGTGCCATTTTGGCCCATTTTTTAAACAGCGATAAAAAACTCAGTTAAGGTTAGAGAAATTTTAGAAACCTCTTTTAACCCTTCTTCCACCCTCAAACACTGATTTCTCTTTTTCTTCCTCATTTCTTTCAAAAAACCCTAATACCCAAAAATAAAAAATCCTCAAATCGAAGCAATGATTTACTACTATTGTGGCTTTCCAACAACAATTCATGTGTCATCTACCTATGAAGCTTCTCTTCTTCTTCTATCATATTTTACTTATTTAAATTCGATTATATCATATGTTGTTCATTCTTTTCATCTTCATACATCGATATTATTGGATCTACTCTTGTTGTTAATATTAGCTTAAGATTAACAATTATTTCTATGGCTTTATCTTTTATAAATAAATTGATTATCATCGTTTAATGGAATATAATATTAATGTATTTTAGGATATAATTTGTATTGATTGATTGTAATTATCTCTCCCCTTATTATAGGGATTGTATTTTGTATTTATATGGATTATCAATGAGAAGGAAAGGCAAGCATTGATCCATAATATTTTACATGGTGTCAAGAGCCTTCACCTTCTAAACCCTACTTCACCTTGTTGCCGTCGACTTCCACATTCATATTCTTTTTATTTATTTTTTTCAAATCGGCCATCTTATTCTCCTTTTCGATCATGTCTTCATCCACCCTACACACGGCTGTAACAGTCACCAACATCAAAAACTTCATACCATTAATTCTAGACAGCCAAACTGAGCATTACAACACCTAGGCAGAGCTTTTCAAGATCCATTGTAAGGCCTATGAGGTGTAGGACCATCTTCTCCCTCAACCTGCTGCCTCGTCTTCTTCCACAGACAAAGACAAAGAGCTGGCCAAACCTTCTCATGTTGAGTCATGGGAACGCATCGATTCCATTATACTCCAATGATTTACTGTCACACCTTCAAATTCCACTTGCGGGGTTTTACCGCGAGGCGCGTGACATACCAGGATCCAAGACAACGGTCACAATAAACGACATCTATATGCAATAAAAGTTACGTAGAAATACCAACCACGCAGTTTATAAGTAAAGTAGAAAACGACAGCGGAAGCAAAATTTAATGTTTACAAAACCAATGTCAAAATATAAATGCAAACACAACCCGGTTTGCTTATGTATGCAAGACTATACGCAGTGCGACTCCAGTGCGCCTAAGACTCCCTGCTACCTTAGCGACCTGAGAAAACATGCGAAGTTAGACAACACATAAAGTGCCAGTGAGTCACAGAGATATAGTTTGTAAAAGTTTATCATAAGTAAACCAATCCCAACAATCCTTACATCTATACCTGATGCTAGCTAGACATCGTGTCACACCACGCCAATGGCGGAAACACGTGGCGCGACGGTTCAAGCGTATAAAGTCAAGGTTAACGCAAACACAAGTAATTAAGAAAACGGGTCATTTATTTAGGCGTCAAAACCATGTTTAAAGATTACACATAATTCCAAATTGTTTTTAACATAATAAAGGAGGTTTCTCAAATATATCCCATATACTTGGGAAATAAAGGTGAAACCCCGCAAAAACGCCCGACGCCCGCATATGAGATTCCGATGACCCAGCTCGCTGTAACACCCCGCCCCTCTCATCACCAATATTGTCCGCTTTGCCCATCCAGAGCTCACGGATTTGTTTTTGGTTGCCCAGTGGAGACTTCCCAGGAGGTCACCCATCCTGAAATTTCTCCCACCTGAGCACGCTTAACTGTGGAGTTCTCCTCTCATCCACTAACATTAAGCCCCAAAACGCGTTGGTGATTTAAGAGGCAAGACATTACTTATGAACCAAGGATCTCTCCTGGCCACGGCCGATGTGGGATTTTCCCGGGGTGTCACACTCGCCATGCCCGTCTCCGTCTAGTTACCTGAAAGATATGTTTAAAATTTCGTCAATATATAAATATTGGTGAGTTCACAGGTTTTTAGTTTCCAAAACTTAAACACTTGGGAAATACCATGTTATGACAATGTATAGGAGTTGCAAGTTCCTATAATTGTACTTGAGCCTATAATCAAACCAAGACAAACAATAATAATGCCCCGCTCTAAGTCGTGACTCGGTATCCTACGACTTAATTTCAGAATACGTGCACCCCAGGCATACGCCGATGCATAATCGACGCTATCGATTAGGGGTGGGCCTTGTCAGGCACCAATAGTACTATTCAAATATTCCTTCGGTTTCATTTCCCTGAATAAATGATTATAGAAGAGAGGTCTCAACCCCGAGTGGCGGTCACATCTCAAGTAATTATTCCGTCAAACATTTTCCCTAACATATCTTTCCCCCGAAAACGTAAAAATAGTTTAAAATGGGGCCGTGAGACTCACCTGAATCTGTGTCTGGCTCACAAGGGAAAATAGCAAATGGGTGGTCTCGCACCTACAAACGTCCTAGACGTATAAGTCACAATTCCTATAGTGTATGTGCCTTGGCAATTTGTACACCCAACTCCCCGACCACGAGTTATTCCAATTCCCGTTTAATTTAGCGCGTATCCTAGGTTCGTTGGCGTTGGATTACCCTATTCTTACAAGTTATATATTATTCTTGTCAATATTTCCTTAACTTGTTTATTATTATCCTCGACTCGACTTCACTTAACGTATAATTATTTTCCCATTCAAATAATTATACTTAAGATCGCATCGCTCGATATAATGTACTTTTAACACCCGACCCGACTCACTTTGCCGCATATTTATTTTCCCATTCAAATAAATATGCTAAGGTCTTGTCGTTCGGTAGTATATTCTTAACATCCGATTCGCCTCGCCACGCCGTATATTTATTTTCCCATTCAAATAAATATACTAGGACCTCGTCGACTCGGCATACACACACACACACACATATATATATATATATATTTTGTCTACTCGTCGCGGTTTTCCTTCCCAAATATCTACTTTCCCATTAAGTAGATATACTAGAATTTTCGCCGAGACGAGCATACATATGTATATATATATATATATATAAACGTGTAGTTTTTCTTGTTAAGTCCATACGTTTGCTTGACGTCCTAGTTATTTACGTTATGTTTTTCTTCCACGAATAATTTCTCCAACACTTAGGAAAGTGTTAATTAATTTTCACCCATGTTATATATATATTTTACTTCCTAAAATATATATTTTCTTGTCTTGCCCCAACGGCATTTTTCTCTTGTTTGTCCGTTTATTGTTCGTTAACATGTCCAAGTCCGATATCCTAACTTGTATTGTTAATTTTTCCAGGTTTTCCCAATATGTGTTTTATAGAAATATTATTCATATTCCAAATTCCTAACACACATTACTTGGAAAGTTTAAAAATGCTTTTATATTTTTAATCCAAAACTTGACAACTTATATACAAAAATGTTCCAACACTTTTATATATTCCCATTTATATAAAAGTGTTCATTTTTATATAAGTTTTCCCAAGTTTTTAATTTGTCTCCATTTTTATAAAAACCTTTTTTTATAATAATTCTTATGTTAGAAAAAGTCCATATTTTTATAAAATTCCATTTTATAAAAATACACTTTTATACAAAATACATAAGTATGTTTACTAGTATTTACCAAATCAACCTTGGAAAATTATTATTTATACTTTTGACACCAAACTTTCCATAGTTGCATTTTTGGACTTAAGTTTCTATAGTATCCATTTTAGTCCCTCAACTAATAAAAGTTGCATTTTTCCATACTAACTTTCAATATTATCATTTTTCTACTAAACTAGTAGACTTTTAAAGATCATTTTTACAATGTTGGATTATTTTTACATTTTAACACTTTTAATAGTCTCATATACCATTAATAAGGCTACTAGTATGTGTGTTTTGTGTATTTGTCCATTATATCCAAATTTCACTTATCTAAGTAAGTAAACTTTAATTTTGCAACTTCTTCATTTATGGTTTCCTAACACATTCCACCTTATATTATGCTTTAGATGATCATTTTATGATGATTAAAACTATCTTTTAACATATCCAAGTTTCTTTCACAAATCATATTCAAATCATCATCCTACATGGTGTATGTGTAGATTTTATAACTTTTAAGAAATACTACATCATTATCATCAAATCCATGATCCATTTACATATCTTTATTCATCCATTTTACTCATGTAAAATCTATTAAAGCTTATGTTTCAAAACCACATTTTAACCCTTCATGTACAACTTGCTTCTAAGAACACATACATGAATATTAATGATCAAAGCAAGGTTAAGAAGCTTACTACTAGCACAAGGCTAGGGAAGATAAAAACCTTGGATTTGAGAGGGGTTTAGTGTGTTCTTCCAAGTGGTTAAGCTCCAAGCTCTTGAAACACACAATGGGGTTTTGAAAGATGGATGTTTAGAGGTGATTTGGAAGTGTTAAACTTGAAAGGAATGTGTGGGTGGTTGTGTGCAAACCTACGGCCAAAAGGAAGAAAGAAAGAGGGTTGTTTTGCTTGGATGTTCAAGTATGCACACTTGCTATCTTTTATAATCCTTCCAATATCTCTAATGATTATATGTATCTTCCATGGATTATGTGAAATCTAGTGGAGATTGTGTGATGTGCTAATGATCTTAGGGAGATTGTATATGTGTGTGTTTGGCCGTGGATTTAAAGAAGAACCAGGGGGTTTATAATCTTGCAAAGATACAATGCAATCATGATTATAATCCACTTGGATATGTAATCTTTTGAAGCATGGATTCTATCTTGTACTTGGAGATCTTGGGTAGGTTGTTTGTTTGTGTGCTTGGCCGAAATTTCTCAAAAGAAAAGCATGGTTTTGCATGCTTTTTGTACTTAGAAATCCATTACATATCCATCCCTTGTCTTTTCCTAATCTCCTTTAGATTACAAGTACAAAAGGTGGATTATTAGTTGAAAAGGAAAGATTGAGCATGGGGGGGGGGTTTCCTTGGCCGGTTCTTAGGGAGGTTTAGGTGGGGTCCACCACACAAATTACTTACCAATATTAAGTTAAGTTTAATCCCTCGTCGTTCGGGTGTCGTTCGGGTATTTTTCGGGTTTTAACCATACGTCATTCGGGCATTAAAAATACCTTTAATAACCCTTAAACATAGCCTAATTTAAGCGTTGATTGTTTATTTAGGCTTTTGTCGGGTGAAATTATAAGTTATACGCGTACCGGGTGCGGTACGCGCACATTATTCGTTACCGGGAGATTTGTATGGAAAGTTTTCACTCATGGTTTTGGAGTTCCAAAACCCATTATATTTTGTGAAAATACCCTTTATTTTATATCCTGGGTGTCCGGGATCCCTTTCGTTTATTTAATATTTACCGGGTAATCGCCAACGTCCATATCAGATAGTTTATTCGCACATGATCCTATCATGTTTTACCATTAAACGTATGCATTCCTATGCATTATTTGGAAATTGCTATCTCCTAAGGCCTTGATAAATAATCAACACATAACTGCATTTAATTACGTTAATCATATATTAGTTAATTAGTACGGAATTACCTTATTTTTGCCGGTTGTTACATTCTCCCCCCGTTAAGAGAATTCCGTCCCGGAATTCACTTCGAGTTCTCCGGTATAGGTGTCTTCTCGAATAGGGCGGGATATTTTTGCTTCATTCGGTCCAGCCTTTCCCACGTGAACTCTGGTCCACGCTTGGCATTCCAGCGCACTTTGACCAATCTGATCTTGTTGCGCCTCAGTTTCTGGACCTTCCAATCGGTCACCTCGATTGGTTCTTCGACAAAGTGTAACTTATCGTCAATGTGAATTTCGTCCGCATGGATGATGAGAGTTTCGTCGGATAGGCACTTTTTCAAATTTGACACGTGAAACGTGTCATGTATTCCACTAAGCTCTTGAGGCAACTTGAGCTTGTATGCCACCGGGCCTACCCTGGACAAGATTTCGAACGGTCCAACATATCGTGGGTTCAGCTTTCCGCGCTTTCCAAAGCGCGCGACACCTTTCCAAGGTGACACTTTTAGTAGGACCCTGTCTCCGACTTGAAATTCTAAAGGTTTTCGCCTCATATCAGCGTAGCTATTCTGTCGGTCACGGGCCGCTTTGAGACGTTCCTTTATCAAAAAGACCTTGTCCGTCGTCTCTTGAACGATTTCTGGCCCAGTAAGTTGTTTTTCTCCGACTTCAGCCCAACATAGTGGAGATCTACACTTGCGTCCATATAGAGCTTCAAAAGGTGCGGCTTGAATGCTCGTATGGTAACTGTTGTTATATGAAAATTCCACCAAAGGCAAGTGTGTATCCCAATTACCACCGAAATCAATCGCACATGCCCGTAACATATCTTCTAAGGTCTGGATGGTTCGTTCACTTTGACCATCAGTTTGGGGATGATACGCGGTACTCATGTCAAGGCGAGTACCGAGGGCTTCATTCAAACTTTCCCAAAACCTTGAAGTGAAACGACTATCTCGATCGGAGATGATGGAGATAGGTACACCATGCTTCGACACCACTTCCTTAATGTACAAACGGGTCAGTTTCTCCAACTTGTCCGTTTCGCGAATTGGGAGGAAGTGTGCGGACTTTGTCAATCGGTCAACGATTACCCAAATCATGTCATGGCCGCTTGTCGTCTTGGGTAACATGGTAATGAAATCCATGGAAATTTGCTCCCATTTCCATTCAGGTATCTCCGGTTGCTGGAGCAAGCCGGAGGGTCTCTGATGTTCGGCCTTGACCTTTGCGCAGGTTAAACATCGCGCAACATAAGCCGCTATATCTCTTTTGAAATTTGGCCACCAATAAAGTTCCTTCAAATCGTGGAACATCTTGTCTGCACCAGGGTGAACCGAATATCGAGAACTGTGAGCTTCGGCCAGTACTAGCTCACGCAACCCACCATACACTGGAACCCAAATTCTATTCATGAAATATAGGGTCTGGTCCGCCTTTGGTTCCAGCGAATCAACCATCTTCCGCAATCTTTCACCTTTGACATTTTCGGTTTTAAGGGCGTTAATTTGAGCTTCACGAATTCGATCAGTTAGATTCGTGTGGATAGTTAGACCCAAAGCTCGGACACGCAACGGCTTAACCCGTTCCTTGCGACTTAAGGCGTCGGCCACAACGTTCGCCTTACCGGGATGGTACTTTATCTCACAATCGTAATCGTTTAATAATTCAACCCATCGCCGTTGTCGCATGTTCAAATCCTTCTGATCAAAGATGTGTTGCAAACTCTTATGATCAGTGAAAATCGTGCACTTGGTTCCGTATAAATAGTGCCTCCATATCTTGAGAGCGAATACCACTGCACCCAATTCCAAATCGTGTGTAGTGTAGTTTTTCTCATGGATTTTTAGTTGTCTGGAAGCATATGCTATCACCTTTTCTCGTTGCATTAACACGCAACCCAAACCTTGATGAGAGGCGTCACAGTAAACCACAAAATCCTCCGTACCATCGGGGAGTGATAGTATCGGAGCGCCACATAACTTATCTTTTAGTAATTGAAACGCTGCTTCTTGCTTTTCCGTCCACTCGAACTTCTTATCCTTTTGGGTTAGCATGGTTAAAGCCTGTGCTATCTTAGAAAAGTTCTCGATGAACCTTCTGTAGTAACCCGCGAGGCCAAGAAATTGTCGCACCTCGGTAGGAGTTCGAGGGGCTTCCCAATTTTTAATTGCCTCGATCTTGGCGGGATCGACATGTATGCCCTTTTCATTCACCACGTGGCCTAGGAAGTGAACCTCTCGAATCCAAAAGTCGCACTTCGAGAACTTAGCATAGAGCTTTTCTTTGCGTAGTACTTCAAGGATTAATCGGAGGTGATTCTCGTGGTCTTCTTTAGTGCGCGAATAGATCAAGATATCATCAATAAAAACGATGACAAATTTATCCAAGTATGGCTTACACACGCGGTTCATCAGGTCCATGTAAACTTCCGGTGCGTTGGTTAAGCCGAACAGCATTACCAAAAATTCATAGTGCCCATATCGGGTCCTGAAAGCCGTTTTTGGCACATCCTCTTCTTGGATACGCAACTGGTGATAGCCGGACCTTAGATCAATCTTGGAGTAGAAGCTGGATCCTTGGAGTTGATCAAATAAATCGTCGATCATGGGGAGAGGATAGCGATTTTTAATGGTTAGCTTGTTTAGCTCCCGATAGTCAATGCACATGCGAAAGGTGCCGTCCTTCTTTTTCACGAATAAGACGGGAGCTCCCCAAGGTGAGAAACTCAGTCTTATGAAACCCTTGTCCAACAATTCTTGCAGCTGGCTGGATAGTTCCTGCATCTCCGATGGAGCTAAGCGGTATAGCGATCGTGCCACGGGAGCAGCTCCAGGAACGAGGTCGATGCGGAACTCGACTTGTCGAGGTGGTGGCAACCCCGGCAAATCTTCTGAGAATACATCAGGAAAATCTCTAGCTATCGGAATGTCTTCCAACTTCCGCTCGTCGGCTTTCTTGTCCACAACGTGTGCCAAGAATGCGACAAGGCCTTTCCTTAAACACTTTCGAGCCTTCATGCTTGAAATAATTCTTAATGGCGTCCCACGCCTTTCCCCTTGAATTGAGAGAGTTTCACCGCTTGCGAGGGGGACTTGAATTATTTTATCGTTGCAAACAACGATGGCACGATGTGCGGATAACCAGTCCATGCCAACGACTATGTCAAAACTACCCAGCACAACCGGCAAGAGATCAATCCCAAACTCGTGCCCACAGAGATCCAACTTACAATCTTTCGCTACTTCTCTCGTTTCAATAGTTTTACCATTAGCCAGTTCTATAGAGTAGGGTGTATCTAGTTTACTAGTTTTTAGCCCAAGTAATCTTTTAAACTCAATGGATACGAAGCTAAAATCGGCACCAGTATCAAATAATACAGAAGCATAATGGCCATTAAGAGGGAACGTACCAGTGACCACGTTGGGGTCCTGTCGTGCATCACCGGCTCCAATCACAAATGCCCGCCCACGGGCTTGGTTGTTTAGCTTGGGGCAATCCCTCTTCCAATGGTCAAGTGACCCGCACGCGAAGCAGGGTCTTGCTCCTCCATTCTTCGGTGCTCCTGACCTGCAATCTTCTGTCTTGTGCCCCGAGCGGTGGCACTTCCCACAAATTATCCCGTTGTTTTTCCCCTGATTACCTTGTTTCCCACCATTTCCACGTCCTGTGGCTACATACCCCCTTCCCTTCTTGTTCGCACTACCCGATGATCCATCCTTCTTCCCTTCACTACGCTTACGTTTCCCAAACCTTGGTTTATTCCCCGGATCACTCGACCCAACTGCTGAACTTGTCCCCAGATTTTTACCCTCCACGCTGCTGGACTCAGAAATTTTTAATCCCGAAACCTTCCGGATTAAGGTGCCCATTCGAATAGCGTCTTCGGTGAGGCTTAGAGCGAGATCGATAGCCTCGCGCATGGTCGTGGGCTTGGAAGAAGTGACCATGCTGCGTATTTGTGGCGCCAGCCCGAATAGGTACCGCTCTATCTTCTTGCTCTCCGGGGTAACCAAGCGAGGTACTAGTCGGGAGAGGTCATGGAATCTGGACGTGTATCCAGCCACGTCTGCTCCAACCATGGTAAGGTTCCAGAATTCGGTTTCTAGTTTCTGTACCTCACTAGCCGGGCAGTATTCGACTATCATGAGTTCCTTTAATTCCAACCATGGTAAGGAGTAAGCAGTATCATCTCCCAGTGACTGTACTTGGCTGTTCCACCAAGTTAGCGCTTGATCCAGGAATAAGTTCGTGGAGTACATGACTGTTTGTCGAGGGGTACAACCACTGATGCGGATCACTGCCTCGGTCTTTTCGAACCATTTAACCAGTCCGACAGATCCCTCTGTGCCGCTAAAATTGATCGGTTTACAGTCCAAAAAGGCCTTGAAAGTGCAGCCACGCTCTCGCGAGGCCGTTTCTGCAAAAATAAGGTGGTATGTTATAATGGGATAGGAGTTTCATGATAACCTCCCATCGCTTTGCATTTATTCATAAACCTCTTACCAGTGAGGGAGGTCTCACGTCGGTCGCTCCCAGTCCTGTCCCGCGATCGTTCAGAGCGGGCGGCTTCGTGTTCCGCGATGGCTCGGGCTATACGTTCCGAGACTAGCGTTTCGAGTTCAGCGGGTGTTGTGGGCAACCCGTCGTTGCCACTGTTGCTCCGGGTAGCCGGTGCCATTTTTCTTCAATAATAAATATTAAAGGTTAATTTGACGAACATTTACACGAATATTGTCATACACAAAGCATAAGTAGCAACTCATCACATGAACATAATAATCAACACAACATCACCACACAATCACACAAAATCACAATATGTAGAGTAAGTAATAATAATCGTAGACAATCACAGTTATACAACAACATATTTCACCATCATAACAAGAAGATTTTTCATTAATTTCAATAGTACGAGTACAATGCTTTGTTTACAATAACAAAATAGGGGATAACATCCCTCATACATCGTTCTGAAATAATAAAAACATCATATCATATGCCGGCATACCCGCACGGCTGGGCAAAATGCAAACGAGTGTTATAACCCGTGCTACGCTACCATACTACTACTATATACATCTGCAAGTGATCCTTCAAGCGTCTCTGGAATGTCTCTACTGTGGTGGTGGTGGTGGTGGATACTGATACTGGGGAGCGTACGTGCTAATGGACATACTGATCGTCATAATGCGTTCATACAAGAACTGGCGGTGCGCAAAATGCGCGTCGCCTGTAATCCCGCAATGCGCGTCCATGCGCAGTAACTCCTCGGCGTAATGCGCCAGTGCATCTCTGGCATCAATGATCCGGGCCCACATAAGTCGGGCATGCTGCTCCATCTGGTTCATGGTGCGCTGCACCGTGTCGGTGAGAGTCTAGAAATCTCTCTCCAATGAAATCGCTGAGGACCAAGCTGGTCCGGACAATGGTGCTATCCCGTGGGGCTGTGATGGCCCGGGTATGTCGGGGTATGTCGGCTGGGATGGGCCGACCGGGTCTGGCATCGGTAAGGGGGCGAATGGCTGGGCAAAACCCAGTAGCCCGGGGGTGAAGTGGGGTGGCATCTAGTATGGGTCTCCTGCACCCAGGGGGTATGGTGCAGGTGGTGTCATCATAAAGGGGGGCCCGGCACCTAAGGTGTAAGGTGCGGGTAGGGGTATGGTAGGCATCTCGGGGTGGGGTGGCAGCATAGGTAGAGTGGGGATGGGCAATGTCATGGGTGCGGTGGGAGGCGCTACAAGCTCGGCCAAGGGGGCCATGAGAGGCTGTGAAATAGTGGCCCACTCCGGGGTGGACACCACAACTGTAGGGGTAGGGGGCTCGCAGTAGCGAACGCCGTCATACCCGCCCTACGTAGCTCAGAGCTACGGGCGGAGCTACTCTGTAAAATGTGTCCTGCTGGGGCTAGCCCATCCTGCGGTATGGGCTCAGGTAGTGCGGGAAGGGCTGCAGGTGCAGCAGGGGCGTCCTCTAGCATTGGAGCCACGGGCTCCTCCTGGTCGGCTGGGGGTAGTGGTATAGCTATGTGGTCCACAGATGCAACCGACTCGTCATCCGAGTCGTCCGAGATCCACCCGTTTCGTCCTCGGACCTGAGGCACAAGCCTCATGCCCGGAGGGACGGGAATACGGGGAATCTGTACTGGCTCACGATCGATGTCAGCAAGTCGATCGTAGGGGGTCTCTATGGTCTCAGACTGGGTAGGGGCGGGTCTCGAAGGACCTGCGCAGCCTGCAGGGAAATCCCTGGCGGCTCTAATAGGGTGTGGGGGTAGTGGTGCAGCAGGTAGTGGTATGAGGGGCAAGTCGGCCTGTGGTGCCTCTGGTATGTCCGCCCCAGCGGCCATGTCGTCCCCAGCGGGGGCCCACTCTGGATCCTCGCTGGGATCCGTCTTCTCGGAACTGTCACCGTCTGAGCCTCCGACGGCGGCGTCTATCTCCATATCATCCTCCTCTGGGTCGAGTACGACTAGCTCGACCGGCTCAGCTGGTGGAGCTGGTATGATCTGTATGCTACTGTCATAGCTCGGTGCGGCGCTTTCCGCGTCTGACATCCCTGGCAAAAGAACCGTACTAATATATATGAGTTATTAATTAGATAGTTAAGGCGTTCATCAACAGTAACCTTCCTAACTTCTAATACTACGTAATGCACATCAATACCCATGGCTAGCTCGGTCGGAATCTCCTCATACCCAATGCTTCTTTGAAAAATTACTTTATTGCGTTTCGTATATATTTATATTTTTGAAAACTTTATCTTTTGAACCAAATCCGGTTATAGTCTAGTTTTTAAAGAAAAATATACTAGTTCGCTATAACCTTGGCTATGATACCACTTTCTGTCACACCACGCCAATGGCGGAAACACGTGGCGCGACGGTTCAAGCGTATAAAGTCAAGGTTAACGCAAACACAAGTAATTAAGAAAACGGGTCATTTATTTAGGCGTCAAAACCATGTTTAAAGATTACACATAATTCCAAATTGTTTTTAACATAATAAAGGAGGTTTCTCAAATATATCCCATATACTTGGGAAATAAAGGTGAAACCCCGCAAAAACGCCCGACGCCCGCATATGAGATTCCGATGACCCAGCTCGCCATGCCCGTCTCCGTCTAGTTACCTGAAAGATATGTTTAAAATTTCGTCAATATATAAATATTGGTGAGTTCACAGGTTTTTAGTTTCCAAAACTTAAACACTTGGAAAATACCATGTTATGACAATGTATAGGAGTTGCAAGTTCCTATAATTGTACTTGAGCCTATAATCAAACCAAGACAAACATAAATAATGCCCCGCTCTAAGTCGTGACTCGGTATCCTACGACTTAATTTCAGAATACGTGCACCCCAGGCATACGCCGATGCATAATCGACGCTATCGATTAGGGGTGGGCCTTGTCAGGCACCAATAGTACTATTCAAATATTCCTTCGGTTTCATTTCCCTGAATAAATGATTATAGAAGAGAGGTCTCAACCCCGAGTGGCGGTCACATCTCAAGTAATTATTCCGTCAAACATTTTCCCTAACATATCTTTCCCCCGAAAACGTAAAAATAGTTTAAAATGGGGCCGTGAGACTCACCTGAATCTGTGTCTGGCTCACAAGGGAAAATAGCAAATGGGTGGTCTCGCACCTACAAACGTCCTAGACGTATAAGTCACAATTCCTATAGTGCATGTGCCTTGGCAAGTTGTACACCCAACTCCCCGACCACGAGTTATTCCAATTCCCGTTTAATTTAGCGCGTATCCTAGGTTCGTTGGCGTTGGATTACCCTATTCTTACAAGTTATATATTATTCTTGTCAATATTTCCTTAACTTGTTTATTATTATCCTCGACTCGACTTCACTTAACGTATAATTATTTTCCCATTCAAATAATTATACTTAAGATCGCATCGCTCGATATAATGTACTTTTAACACCCGACCCGACTCACTTTGCCGCATATTTATTTTCCCATTCAAATAAATATGCTAAGGTCTTGTCGTTCGGTAGTATATTCTTAACATCCGATTCGCCTCGCCACGCCGTATATTTATTTTCCCATTCAAATAAATATACTAGGACCTCGTCGACTCGGCATACACACACACACACATATATATATATATATATATTTTGTCCACTCGTCGCGGTTTTCCTTCCCACATATCTACTTTCCCATTAAGTAGATATACTAGAATTTTCGCCGAGACGAGCATACATATGTATATATATATAAACGTGTAGTTTTTCTTGTTAAGTCCATACGTTTGCTTGACGTCCTAGTTATTTACGTTATGTTTTTCTCCCACGAATAATTTCTCCAACACTTAGGAAAGTGTTAATTAATTTTCACCCATGTTATATATATATTTTACTTCCTAAAATATATATTTTCTTATCTTGCCGCAACGGCATTTTTCTCTTGTTTTGTCCGTTTATTGTTCGTTAACATGTCCAAGTCCGATATCCTAACTTGTATTGTTAATTTTTCCAGGTTTTCCCAATATGTGTTTTATAGAAATATTATTCATATTCCAAATTCCTAACACACATTACTTGGAAAGTTTAAAAATGCTTTAATATTTTTAATCCAAAACTTGACAACTTATATACAAAAATGTTCCAACACTTTTATATATTCCCATTTATATAAAAGTGTTCATTTTTATATAAGTTTTCCCAAGTTTTTAATTTGTCTCCATTTTTATAAAAACCTTGTTTTTATAATAATTCTTATGTTAGAAAAAGTCCATATTTTTATGAAAATCCATTTTATAAAAATACACTTTTATACAAAATACAAAAGTATGTTTACTAGTATTTACCAAATCAACCTTGGAAAATTATTATTTATACTTTTGACACCAAACTTTCCATAGTTGCATTTTTGGACTTAAGTTTCTATAGTATCCATTTTAGTCCCTCAACTAATAAAAGTTGCATTTTTCCATACTAACTTTCAATATTATCATTTTTCTACTAAACTAGTAGACTTTTAAAGATCATTTTTACAATGTTGGATTATTTTTACATTTTAACACTTTTAATAGTCTCATATACCATTAATAAGGCTACTAGTATGTGTGTTTTGTGTATTTGTCCATTATATCCAAATTTCACTTATCTAAGTAAGTAAACTTTAATTTTGCAACTTCTTCATTTATGGTTTCCTAACACATTCCACCTTATATTATGCTTTAGATGATCATTTTATGATGATTAAAACTATCTTTTAACATATCCAAGTTTCTTTCACAAATCATATTCAAATCATCATCCTACATGGTGTATGTGTAGATTTTATAACTTTTAAGAAATACTACATCATTATCATCAAATCCATGATCCATTTACATATCTTTATTCATCCATTTTACTCATGTAAAATCTATTAAAGCTTATGTTTCAAAACCACATTTTAACCCTTCATGTACAACTTGCTTCTAAGAACACATACATGAATATTAATGATCAAAGCAAGGTTAAGAAGCTTACTACTAGCACAAGGCTAGGGAAGATAAAAACCTTGGATTTGAGAGGGGTTTAGTGTGTTCTTCCAAGTGGTTAAGCTCCAAGCTCTTGAAACACACAATGGGGTTTTGAAAGATGGATGTTTAGAGGTGATTTGGAAGTGTTAAACTTGAAAGGAATGTGTGGGTGGTTGTGTGCAAACCTACGGCCAAAAGGAAGAAAGAAAGAGGGTTGTTTTGCTTGGATGTTCAAGTATGCACACTTGCTATCTTTTATAATCATTCCAATATCTCTAATGATTATATGTATCTTCCATGGATTATGTGAAATCTAGTGGAGATTGTGTGATGTGCTAATGATCTTAGGGAGATTGTATATGTGTGTGTTTGGCCGTGGATTTAAAGAAGAACCAGGGGGTTTATAATCTTGCAAAGATACAATGCAATCATGATTATAATCCACTTGGATATGTAATCTTTTGAAGCATGGATTCTATCTTGTACTTGGAGATCTTGGGTAGGTTGTTTGTTTGTGTGCTTGGCCGAAATTTCTCAAAAGAAAAGCATGGTTTTGCATGCTTTTTGTACTTAGCAATCCATTACATATCCATCCCTTGTCTTTTCCTAATCTCCTTTAGATTACAAGTACAAAAGGTGGATTATTAGTTGAAAAGGAAAGATTGAGCATGGGGGGGGGGGGGTTTCCTTGGCCGGTTCTTAGGGAGGTTTAGGTGGGGTCCACCACACAAATTACTTACCAATATTAAGTTAAGTTTAATCCCTCGTCGTTCGGGTGTCGTTCGGGTATTTTTCGGGTTTTAACCGTACGTCATTCGGGCATTAAAAATACCTTTAATAACCCTTAAACATAGCCTAATTTAAGCGTTGATTGTTTATTTAGGCTTTTGTCGGGTGAAATTATAAGTTGTACGCGTACCGGGTGCGGTACGCGCACATTATTCGTTACCGGGAGATTTGTATGGAAAGTTTTCACTTATGGTTTTGGAGTTCCAAAACCCATTATATTTTGTGAAAATACCCTTTATTTTATATCCTGGGTGTCCGGGATCCCTTTCGTTTATTTAATATTTACCGGGTAATCGCCAACGTCCATATCGGATAGTTTATTCGCACATGATCCTATCATGTTTTACCATTAAACGTATGCATTCCTATGCATTATTTGGAAATTGCTATCTCCTAAGGCCTTGATAAATAATCAACACATAATTGCATTTAATTACGTTAATCATATATTAGTTAATTAGTACGGAATTACCTTATTTTTGCCGGTTGTTACACATCGTTACATGATACTATAGTGTCGTGAACCACTGCTGACAAGATAAGAATGCCTCAAACCCGTCACCGGTTCATCACCCGGTGCCGTAAGATATAGGACAAATATGCACCCGCCACCGACCTCTAGTCGGCCCGAGTGGGGCTAGTCAAGCCCAATAGATCTATTCACACCTTCCCCGCTATGTACCCACATATTGATGGTTCACTAAGACATGAGAGGACTTTAATGATGAAAGTAAAGGTCACTAAGTATCCATGAGGTATCATGTAATATGTTGGTTTAAAAGTTAGAAAGTTTTACCGCATGTTTCTCCCCCAGAATGTTCCAAAAACAGTAAAGAATGGGGCTGTGACACTCACCTTAGTTTGTGTTCCCAAAACAAGAATTAAGACAGGTCTTGATGATCCCAAATACCGGTGATCTATCAATAAAGGTTGTATAAGAGTTGTGACTAATAACCCCAAGGCTAATTAGTTCCCGATTTTCCAGATCATGATTAAGTAAGTTTGAAAACGTGTTTGACAGTTTAACCGACACACTAGACTGACCCGACATCCCGTTGGTGACCCATTACACAAACTAATCAAGTACACATAGATTACACACAAGGTTCAAGCATAAAACACGTAGTTTGTATCAAAAATCTCATTTTGGATAACATAGGGTCGAACGTGGCTTTCCACGGTCGAATGTGGTTTTCTACTTCCACATTCGCCCCTTTTTCCACTTTCGACCATTTAGAGTACGCTCGACCATTTAGTAAAGGTTCGACCATCAGGATCCAGGTTCGACCCTGGAGACCCACCTTCGACCATTCGACCGGTCGAAGGTACTCCAGGTTCGACCCTGTCAGTTAATTCTCCCAAAAACGCATCAAAAACATCCGAAAACATCACGAAACATCATGAGCTACAGCAGTCAACTATCATTAACATATCCCCACGAAACCCTACTGATTTTACCCCAAAATCTAGTCGTTTTACAAGTTTCCCAAAATAGTAAATTATGGAGATGTCACATCAAATGCATGCAATCTTTACCTAATTAGGAAACTTTCTGAAATCAATCAATAATCAACTTATCATACTCAGATTATCATGAACAAGAAACCCCCTATCATATTCTCATCACTACCATCATGAACAAGCCCTAGATCCAACCCAAAATCCCCAAAATGAACAAAACATCTTAATAATCAATTGTAACCTATTTCAATCATAACTCGTCATCAATAGAAGTTCTAGATCGTTGTTATAACACCTATACAGCAAGTAATCATCAAACAATACATAACACCACATTAACACATGTTAATTTGTATATAAAAACTCATTGTTTATGTATAGGTTTTATTTAGAAAGATATTAGGAAGGTTTTTATCCATAAAACATGTTGAGATCAGATCTGGACTCTTGGGGTTTAAATGAAAACGAATCAAAATTGTTTAAAAAGGATTTAGAATGAAGAACACACCTTAGATCTTCACATATAATGATTTAGAGAGTTGGATTATGAAAAATAAGCTCAAAAACTCCTTCCCCAATGATAAGAGTCGAAAGAGAGTGTTTAGAGGCGTTTAGGGTTTGTGAAATGATGAAAAATGACTAAGGATGGTATTTATAGTATGTCCAGGTTCGACCCTTTCATGTGGGCGAACGTGGAGTTAGGTGGTCGAATGTAGCATCATTAAAGCAGATAGCCAGGTTCGACCCTTTATAAGGGTCGAACGTAGTTTTATCTGGTCGAAGGAGACCCTTAACAGACTAAGGGCCAGGTTCGACCCTTCGAATGGTCGAACCAGGAAAGTGTCCTTTTTCCAGATTTCCAGTTTGTCGTGTTTAGCACATTTTAACGCACCCTAACACATGAACATGTCATCCTAATCTATGTTTAACATATATAAGCATGGACAATCATCTAAACATCATTTAAACATGTATTTGCATATAATCCACCACATAAGAATCAATCTACGCATAACACTTAATCTAGTTTATGTAATTCACCAACAACGGGACTCAAGACTCGTGTGTATGTAAAAGACACCAATGATCCTCCAGGTCATTGAACCCTGGACAATACGTAAGAAAACCCCGACTCAACTAACCCAATTAAGTACGTAATTAAACTGTTTCCCGCTAAGGTAGACTTATAAGTTTAAATATGTCAAGTCAAATATGCCGGGTGTCACATCATCCCCCTGTTGAAAGAATTTTCGTCCCGAAAATTGCACTAAATCAAAAGGAAAAAGACGAAAAGAAAGAAACGAAAGAAAATTTACCGGTTGTCACATCATCCCCCCGTTGAAAGGAATCTCGCCCCGAGATTCACTCAGCTTCAGCGGTAACATGTCTAGATTCAAACGCACGCTTAGGAAAAAGATGAGGATATTTGGACTTCATCATGTCCTCCCGTTCCCACGTGAACTCCGGTCCACGATTTGAATTCCAACGGATCTTAACGATTCGGATTTTACTCCGACGAAGACTACGAATCTTGTAGTCTAGGATTTCAACTGGTTCCTCCACAATGCGAAGACAATCGTCAACTTTGATCTCTTCCAATGGAACAATAAGAGATTCATCCGTCAAACACTTCTTCAAGTTAGACACATGGAAGACGTTGTGGACACTACCGAGCTCTGCCGGCAAGTCAAGTTTGTATGCCACCGGTCCAATCCGTTCCAGGATTGCGAATGGTCCGACATAACGAGGGTTAAGTTTGCCACGCTTCCCAAAGCGTATGACGCCCTTCCATGGAGAAACTTTTAGAAGTACCCTGTCCTCAACCTGGAACTCCAAAGGTTTGCGACGGCGATCGGCATAACTCTTCTGACGATCCCGCGCAGCCGCTAAACGGTTACGAATTTGTACGATTTTCTCTGAAGTTTCGTACACAAGTTCCAGACCAGTGAGCTGACTCTCGCCCACTTCGGCCCAACAAAGAGGAGACCGGCATTTCCGTCCGTAAAGAGCCTCGAACGGAGCTGCCTTAATGCTAGAATGGTAGCTTTTGTTGTAAGAGAACTCCACCAACGGTAGGTGATTCTCCCAACCCTTGCCAAAATCAATAACGCATGAACGAAGCATGTCCTCCAAAGTTTGAATCGTCCGCTCACTCTGACCGTCCGTTTGCGGATGATAGGCTGTACTCATATCCAGCTGAGTGCCTAAGGCTTTATGTAGGGCCTTCCAGAAACGCGAAGCAAAACGAGAATCACGATCAGAAATGATAGAAACAGGCACCCCGTGCTTAGAAACCACTTCCTTAAGATAAATGCAAGCCAAGCGCTAGAGTCCGTCAGTTTCCTTAATAGGAAGGAAGTGTGCTGATTTTGTCAGCCTGTCGACAATCACCCAAATTATATCACAACCATTTGGTGATTTCGGTAGTTTGGTGACAAAATCCATCGTGATTCGCTCCCGCTTCCATTCGGGAAGCTCTGGTTGTTGCAGGAGACCAGACGGCTTCTGGTACTCCACCTTGACCTTCGCACAAGTCAAGCATTTGCTAACATAGGAGGCGATGTCAGCCTTCATGTTTGGCCACCAGTAGAGTATCTTCAAGTCCTGATACATCTTGTCGGAGCCTGGATGAATAGAATATCGAGATTTGTGAGCTTCATCCAAGACAAGCTCCCGTAATCCCCCAAACAGTGGTACCCAAACTCGTTCCGCAAAATAGTGTAGGACATCAGACCTAAGTTCGAGGTGCTTGTCGGCACTGTGCATAGTTTCAGCTTTTAGGTTTTCCTCCTTCAAAGCTTCAAGCTGCGCAGAACGAATCTCGTCAGGTAAAGAAGAATGGATAGTGAGCTATAAAGCCCTGACACGTCGTGGGTTCGCAGATTCCTTCCTGCTCAAGGCTTCAGCCACAACGTTCGCCTTGCCAGGGTGGTACTTAATGGAACAGTCATAATCGTTAAGGAGTTCGACCCAGCGACGCTGCCTCATGTTCAACACCTTTTGATCGAAAATGTGCTGGAGACTCTTGTGATCGGTATAAATATCGCACTTGGTACCGTACAAGTAATGCCTCCAAATCTTCAGAGCGAAAACCACTGCTCCCAATTCTAAGTCATGGGTAGTGTAGTTCTTCTCGTGAACCTTAAGCTGACGAGAAGCGTAAGCAATAACCTTCCCGCGTTGCATCAACACACAACCGAGACCACGAATAGAGGCGTCGCAGTACACGACGAAGTCATCCGTACCATCCGGTAAGGATAAGATAGGTGCAGTACAGAGTTTAAGTTTCAGCAACTGAAATGCTGATTCCTGCGAATCACCCCAGTCAAACTTCCGGTCTTTCTGGGTGAGAGTAGTGAGGGGTTGAGCGATCTTCGAAAATCCTTCAATGAAACGAAGATAATAGCCCGCGAGACCTAGGAATTGCCGCACCTCAGATGGCGTCTTTGGTGCTTCCTAGTCTTTAATAGCTTCGATCTTAGCCGGATCGACGTGAATCCCTAGTTCATTCACCACATGACCTAGAAACTGAACTTCGCGTAACCAAAAGTCACACTTCGAGAACTTAGCATACAGTTGTTCCCGCCTCAAGGGTTCCAAGACAAGTCGCAAGTGTTCCTCGTGGTCCACCTTGCTCTTGGAATAGATCAGGATGTCATCAATGAAGACAATGACAAATTTATCAAGGTAAGGCTTACAGACACGGTTCATTAGATCCATGAAAACCGCTGGTCCCCGCACCCCCACCCCCCTCTTCCCACAATTTTCACCCTTACAAAATGGTCCCCACACTTGCCACATGACACATCATGCCCCTCTTTCCCCCTTACACTCCGGATAGTCTAAAAATAAAAGGTAGATTCAGGTCGCAGTCAATCAGAGACGAGGAGTTCGTTCAGTCTAGTTTGGTTAACTAAATAAGCTGGTCACCAAATCACCATAGTGATATGAACCATTCTTTCCCAAATAGGTTGTATGCTAAAGAGTTAAAAACAAATGTTAATGGTTTGATGGGGTTAATTAAAAAAGGCTGCTTTGACCAGTTTAATTGTTGGACTGCATAAACAAATGATTTATTTTCGAACAGTGAAGGTATAA
Organism: Ambrosia trifida; assembly: GCA_028751855.1. NCBI lineage: Eukaryota > Viridiplantae > Streptophyta > Magnoliopsida > Asterales > Asteraceae > Ambrosia > Ambrosia trifida. The sequence continues at coordinate 116,185,610 of CM054129.1, forward strand.
TCTTGGTTTATTTAAAGAGGGCTCGAAAGGTTGACAGGTTCACAAGTTTTATCATTAAGTAGTTACGAAATCATCTCACTAGGAATGCAATCACAGAAACACAAGAAAATCAACACCCACAAAATCCAGGAAAAAAACAAACATCCATAGTTGTCTCTATTCTCTACGTACACAAAACACGCACTAATATGATGGCGAAAGAGAATAAAAGATAACACGAATTGTGTTTATGTTCCTTTTATTTGTTTATGTTTATGTTCCTTTTATTTGTATTCCATAGCAGTGAATTGTGTTATCATTATAACTTTGGTCAACAGCGAGCAATTTCGAGGAGCCACATCATCTAAAGAATACTCGAATTTTATCCATGTTTTTAAGACAACCAATCACCTATTTGTATTATAACTTCGGTCTAAAAAACACTCGTTATTGCATCATAATTAAACATGTTATCATTCATTATACCTCAAACTTGATGGCAACAACTTTCAAAACCCAACGAAACAACATCGCCACCACGACCACAAATTCGCCACCTAGGGTTCAAGATCGACTAACTTAGGCAATGAAACCCCAACCACCACCCATAACCTGGGGGCGAAACCCCATATGCCACCACCACAGCCTTGTCGCCTAGGGTAGAGGTCGACTGATTTGGGAAACTTGAATACCTTGGGAGCATACAACATATATAATAGAAAGATAGATACACAAAATCACTTTGAATCACAAACCCACAAACACGTTATGAATCAACACAAACTGTTAAATAAAAAAACATACAGACAGATTGAAGTATATTTCATATTTTTGTGCAACTAGAAAATTGGGTTTTTGTCACCACATTTTCAATTACATAACCGTAGCAATTGCTCTGTAGCCACCATTTTGCAACCGAGAATGCGGTAGCAAAAGCACACATGTCTGTTGCCCTAATGTCACCAAATAGCTACCACTTTTGTATTTTGTTATTTTATTGAGAATTTACTACCATTTAGCCACCACTTTCATTGAAAATTTGCTACCATTTAACCACCACTTTCATTGAAAAATTGCTACCATTTAGCCACCATTTTATTGAAAATTTGCAACCATTTAGCCACCACTTTATTGAAAATTTGCAACCATTTAGCCACCATTTTCATTGAAAACTTGCAACCATTTAGCCACCACTTTCATTGAAAATTTGTTACCATTTAGCCACCACTTTCATTGAAAATTTGCTACCATTTAGCCACCACTTTCATTGAAAATTTGTTACCATTTAGCCACCACTTTCATTGAAAATTTGCTACCATTTAGCCATCACTTTCATTGAAAATTTTCTACCATTTAGCTTTTCTACAGTTTTTTTTCCTACTTTATTAATTCAATTACATTTCAAGAAAACTATATTATATAAAACAGTCAAATAGTACAAAATCTCAAATTATATAAAACAAATTTGTTACAGTTTTTCCAACTTTAAAATCATATAAAAGACTCTAATAGAAACACAAAAAAACATCAAATATCTGAAATTATCCATGAAAAACTTCAAAACATTCATATCTAAGTGTTTATAGCCTATTTTCCACCCATAGCTGTTAACCTAGCTTCAAATTCTCCCATTCTATTGTTTATAGCCTCTTTATCCGCATTATATTTTTCTTTTTCAGCCACCAAGCCCGCAATTATTCCTTCGAACCTTTCTTTATCTTCATCTTTTTCCTTAACAAGCTCTTTAATAACCAAATTCAACTTTTCAATCTACAAAACAAGCAATGAATAGAATCAAGAAGTCAGAATTATTAAAAATTAATAACAGGTCAAGTAAGTTGCACAATAACATAATCCAATTGTGAGTTACAATTCTAGTGCTAGAAGCCAAATAACATGTTTAGATATATTTACATACTATTACTAAGAATAAAATTTTACTTAAACGATCAGCCGAGACTGTCTAATCAACTCAATAAGAAAATCCTAAACATTCTCAATACATTAAAGGCATCAATCCTGACAATAAAAAAAGCAAACACAAACCAAACACTTACAATATTCATGGGAAACAATTCAAATGCATAAAAGTAGACAAAGAAGTCAAGTATTGGTGAAAAATCAGGGTGCCTATGCTCATTATTGACCTATAATTCAAAGCTCAAGTTGAAATAATATATATCATATCTACATCACAATCTCCATATCTACCTCATGTTTACAAGAATCAAGGCGAACATAAATCATGAGAAAGCTTTGACATCCTACTATAAATTAGTAATGTATATGATTCCACTTATGTTAAAGAGTAAATAAATGTTTTATATATTTTAAACTACTATCAAGGTAAAAAGGAATAAACATACCTTGGGGTCTTCTTTGTCATGTACATATGAGTCTCTAACATTGTCTAACCCATACACTTTTCCTTTATTCTTACCCCCGGAAGCTCGGTACCACAAGTCGTCATCAAATTTGGGATGTTCTCTACGCTCATTTCCGTACTTTTCCACAACATAACCATTATATCTAACCTGTTGGGTTAAACATGTAATTATATTATTCAAATTTCAATGTTTTTAAATATGTTTGGATTTACCAATTACTGAACTTACCCAGGTTTCCTTTGCCCTATTGTCAACCCACACAATATTTTCTTCATCATCCCCTTCTGAATCAACATCCAAAATTAGCGAACTGCTACCACTTAGATGTTTATCTAATGGTCTGCTTCCTTTCCTACAATGTGACTGCTTCCACATCTCATGAGCTGACAGTTCACGCCCAATTATCTTAGCCTGCAAATGTAAACCTTAGAAATTAATAAAGATGACAGTATTGACATGGTATATATGGTAAAAGAGGGCGATTAACATTTTTTACCGCTTTTCTTTGCGCAGTCACATAGGTTTGAGATCCAAGGGTATGTTTGCCCCCGATTGCCTTACGTCTAATTTCTTTATTTCTTAAAGACTTTGCTTTCCACTCTGGTGTGTTCCAATTGTCAACCATTTGTTTCCATATCTCAGATCTTATCCATGCTGGTTTAAAGTCAATAAGAACAGACATATCTATATCTTCTTCATCTCCTTCAAGTAAATGTTGTTGTATCGTTGTATTTATAGCCGCATTTCTTAACCCCCGCAACAAATTGGGGAATTTACCAGCAATGCACTTCTCCCAACACCTATAAATCGATGCATCGTGTTTCTCCTCCCACTGAAAATACATCTATGAAAAAGAAAAAAAATAACTAAATGTACAAATGGTCTAAGAAGTTAAATGAAAATGTTTACACACCTGAAATCGCTCAAACAACCGTGTTCTATCTTCAGTAGGAAAATCTCTCCAACTATCCCATGGACCAGACCACAAAATCTCTAAATTTGATCTAATAACTCGAGTAGCAGACCCTTGATTGCTAAATCTACAAAATAAAAGCAATGAATGCAACCACATTAGTAACATTTTTATGTACATATAGAAACAGTATATGTGTACTTACTCTCCTTCTATAACTCGAATCCAATGGCGATTAATTGGTTCAGGTACTTGGACTTGGGAAGCGCTTCCCCGCCTCACTTGAGCAACATGAGAAGCTGACTTGTCATCACCGGCACTACTCTCAATGGGAGAATTCATAAGAAAAGCAGACTCATCATCACCATCACCATCACCATCACCATCACCTAGATCAACAGCTAGACCACCACCTCGCCCAACACCTCGATCACCCGCTTGACCACTACTTTGATTGCTACTTATACCACCACCACGCCCAACACCTCGATTACCCGCTTGACCACTACTTTGATGGCTACTTATACCACTACGTCGCTCAACAGATCGATCACCAGCTTGACCACCACCGCGCACAACAACTCGACTACCACTACGCCAAACCCCTCGACGATAAGCTAGATCGCTATGTTGACCACTACTTCGCCCATCACCTCGTTCACCAACTTGACTACCATCTCGCCCAACACCTCGTCCAAGTCCCCGACCAAAACCTCGACCATTAGCTGTAGCACTACCTCGACCCATAGTACGTGCCATGATATCTACAACAAAAGCAATAACAAATAATTAGAAAAACCATTAGATAGCAAAAACAAGTTACAATAACTTTGAATGTTAGACTACTAATTAGCAACAAAAACATTATTCGAAAGATCAAATAAATTATGCCTAGTTATAAATAACAAGCTAACCCTTATATATAATAAACAAACATGTCACTTTGATTATTCGTCTTCAAAATTTTCATCGTCAAAATCAACTTCTTCAGCATTATCCTCAAAATTATCGTTAGATAAATGTGTAGCTTCAAACTCAACTTCTTCATCAGTATCACAATCTACATCTTCCACTTCTTCTAACCTTTCATTCGCATGTGCATAAGAAATGGGGAGAAGATCCTCTGTAACCGTGCATTCTACCCTTTCATTCTCTTGAAATAAATGTTCCCGGTCCACATCATCATTTTCCACTTCACTAACATCTTGGGCGAGTTGGTAAACTCCCCTTGGGGTCGTCTTTACAACAGCTAACCAGACTCTTAGTTCCTTTGCTTTCGAAGGATATGACGTGTAATACACTTGTTGTGCTTGTGATGCTAAGATAAATGGGTCGTCAACGCATCCTATTGCCGTAGGTTTAACATCAACCATATGAGTTTTAGGATCTACCCTTACCCCCTTCACAGGATCAAACCAAGTACATTTGAACAAAACAACCACACAACGCCCAATGGTGCTATGATATTCCAACTCTAAGATGTCATCTAATAATCCATAGTAGTCATTTTCATTTTCGTTGTTTGTAGCCCCTTTGACACACACACACCAGTATTTTGTGTGACTCGACCATCATAAGTTGTTTGGGTGTGAAACTTGTAGCCATTGACAAAATAACCCTTGTGTGATTTTACATAAGTAAGCGGCCCTTGGGCTATTCCTCTCAGATGTTCCTTATTTGGAACATTCATAACCTACATTTATATTAGTATGCTATTAGTATTGTAATGCTATAAAATGAAGATAATACAAGGTGTATCAAAATACTTACATGTTTTTGCAACCACTTGGAAAATTCTCTCTCTTTCATTTTATCAAGTGTTTCTTCGTCATAATGTGGGAATGAATCTTTCAACTCCTCATCAAATAACCAAACGGACTCGAGAAGCTCTTCACAATTAAGTAATATATAAGTATGAGCCTTATCCATATCTTTCTGAGAAAGTATTTTGTCTACTCCACCTTTTTCATATAATCTTTGAGGCGGATGTTTGAATATACTTAACCGAAGATCAGTACTTAAAGAACAAGGAATGTCAGGGGCAAAGTTGCGTGGTTCATGAACTGTCGGCTCGAGATATAGAGAACAATAGTTAGAAAGTTCATCAACATGATTAGACTGAACAATGGAACCTTCTATCTTCCCTTTGTTTTTAATCATTCTTTTTAATCGGCCCAACTTCCTAGAAAATGAGTAGGAAAGTGTTAGCAATTATCTAACATTTAATATGTGAAAATGATACTTTATTAAGTTTAAGTGCTTACCTCTCATAGGGATACATCCACTTAAACTGCACCGGACCACTGAGAATAGCTTCATTGGTCAAATGTATAACAAGGTGTTCCATTGAGTCAAAGAACCCAGGTGGAAAGATTTTCTCTAACTTGCAAATAGTTACGACGATACTACTCTTTAATTTTCGTAAGTCTTCAAGGTGTAGAACCCTTGAGCATATTACACGAAAGAATGTGCAAAGCTCTAGTATCGATTCCCATATTTGCTTTGGTAGCATCCCTCGTATTGCGATGGGCAATAATCATTGCATGAAAACATGACATTCATGACTTTTAAAGTTGTAGAAGGTACCCTCCGTAAGGTTCACACATCCCCTTATATTTGAAGCATAGCCATCTGGAAACTTTACATTTTTCAACCATTTGCACACTTCATTTACTTGTGGTTTAGTTAGAGTGTCTGATGCTTTTGGTTTAGAAAGTTTATTATTGTTTCCACTTGCAAGATGTAATGATGGTCGATTGCAATACATTTCCACATCCTTCCTTGCCTTGACATTATCTTTTGTCTTAGAAGTATCCATTATCGTTTGAAATAGATTTTCAAAAACGTTTTTCTCAATATGCATTACATCAAGATTGTGTCGGATCAACAACATGGGCCAATATTCAAGCTCCCAAAAAATGCTTTTTTTTACCCAACTTTTCAGTATTCTCCCGCATCAATTTTTATTTTTTATTCATGCTTTCAATATCAAAGGATTTCCACCAAATTAATTGTCACACGAGAATACATAATGAATTTTAGTTTAAAATTAAGGGTATTGGATTTAAATAATCCAAAGTTTGGGCCATTGGCCAATAATAATCTGACCTTTAACGTTGGACCAGGATCATCCCAAGTGAACATGTGGGTGTCAAAAATGAACCTCCGCTAACTCTGAACTAATTGAGTTAGTTCAGGATGACGTGACTGCTGAGGTGGCGTGCTGACATGTATCATATGTTGACGTGGCAGCTAACTTGGCATGCCACCGCAGCGGACCATATTAGTGAATATACCATAAAATTGATCAGTTAGTACCACGGGATGGCAAACACATCCCACACGCCATTCTTTATTTTTTATGACTTCATTATAGTATTTAGTTACTTTTTTTACCAGAGGCTGAAATCTTGTCTTCTTCTTCTTCAAGTTTTCAGTATTCTCTTGCATCGCTTTATATTTTCATACATGCTTTCAATATCAAAAGACTTCTCTTACATATATTGTGTTCAGGAGTATTGATTTTAATTATTATTTTTCACTTATGTTTTTTGTATTTAAAAACCTCTATGGTGTCATCTATTGCTTAACACTGTGGGTTAATTTTACACCACATGATATTTATTACAAAGTTAACGTGTTATTCTACTACAATATCTACATCTACTTTCTACTAAAATTGTACGCCTTCCGATCATATATTACACATTATAGGTTAATTTTACACCGTATGATATTTATTACAAACTTAACGTGTTATTCTACTACAACATCTACACCTACTTTTCACTAAAATTGTACGCCCTCTGATTACATATTACACATTATTAGTATGTTTGTATAATGTACAACACCAAGAACCTGATTGACCAAAAGCAACAACCAAACACAGTGCAGCCCCGCAGCAACGCGCGGGTTCCTGCTAGTAATTCATTAGAAACTTTTGTATCAAACGGGTTATAACATTTTTTTTCTTTTATTTATTTATTATTATGTTAGAAAACTTAATATACATGAGGTTGAATTAATAAAATATTAAATGGTTTTTTATTTATTATTATGATTTAATAATATTATTATTTCATATGAGAGAGAATTGAGATAATCAAAATATTTCTATTTATTATATAGTAAGGTAATAATAAAGATAAAGATTATAAATTTTTAGATATTGAGTTAATTTGGGTTATTTATAACCTAATTTTTTTTTGCGGGAATTTAAGGATGAGGATGATCTTACCAAGTGACATGTTTTCTCACCCCAATTGTTTTATTATAGATATAGATATAGATATTATATAGAGTAAAAATCAAATACAAATAGGCTTAACTTACTAAACATGAGAAGTGAAAGGGGAATTTTTTTCGCATCTGCTTAAACATGCTTTTTAAATGAATAATACAAAAAAACAAATTTTTGTTAGCGTAACTTAGGGATGGGCACATAACGCCGAATACCGATCCCGTCCCGTACCGATCTCGTACCGAACCGAGGGTGTTCTGTATCGGTATCGGTACCCACATTTAGAGGTTTTCGGTTTTGGTATTATCGGTATCGGTACGGGATCGGTATGGTATCGATATTTTAAGTTAAAATACCGATACCATACTGGTACCGTACCGATAACGTATTGTATGTTTTCGGTATCGGTATTGGGTTTTGGGAGTTTTCGGGATCGATATCGGTTGGTATCAATACCGTCCCGAGCTCATCCCTAGCGTAACTACGTCATTAGAATAATTAAAGTAATTTATACTAGAGTAATTACGTAATTACTCTACATAATTTTTTTTAGATTTCAGTACTAAAATACATGTTTAACAATATGAAAAAAAATACCCTTCTTCACTTATCACGTTAAGGGCTATTTGTCGGCTGAACAATTTGTACAAGAACCTTCTCTATATAATAATTAACTAGTCAGGTGCTCGCGCGTTGCGGCGGGAAACAACATTTTTAGTAAACATGTGCATTGTGTGTTGTACTTTAAGCAATTATAATGTAAAACTTAAATTTATGAGGTTAATAAGAAATGTATTATAACAGTATAGATGATTTCAATTCATTTTCGTTTGTTTTCGTTTCGGTTATTACTTAACCATAACATATCATTTTTAAATTAAAAGAACTATAGCAATACTATACTCAAATTAAAGAGAAAAAAATGTTCGTTTATACGCTATAATAATATTAGGAAAATATTAAGGTATAAAAAAAATTATGAACGTTTAAAAATCGTAGGGTAGTTAGTTAAAATAAGGGTGAAAAGTGTAATTGTTTTTTTAAATCAAAAAAGTTAAGTAAAGTTAAGGGGAAAATGTGTAAGTATTGTATAAAAGATATATTTGCCCTCAAAAAGTAGTTACTATAGTGTTGTAATTTTAAGGAATTATGCTTGTAAAACTTAAATTTTAAAAGGTTCTTATGAAATGTATTATAATATAGGGTTAGGATTATATACACAGTGAACGAAAAATAGGAAGTTGTAGGAAGGGTATCAAACAGATTCCGATTGAACTCATTCAAGCGACATTGGAATCGTCTTATCGAACCCTACGATGTTAGTTTTTAGGTCTTCGTTTTTTGGGGGGTTTAGCTTGTAGTTTTTAGAATATACATTATATCATTATGTCTTTTATGTAGCATTGTGTCTTTTTCTTATTTTCATCATCGTGTCATTTTTTTTCAATTCATTGTGTCTTTTTTTCTTCAGCATTGTGTTATATTTTTTGGCACTGTATTATATTTTGTGACTCATTGTGTCATATTTCATGATCTATTGTGTTTTTTGTATCATTATCACATTTCTCATTTTTTATAGCTTTTGTAGAATAACTTAAAAGATAGTATAGATAAAATATTTTCTAGTTAAATAATAATAAAATCAATTGGGCTAAAAAAAAAAAGTGGGTCAAAAGCTGGCCCAATTTCCCTCTAACTCAAGTCGGTCCTAAACTCCCCAAATAAAAGCAAAAAAGAAAACCCTTAATCAGAACTAGGGTTTTCAAGGTCTCTCAAGCCTTGTACCCACACAGTTGCCACCAGTCTAGGGTTTTAGTTCCTCTATTCTAATCTTTCACCTCTTTCTGGTAATCCTTTCTTCCCCTTTTTATCTTATATTCATTGGATTATACCTTATTATCTAATTAGGTTAGCAGCTATTTTACTAATTTTTTACTCATTTTTTTTGGTTCTCTACAATGAATTTGCATCTTTGATTCATTTTATTGTATATTTGACTCTTGTTTGAAGTTATGACTGGTTATTTTATCTAGTGTATTCACTTTGTATGTATGTAAGCTTGTGAGCAGAAGCTCTAGATGATTTGGTTTCAAGAATAGGAATTGCATAAGAAATCAGCTAAGATTAGATATTTTGATGACCCCTTTGTAAGAGAAAGCATTGTTTTTAGCAGTCAGATTGGTTCATTTTGATAGAATTTACTGCTTATCTGAGGTGAAAAAAAACCATCAAACACTCGGTTATTCGAAAGAAGCCGCCATCCACAGAAAGCTCATTAATTTTATGTACTTAATTAAAAGGCTGTTATTTTATGTTATTTTAGTTTAAATAAAATAAAACAAAGGCCAAAGGGTAGTGATTTAGTGATGAAAATGGTTTAGTGATGGGTGCTGCCAATGATTTAGTGATGGTTTTCTCGACATTCTTGTTGAAACGGAGTTGTATTCGATATCATGAATTGTTTTAAAGTGGGCCATTCATTTGCAAAGGAAAGGGTCTGTGCTAACTATGGTTTTTGTCAGCTATAATGGTTTTTTCCGGTTTGAACCTGTTTTCAAAGTTGTTTTTTTTTTCAAATGGTTGGTTCGTTATAAGTTATTAAGAATGATAAGATAAACATGGTTTGTAGATATTATACACAATTACACATGCATAACTACATAATGCAAAAATGAAAAAAATTAAATGGAATAACAAAGGTAAACAGCTGGTTTTGAGTTTTAAACTGCGTACATTATCGTTAAACTTGGCTTTTGAAACTATAACCCATGAACTGATCAACTGAACCTTATAAACCTCAACGACATTGATAGCTTTTTAAGAATTTACTATGGTTGGTGTTTGATTTTGAAACTTGATGTTATGGATGTATTTGAAATTTGAATTTTTACCTATCAAAATCAGAATGCATTTCATCTTCAGTTGGAGAGGTTGTTTTTTTCTAGCGGTGTTTATCGTGCTTTATGTAACTGGTCATTTAGTTTTCAGTTATACTTGATTTGGTTAACCTTTTATATGAGATTTCTTAAATTGTCACCTTCATACTGCAGAGTGTTGGTATAAATTTCTAGACATGGTGCAGTATAATTTCAAGAAGATCACTAAAGTACCTACTGGGAAAGATTTTGTTGATATAGTACTCAGCCGAACCCAGAGGCAAACACCTACTGTTGTTCACAAGGGCTATGCTATTAATCGCATCCGTCAGTTTTACATGCGAAAAGTGAAGTTCACGCAGACGAACTTTCATGAAAAGCTCTCTACCATCATCGAAGATTTCCCTAGGCTTGATGATATCCATCCTTTCTACGGCGATCTTCTTCATGTTTTATATAATAAAGATCATTACAAACTCGCCCTTGGTCAAATTAATACTGCCAGGAACCTTATTTCAAAAATTGCTAAAGATTATGTGAAATTATTGAAATATGGTGACTCGCTCTATCGGTGCAAGGCTTTGAAGGTTGCTGCTCTTGGTCGAATGTGTACGGTCACCAAAAGAATCGGGCCTAGTTTGGCGTATCTTGATCAAATTAGACAACACATGGCAAGACTGCCGTCAATTGACCCCAACACGAGGACAATATTGATATGTGGGTATCCCAATGTTGGTAAAAGTTCATTTATCAACAAAATTACCAGGGCAGATGTTGATGTCCAGCCGTACGCTTTCACCACAAAGTCGTTATTTGTTGGTCATACAGATTATAAATACTTGAGGTATCAAGTGATTGATACTCCCGGGATTTTAGACAGGCCGTTTGAAGATCGTAATATCATTGAAATGTGTAGTATAACCGCATTGGCACATCTAAGAGCTGCTGTGTTGTTCTTTCTTGATATCTCTGGTTCTTGTGGGTACACCATTGCCCAACAATCTGCACTCTTCCACAGTATCAAGTCTTTGTTCATGAACAAACCGTTGATTATAGTCTGCAACAAGACTGATTTGCAGTCACTGGAAGGCATATCCGAGGATGACAAGAAGCTGGTTGAGGAAATGAAATCGGAAGCAATGAAGACTTTAATTGGTCAAGGTGGCGAGCCTAGAGAGGGTGCTGAAGTGCTTTTGACGATGAGCACTTTGACTGAAGAGGGTGTGATTGCTGTTAAAAACGCTGCTTGTGAACGGTTATTAGATCAAAGGGTTGAAGTTAAAATGAAGTCTAAAAAGATAAACGAGTGTTTAAACCGTTTCCATGTTGCTGTACCAAAACCGCGTGACCAGAAAGAACGACCCGCTTGCATACCACAGGCTGTGCTTGACGCAAAAGCTAAAGAGGCTGCTGCTGCTGAAAAGAAAAGGCTTGAAAGGGATCTTGAAGAAGAAAACGGAGGTGCGGGTGTATATTCTGCTAGCTTGAAGAAACATTATCTTCTTGCGGACGATGAATGGAAAGAAGATAACATGCCAGAAATCCTTGACGGACATAACGTATATGATTTTGTCGATCCTGATATTTTACAACGGCTTGAGGAGTTAGAGAAAGAAGAAGGACTTCTGCAGGAACAGGAAGACGATGAGGAGGATATGGACGTAGAGGATTTGACCCCACAGCAGCAAAAGGAGCTAGCGGAAATCAGGAGAAAGAAAAGCATACTCATCAGAGAACATAGAATCAAGAAAAGCACTGCAGAAAGCCGACCCATTGTCCCAAGAAAGTTCGATAAAGACAAAAAGTTCACTTCCGGGAGAATGGGCCGACAGCTGTCATCTTTGGGACTTGACCCATCTAAAGCAGTTGAACGGGTTAGAAGCAAGTCTAGAGGTCGTAAGAGGGAGAGGTCAGCTGATCATGACATGGATGTGGATGATGATGGTTCGAATAAGAAGATGAAGGCGAGGTCATTGTCCAGGTCAATGTCAAGACCACCTACAAGTGAGTTGGTTCCTGGTGAGGGCTTTAAAGACTCTGCTCAAAAGATCAAGGCTTTTAAACTGGGTAGGAAATCCGTTCAGAAGAGGAACAAAGATGCCAAAAAGGGTGAGGGTGATAGAGTCATTCCTAATCTAAAACCGAAACATTTGTATTCTGGCAAACGTTCTAACGGGAAGACAACTAGGCGTTGATGATGATATCAAAATTTAAATTTGAGGTAAGTGTTGTAATACACTAATACTTAAAAGTGATTGCTTGCTTCTTATTGCATATCTTCATTTGACATCTAGTTTCTTTGACATTTTCAGGAGAGGCTGATAAGATTGAAGTCTGGATGAATGCTGCTGGCGACATCCAAGGCATGAGTGCCTATAATTTTGAAAGTCTTTTTCAGTTTTTGGGAATGTTTGTTTTTGATTGTATGTTTTTGAACCTATGAATATTAGTTTGAAAAGATTTTGGATTTCATAAAGCCAAAGTTTGAGGAGTTTTGACTTGGGTTCCAAATTGTTGGTAGGATGTTTTTAGATCATTAGTACCGATCGAACAAAAGAAAGCTGGGTTAGTATGAGATCCAAACAGTTTGGTTTTGGCTGTTTGGACTTGGGTAGTTCTACTTCTAATAGTTTGGAATATGAACCCGACTAGGTTTGAGCTTGGGACGGTAACCGATACCGATCCCGAAAACTCTCAAAACCCAATACCGATACAATACCGATACCGAAACCGAAAACCTCTAAATGTGAGTAACGATACCGAACACTCTCAATTCGGTACGGTATCGGTTCAGGATCGGTATCGGTTCGGTATTCGGTGGTGTATGCTCATCCCTAAAACCGACTGTCTTAAATTTTTTGTGTATATGGATGGTACTGTTAAGAGTTCCCATTGAAGTTGCAGCTCCTAGTTTTCTCAAATAGATTACTCTATGTGCTACTTGTTGGTGTTTATGGCTGAAGAGAACAACCACAGTACCAAGTAAATCTTATTAATAGCAAAGTTATTTGAAGGGTATGTGGATAGTAAGATGTAGGTAAACCTTTTCGGCTTTTCCCCATCCCTGGACATATGAGATCCGGCTCCAACTTCTAATAATGAATCTGTGACACCCGGCAAATTCTGGTTAACAACGTTGTCTAGATGAAAGTCTACCTTAGCGAGTCACGCGTATATTGTACTTAACTGGGTTAGTTAAGTCGGGTTATGGTTCGGGAACTATCGGTTAGTCTAGAAGATCATTGGATGTTGGTCTAGAGGTTCATTAGATGTCAGTCCTTAACCAAGTGTACAAACGGTGACGATTTGTAGGATCGTCAGGGCATACGGAACATACAAGTCTCGAGTCCCGGGAATTGGTGAACGAGTGTGAATATGTGTATTTACAAGTGTTATGTGTTTACAATCATTATGTGACTTGTCGGTATGTGAATATGTGTTAACATATGTTAAAACGGGGTTTAACGCGCAAAACACACGAAACTAGCCCCTATGGGCGATTAGGGGGCCAAATGCATGACTGTTCATGCGATTAGGCCCAAATGCATGACTGTTCATGCGATTAGGGGGCCAAATGCATGACTGTTCATGCGATTAGGCCCAAATGCATGACTGTTCATGCGATTAGGATTCCTAATCGCGTGTAAAGCTGCATAATCGCGTGTTACGGGCTGGACGACTAAAAACGACTATAAATACCATACTTGACCTCATAAACTTCATTATACAAACCCTAGTCGTCCCATAACCTGCCCCAACACACACACAACCTCTGGAACGCGATTTTTGATCAAAACACAAGGTTTCAAGCTTAATCCATCATTCTTTCACAAATCTAAGGTTTGGTTTCCATCCATGAATCTTTATAAACGTTTTTAATCAATCCCTAATGGTCCAGACCTGTTCTAAAACGGAAAAGCTTTCTGAAAATCGTTAATAAGTGTTGTTAATCGGATTTTAACTAGTATACATGTGTTATGGGTGTTTATGATTAGAAAGCTAGGGTTTTTATGATTCAAGATGAATGAATGACATGTTATTATGTTAGATCAGAATAATAATGATATTATGATGATAAAATCTGAGAATTGATTATTAGGGTTATAGTTACGCATGTTAGTATGATGTTGCATGCTATGTGAATGGTGTTTGGATTACGTGATTGCATGCAGGGCGGATAATACGAGGCAAAACGAAGGGTTTTAGTTGAAACATGTTTAGGATAGTGTTTGGGATGATATTGGGTGGTTACACACGTTCTGGATCTGATTTGGAGCGTTAAACGCGCGAAAAAACTGGAACAGCAAGGTTACAGGCGATTAGCAATCCTAATCGCCTATGTTAGAGGCGATTAGGAGGCCAATCGCCAGTCTTTCATGCGATTAGGGCCTAATTGCTAGTACTTACATGCGATTAGCCCTAATTGCTAGTTGATACATGTGGTATAGCCCTAAATGCTAGTAGTTACATGCGATTAGCCCTAAATGCTAGTAGTTACATGCGATTAGCTTTCCTAAATGCCAGTTGACCAACCTAAATGCTAGTTGACTTTTCCTAATCGCGTGTAATGCTGCTGTAAGTGTAAATTAGCATTCCGAGACCCGATTTGACATGTAGGAACATGCTAGGAACCCCGTAACATATCTAATAACTTGGTAACATATGTTTGAATGAAATTCAGTGATACGTGAACTATGTGCTATAACTTGTTGTGCGTTAACGTATGTTAAGTGTGATTGCATGATTGCATGTTTGAGAGCGTAAACATAACACGGGGAGTCTCGGGTCACCAATGGGATGTCGAGTCTTGTACTTTGGGCCAGTTAAACAGTCACGGTGTTTTCAAACGAACTTGGTTATGGTCTGGACATCTAGGGACTAATTAACCTGCGGGTTATTAGTCTAAGTACTTGTAACTGTCATATGTTAGGTCGCCGCTTTACGGGACTAGCATAGCAGCTGAGTTTACTCGGGTTAAGGAGTAACGCAACTTAAGGTGAGTTTACGGCCCCTCTTTTAAACTGGTTTCATATTTTCGGGGGAGAAAACATGTGTTAAAACGATTATTTGGTAACTACTGTCATACTATGGGTTTCTATTGTGTACTACACGATCTTTGGAAGTCCCGGGGGGAACCATGAATGTGCGGGTTTGCACAACGGGGAAATGTGAATAGCGCTATTGGGAATGACCAACCCCGCTCGTCGGCTTGGAGGGCCGGGCGAGTGCATATTGTCTCAAACAGGAACAACAGGAACAACAGGAACAACTGGTTTACTTTTCGGGCACAACATCTGGTATGCGTGTTAGTAATGGTTTTCCAATCGTGGTAGTAACAGAACATACGCCTAGCTAGCGTACACTGGTTTTCGATTTGTTATAGTATGGACAGGTTGACTTGGTACTTGGATACAAAACCTGTAAACTCACCAGCATTTTTGTGCTGACGTAAACTTTTACATGTTTTCTCAGGTCGCTAAGGTAGCACAATGGAACTAGGGCGCACGTGTCTGCACGGCGTCTAGCTAGAGTTGCATGATTTTACAAACGTTGAACATTGGTTTACTATTGAATAATTGTTTTGAATAAGCTCCCGCTGTAAACGGGGATTTTAAACATTGTTTTGAAATTGCATTATGTTCATGTTAGACTTGTTTATTGTGATCGTTGGTTTGGATCCTGGTTTGTCATATGCCTCGCGGTAAAACTCCGCAAGTGGATTTTGAGGGTGTGACAGATTGGTATCAGAGCCAATGGTTATAGTGAACTAGGACTGCATGTAGAGTCTAGTCTATAGCCGAGTCGCACACACTAGATGATCACATGGTACTAAACATTATGGTGGTTTGCGTATGGTCTTGTCGGGGTGTCTCTAAATCATTTGGTCTTTCTACGTTACATCATCCGTTCTATCTTAGGTCGGGTTACTTACTTTCTAGGCAGTGTAGTATATTGGAGTGAATCGTGTACTCTTGAGATTTGTCCAAGGCTCGGACTTCTCCCTTTCGTACTCCAATAGAAACACTTGCCATAAACTACCGTAGTATTGCGGTGTATAGCTAAGAGTCTATGTTCGGTGATTTGAACTTTGAGCTAGGAGAACACTTGGAGGACCATGTAGAGCGGGTTATCATTTTGGGTGCACACAAAATCATAAACCGAAATGCATGGAAGCCCTGGTGAGCTCTGGGTTTGAAGGGATAGTCCTGGATTGGATCTAGCTTTGATCTTGTGGACATTAGTGGTTATCTTTATCTGCGAAACTAAATTTTCTCGTTCTTTCTGCCAGAATCATGTCTGGAGTACGAGGAGGACGTGGAGGTGGTCGCAATGGTGGACGTGGTGGTGGTCGCGGTGGTGCTGGTGGTCGTGGAGGTATTAACCTATCGCAGGCTGATCTGAACAACTTGCTCCAAGCTGCCTTCCAGTTAGGGCACAACGGTGGTGGTGGTCCTGTTAACCCACCCCCACCCATGTGTACCTACAAGATGTTCCGGGACTGTAAGCCCCAGGAATTCTCTGGCACTGAGGGTGCGGTGAGCTTGCTTAGGTGGCTGGAGAAAGTGGAGTCAGTGTTTCTTATGTGTAACTGTCTCCCAGAAGATCGGGTTAAGTATGCTGCTGCGTTATTCCAGGATGTTGCATTGACTTGGTGGAATAACATCACCCAGAATATGGGTATTGGGGAGGCGTATGCTATGCCTTGGGAGAATTTTGTGCAGCTGCTGAAGCGTGAGTACTGTCCGAGGGAAGAGGTGCAGAAGCTAGAGCACGAGGTGTGGAACCTCAAGATGTCTGGGTCTGAAATTGAGAAGTATACTGTGAGGCGTAACGAGTTGGCAGTGCTGTGTCCTGATCTGCATGTGCCAGAGTATAGGAGGATTGAACACTATGTCTCGGGGTTAGTACCGGAAATCGCAGGGTTAGTGGCTGCGGGAAATCATCCTACATACGCAGAGGTGGTCCGATCGGCTCATAGGATGACCAACTTAAATGTGAATGAGGGTATTTTGCCTGCTAAGGGTTCGACTGTTAAGGCTCCAGAGAATAACAAGCGCAAGTGGGAAAATGACAGGAAGGGATCTGGGCCAGCACAGCAGAATAAGAGGTTCGACAATGGGGGTTCTTCTTCTTCTTCGGGTAACAAACAGGGTGGTTATGCGGGGAAACTGCCCAAATGTAACAAGTGTGGACGTCACCATCAAGGGAACTGCGACAGTAACCGTTGTCATCGCTGCCAGCGAACAGGGCATTTTGCTAAAGATTGTCGGGTTACACTTCCATCGACCCAGGCCCCGACTAATAGCTCAGCTCCGACTACTCAAGGGACTACGGGAAGACAAGGATGTTACCATTGTGGTGAGACCGGGCATTACAAGAAGGATTGCCCAAAACTGAAGCAGGGTGGAAACAACGGTAATGGGAACAACGGGGGCGGCGGCAGAAATGCACGTGCCTTCGTCATCGGAGCCGCTGAGGCTAGACAGGACCCTGACACAGTCACCGGTACGTTCCTTCTCAATAATCGTTCTGTTAGTGTGTTATTTGATTCTGGTGCCGACAAGAGTTTTGTATCCATGGAAGTTAGTCGACTGCTAGATGTAGTACCCGTACCATTAGAGACTAAGTATATTATTGAGTTGGCTGACGGGAAAATGATTGAAGCTACTAGTGTCCTTCGGGAGTGTCAATTAGAGTTGTCAGGTTTATCGTTCCCCATCGACCTTATGCCGGTACCTTTGGGTAGTTTCGACGTTGTTGTAGGCATGGATTGGTTGTCCATGTATCGCGCGGAGATTGTCTGTTACGATAAGGTTATTCGGATTCCTCTCCCTGATGGAGAATTCCTTTCTGTGTACGGTATCAAGGGTGGTGTTCCGCTGAATATCATCTCTAGCATAAAAGCCCTTAAGTGTCTTCAAAAGGGTTATCCAGCCGTTTTGGCACCTTTATCTGTTTCCACTGGTAATGAGAAGAAGATCAACGATATTCCAGTTGTACGCGAGTTTCCTGATGTTTTTCCCGATGATTTATCTGGTCTTCCTCCCCATAGTCAAGTCGAGTTCGGTATTGATCTTGTACCAGGGGCTGCTCCTATTGCTCGGGCCCCCTACCGTCTTGCACCTCCCGAGATGCAGGAATTGTCTAGCCAGTTACAGGAACTCTTGGACAAGGGTTTCATCAGACCAAGTTCTTCCCCTTGGGGAGCCCCGATTCTATTTGTTAAGAAGAAGGATGGAAGTTTCCGATTGTGTGTGGACTACAGAGAACTAAACAAATTGACCGTCAAGAACCGTTATCCTCTTCCACGTATTGATGATCTATTCGACCAGCTCTAGGGTTCTAGTTATTATTCCAAGATTGACTTGAGGTCCGGTTACCACCAGTTGCGCGTAAGGGAAGCTGACGTTGCAAAGACTGCCTTTCGTACACGTTATGGCCATTTCGAATTCTTGGTCATGCCTTTCGGTCTCACGAACGCACCGGCGGTTTTCATGGACTTGATGAACCGCGTTTGCAAACCATATCTGGACAAGTTCGTCATTGTGTTTATTGATGACATTCTAATCTACTCCAAGAACAAGACCGAACACGAGGAACACCTGCGTTTGGTTTTGGAACTCTTACGACGGGAACAACTTTACGCTAAGTTCTCTAAGTGTGACTTTTGGTTACGCGAAGTTCAGTTCCTAGGACATGTGGTTAATGAACTAGGAATTCATGTCGATCCAGCTAAGATCGAAGCGATCAAGGACTGGGGAGCACCAAAGACGCCAACTGAGGTGCGGCAATTCCTAGGCCTTGCGGGCTACTATCGTCGTTTCATTCAGGGGTTCTCGAAGATCGCTCAACCCCTCACCACTCTTACTCAGAAGGATAGGAAATTTGACTGGGGTGAACCACAAGAGTCAGCGTTCGAGGAACTAAAGTCTAAACTTTGTTCCGCTCCTATTTTGTCTTTACCTGAAGGCCCTGATGATTTCGTTGTTTACTGTGATGCTTCTATTCATGGTCTCGGTTGTGTGTTGATGCAACGCGAGAAGGTGATTGCGTATGCTTCTCGTCAACTCAAGGTGCATGAGAAGAACTACACCACCCATGACTTGGAGTTGGGTGCCGTGGTGTTCGCGTTGAAAATATGGAGACATTACTTGTACGGTACCAAATGCACCATCTACACCGATCACAAGAGTCTCCAACATATTTTTGACCAACAACATTTGAACATACGACAGCGTCGTTGGATTGAACTTCTGAACGACTATGATTGTGCCATTAAGTACCATCCTGGCAAGGCGAATGTTGTAGCAGACGCCTTGAGCAGGAAGGAATAAACTAAACCTCGTCGTGTTCGGGCGTTGCAGCTCACCATTCATTCATCCCTACCTGATCAACTCCGTTCTGCTCAGTTAGAAGCTTTGAAGGAGGAAAACCTTAAAGCTGAAACTATGCACGGTGCCGACAAGCACCTCGAGCGAAGACCTGATGGCCTGCACTATTTCGCAGAACGCATATGGGTTCCTTTATTCGGGGGACTACGAGAGCTTGTCCTTGATGAGGCTCATAAGTCCTGGTATTCTATTCATCCTGGTTCGGATAAGATGTACCAAGATCTGAAGGTGCTTTACTGGTGGCCAAACATGAGGTCGGATATAGCTTCATACGTGAGTAAGTGTTTGACTTGTGCTAAGGTCAAGGTGGAATACCAGAAACCGTCGGGTCTCTTGCAATAACCTGAAATTCCGGAATGGAAATGGGAACGGATTACTATGGATTTTGTCACGCAACTTCCTAAATCACCCAGCGGGAATGACAAGATATGGGTGATTGTCGATCGGTTGACGAAATCAGCCCATTTTCTTGCTATTAAGGAGACCGACACCATGGATCGTTTGGCTCGTCTTTATTTGAAGGAAGTTGTTTCTAAACACGGGGTGCCAGTTTCTATTATCTCGGATCGTGACTCCCATTTTACTTCTCACTTCTGGAAGTCTTTGCACAAGGCTTTGGGTACCTAACTAGACATGAGTACGGCTCATCATCCACAGACTGACGGTCAGAGTGAGCGTACGATTCAAACTTTAGAAGACATGCTACGGGCATGTGTGATCGATTTTGGCAAGGGTTGGGAAGCTCATCTACCGTTAGTAGAATTCTCATACAACAACAGTTATCACACGAGCATCAAGGCGGCTCCGTTCGAAGCACTGTACGGACGGAAATGCCGTTCTCCTCTTTGTTGGGCTGAGGTGGGTGAGAGTCAACTCACTGGGCCTGAACTAGTGTACGAAACTTCGGAAAAGATCGTACAGATTCGTAACCGGTTGGCAGCGGCACGGGACCGGCAAAAGAGTTATGCCGATCAGCGTCGCAAACCATTGGAATTCCAAGTTAATGACAAAGTACTTCTAAAAGTCTCACCGTGGAAGGGCGTCATACGCTTTGGGAAGCGTGGCAAACTCAACCCACGGTATGTCGGACCATTTACGATCCTGGAACGGATTGGACCGGTGACATATCGTCTTGATTTACCGACGGAGCTCGGTAACGTACATAACGTCTTCCACGTGTCAAACTTGAAGAAGTGTCTGGCTGACGAGTCTCTCATCGTTCCACTGGAAGAGATCAAGGTTGATGATCGTCTTCGGATTGTGGAAGAACCTGTGGAGATTCTGGATTACAAGATTCGTAGCCTACGTCACAGCAAGATTCGTATCGCTAAGGTTCGGTGGAACTCGAACCGGGGACCAGAGTATACGTGGGAACGAGAGGATCAGATGAAGTCTAAATATCCTCATCTCTTTCCTAAGGAAGCGTTCGAGTCGAGATATGTCTCTTCTGCAGCTGAATGAATCTCGGGGCAAGATTCCTTTTAACGTGGGGATGATGTGACAACTCGGGTAAATCTCTCTTTTGGTTTCTATCTTTTGTTTGTTCCCTTCGTTATTTCTTTTGTTCTTTTGGTACTTGTGCAATTTTTGGGACGAAAATTCTTTTAACGTGGGGATGATGTGACACCCGGCAAATTCTGGTTAACAACGTTGTCTAGATGAAAGTCTACCTTAGCGAGTCACGCGTATATTGTACTTAACTGGGTTATTTAAGTCGGGTTATGGTTCGGGAACTATCGGTTAGTCTAGAAGATCATTGGATGTTGGTCTAGAGGTTCATTAGATGTCAGTCCTTAACCAAGTGTACAAACGGTGACGATTTGTAGGATCGTCAGGGCATACGGAACATACAAGTCTCGAGTCCCGGGAATTGGTGAACGAGTGTGAATATGTGTATTTACAAGTGTTATGTGTTTACAATCATTATGTGACTTGTCGGTATGTGAATATGTTAAAACGGGGTTTAACGCGCAAAACACACGAAACTAGCCCCTATGGGCGATTAAGGGGCCAAATGCATGACTGTTCATGCGATTAGGCCCAAATGCATGACTGTTCATGCGATTAGGATTCCTAATCGCGTGTAAAGCTGCATAATCGCGTGTTACGGGCTGGACGACTAAAAACGACTATAAATACCATACTTGACCTCATAAACTTCATTATACAAACCCTAGTCGTCCCATAACCTGCCCCAACACACACACAACCTCTGGAACGCGATTTTTTTATCAAAACACAAGGTTTCAAGCTTAATCCATCATTCTTTCACAAATCTAAGGTTTGGTTTCCATCCATGAATCTTTATAAACGTTTTTAATCAATCCCTAATGGTCCAGACCTGTTCTAAAACGGAAAAGCTTTCTGAAAATCGTTAATAAGTGTTGTTAATCGGATTTTAACTAGTATACATGTGTTATGGGTGTTTATGATTAGAAAGCTAGGGTTTTTATGATTCAAGATGAATGAATGACATGTTATTATGTTAGATCAGAATAATAATGATATTATGATGATAAAATCTGAGAATTGATTATTAGGGTTATAGTTACGCATGTTAGTATGATGTTGCATGCTATGTGAATGGTGTTTGGATTACGTGATTGCATGCAGGGCGGATAATACGAGGCAAAACGAAGGGTTTTAGTTGAAACATGTTTAGGATAGTGTTTGGGATGATATTGGGTGGTTACACACGTTCTGGATCTGATTTGGAGCGTTAAATGCGCGAAAAAACTGGAACAGCAAGGTTACAGGCGATTAGCAATCCTAATCGCCTATGTTAGAGGCGATTAGGAGGCCAATCGCCAGTCTTTCATGCGATTAGGGCCTAATTGCTAGTACTTACATGCGATTAGCCCTAATTGCTAGTTGATACATGTGGTATAGCCCTAAATGCTAGTAGTTACATGCGATTAGCCCTAAATGCTAGTAGTTACATGCGATTAGCTTTCCTAAATGCCAGTTGACCAACCTAAATGCTAGTTGACTTTTCCTAATCGCGTGTAATGCTGCTGTAAGTGTAAATTAGCATTCCGAGACCCGATTTGACATGTAGGAACATGCTAGGAACCCCGTAACATATCTAATAACTTGGTAACATATGTTTGAATGAAATTCAGTGATACGTGAACTATGTGCTATAACTTGTTGTGCGTTAACGTATGTTAAGTGTGATTGCATGATTGCATGTTTGAGAGCGTAAACATAACACGGGGAGTCTCGGGTCACCAATGGGATGTCGAGTCTTGTACTTTGGGCCAGTTAAACAGTCACGGTGTTTTCAAACGAACTTGGTTATGGTCTGGACATCTAGGGACTAATTAACCTGCGGGTTATTAGTCTAAGTACTTGTAACTGTCATATGTTAGGTCGCCGCTTTACGGGACTAGCATAGCAGCTGAGTTTACTCGGGTTAAGGAGTAACGCAACTTAAGGTGAGTTTACGGCCCCTCTTTTAAACTGGTTTCATATTTTCGGGGGAGAAAACATGTGTTAAAACGATTATTTGGTAACTACTGTCATACTATGGGTTTCTATTGTGTACTACACGATCTTTGGAAGTCCCGGGGGGAACCATGAATGTG
Source organism: Ambrosia trifida (assembly GCA_028751855.1). NCBI lineage: Eukaryota > Viridiplantae > Streptophyta > Magnoliopsida > Asterales > Asteraceae > Ambrosia > Ambrosia trifida. The sequence goes on from CM054129.1 coordinate 116,208,987, forward strand.
CGGGTTTGCACAACGGGGAAATGTGAATAGCGCTATTGGGAATGACCAACCCCGCTCGTCGGCTTGGAGGGCCGGGCGAGTGCATATTGTCTCAAACAGGAACAACAGGAACAACAGGAACAACTGGTTTACTTTTCGGGCACAACATCTGGTATGCGTGTTAGTAATGGTTTTCCAATCGTGGTAGTAACAGAACATACGCCTAGCTAGCGTACACTGGTTTTCGATTTGTTATAGTATGGACAGGTTGACTTGGTACTTGGATACAAAACCTGTAAACTCACCAGCATTTTTGTGCTGACGTAAACTTTTACATGTTTTCTCAGGTCGCTAAGGTAGCACAATGGAACTAGGGCGCACGTGTCTGCGCGGCGTCTAGCTAGAGTTGCATGATTTTACAAACGTTGAACATTGGTTTACTATTGAATAATTGTTTTGAATAAGCTTCCGCTGTAAACGGGGATTTTAAACATTGTTTTGAAATTGCATTATGTTCATGTTAGACTTGTTTATTGTGATCGTTGGTTTGGATCCTGGTTTGTCATACGCCTCGCGGTAAAACTCCGCAAGTGGATTTTGAGGGTGTGACAGAATCGTTTTCTGTGTTCATAACGGTAGATGAGATAAAGATGATCTGATTTTTATGGGTGAAAACTAAGGGGAACCTTCAAAGTTTAACATGGTCCAATTTGGTTTCTTTTAATGTGTCAAATGTGATTCCCACATCATGGGGCTTTGTACTTATTGGGTTCTAGCTCCTTGCTACTTGTTTCATATGATAATTTTCATCAAAAATAGTAGAAATGGATTGTGAACATCCATATCTTCAATTAAAAAAGTACAAAGTCAAAGATGCTTGCAAACAGGGATGAGCTCGGTGCCGAAATATTGATCCTGAAAATTGCCAAAAATTGAACTACTGTTACTGAAAGTGTTCGGTACGGTATTAGGAGTTAAAAAGGCGGTAAATACCGTACCGAACCAAAAATAGCGATCCTAGCAAACACTAGAAATGGGCACCGAATGAAAATCGAAATTCATCACCACGGTATGATTTAGTACATTTTTTTAAGGCCAACAAAGTCGTTACGAGCTTCTGTGGAAATCCCTTTATGACGAATTCAGGATACCCACAGAACACCGATCCTCCAGATCCATCAATCCACGGAAAACTCGACCATCCATCAGTAGCGGATCTAGAAAAAAATATCAAGTAGTAACATTTTATAAAAAATATTTTAACGGGTAACAAAAAAATTGTTTTAAGGGTAACATTTTATAAAAATACTTCAAAAAAAGTTATTTTCACTTCGTCAGGAAAATCAAGGGATAACGGATGTCCCCCTGCTTCTACTATACATCTGCTACTGCCACCATCCTACTGAAGACACGATAGTAAATAATCGATTAAACTTGAAGAAGTGAACCCTTTCTTCACAAAAAATGGCGGTTTTTCACACTCCCATTGTCTCCCTCTTTTCAACTGGACTCATAACATCTCTGGTTCCAACGACGGCCAAACCCCTAAAGTCGGCTAACGTACGCACCTGCAGCTACTTTATCAAACATTTTCCGTCAAAAACCTCATTTCTTAATCGTCTTAGAGCAACCCCACTCCAGAAATACGTCTATCCTGACCCAATCCCAGAGTTTGCTATTCACGTACTCTCTTTAATCTTATATCTTATATGTTCCCACCAGTGAAGCATAATACACTAATTATGTGTTTTATTTTTTTCTTTTGTGTGTGTGTGTGGAGATAGGAGACGAAGAAGTTTGGAGAAGAACTAAAGAAGAAACTGTACTCGGAAAGAGATATGTTTGGAGATGATCTTGATAGAGTTGTTGACACCTGCACGGAGGTAATTCTTTAATTCCTGGGTTTTGAAATTCAGTTCATTTGGATAACATTCTTGCGATTGGTTAGTTATTATGTTGGTTTGGTTAAAGATTTACATGCAAAATTTTGGTTGGTGCTTGCTAGATTTTACTACAGTGTGAATGACCACAACATGTTCGATGATATGCTCAACTGAATACAGTCTGACATGTGAACCCAAACACAACACAAATGGTCGTGGGTTGAAATTTTATTTTTATTTTTCACATAGAAACACTTTGAAATTACAATTTTACAAACAAACTTTGCAAACGCATACAAAGCAATTACATTTTAATTATAAAATATTTGCCACTTACCAAGGCCACAACCTTTGTGAGGCATAAAGCAAATACTAAAATTTGGTCCCTTTTGCGAAACTAAAAAAACAAATTAGAATGTGAAAATAACAATAGTTGAAGGATTAGAACTATTTGCATGATAAATTCAATAAATAAGACATAGAAACCATAGATATTAAGTTGAAAGTCTTTTATTACAAAAAAAATACCATATATATATAAAAATACTTTTAAAATTTAGGGGCCTTGTTGGATTGGGGGCCTAAAGCTCTAGCTTCAAAATACTTCCCCTTAAGCTGGCCCTGCCCGTTACTCTTTTAAGGTTTTAAATTTTGACATGAAATTCCCAATCAATTTAAGATATAACACAATTACAAACACATTTTAATTAAAAAAAAACAAAAACAAATGAGTTATAAACCAAGTCAACCCATTGTCTTGGCACAAACACGACCTGCTTAGGCAAACATGTTTGTGGGTTTGTGACCAAGTTTGTACTAAACTTAAACCTGTGAACTTCATGTTAAGGTCTGTTGTGTCACAAATTTACACCCCTATACAACTAGTTGGGGCTTGTACCTAATGCTTCAATCTAGCGTAAATCAGCAACTTGTATATGTTTTCATGATAACTTGTATATCTGGGCCTGGTTTTCTGAATATGGTCAAAATTTCTTAGCGGGTCGGGTTGGGTTGTACGGTGTGCATGAGCATCTGTACGTAGTGTAAAAAGACTGTACTGCCCTTGACAACTTTTTTTTTATTTGTGAAATTAACCAGTTATTCAGTCAGTTTCTACACAATGAATATGGAGGACCAGGAACATTATTGGTGGAGCCATTCACTAACATGTTAATTGAACTCAAGCGAAAGAAGCTTCCGGGAGCCAACTTGGCAGCCCGGGCATCACTATTATGGGGTCAAAATTACCTAGATCACGATTGGGAAATTTGGAACTCGAAATCACCCTAACAATACTTATGCTAAGATTCATACTTATTGTTTACATATTCTTGATATCAGTTGATTATAGAAAACAAAAAAGGAGGCAACTTTCAACTCCAGACTAACATATTTCTTCAATATTTGTTCGTTTTGTTGCTCATCCTTTGTTGTTATTGACTATACAATTGTATCATTTAATTTTGTTGATCAATTCATGTTTCTTGAAAATCTATCCGCTAGCAGCTGCAGCCTCGGATATGCTCTGCAACGAAGGCCGCCATGTTTTTGACTTAGAAAACGATCCAGACCGTTGCTTGATTGTTTTATCATGTGCCAACACCTGATAATTTCCGAGTAAAATATATAAGGTACTGCATAATCTTCATCTTTGACTTTTAAAGTCAAAGTTATATTAGGATTGCTAACTAGTGACTGGTAATTAGTATTTAGATAAAGATGACTCACCCGGCTCGAACTCTCCAATTCGTCACCATCGTTTTCCTTTTCCACCATTGTTTTCTGCTGCTCCTTATTCATCTTCGCTTGTCGCTTTGCTCGCAGCACCTTCATAACTTCTGCAGAACAAAACCGTCAACAACTTTAACAACAATTGACAAATCAAAACAATAAACATAAAAAAAAATACTAAAAACTGACCATGAGAGGTAACAAGGCGATAAGCACGACCAAGAACAAGCGTATCAGTAGGCCTAAGAAGCTTAACTCGAGTGAACCTAACAGTTTTATTCCCAGAACCGTCTTGTTTTTCTTCACCGGGCAATGGAATTATGAGAGAAACATAATGTCCAGGATTCATCTTCATGATCTCAGCCGCGGTTATAGACCAATACATCCTTTCAATCTTCCCTGATGGATGTTGTATCACTAAAGCAGCTGCATCTACTGCTTGACAATTCCCCATTTTTTTAATATGATCTTTAAGAACAAAGATGGAAGATTGTTGTTTGAGGAAGATGATAAGGAAATAATGGTGTATTTCTATATGCCCTTTGACATCTCCCACCCTTATATAATACCTACCTGTTATTGTCACAAGACTTCTTTTTAACTATAGATATATTCCCCTCTTATTTCATAACACAAGTTTTTTAATATATAATTCATCACGCTTTTAAATTTAATTTGAGTGTATATGATATCATATAGTTTACAAGCTTTGATAGGATATACGAAATTATTTCTTAAATGTATATTATACCATAGACTTGTGCCAATTGACGTGTACATGACAATTCACTGAGTTGGTGATTAATGTTTTGAAAACCGGATCGGTCATCGAGCCAGCCTCACTGTTAAAGTGGACTCGATGACCAGCCAGCCTCACTGTTGAAGTGGACTCGAAACAAGGTGATGTCATATTTAGTTTTAAAATTTTATATTACATACATTTCAAATGGTATATTGTTTCGTTGTTTATGTTTATAAGTAAAAAAAAAAAAAAGATAACTCTTTTAGAAAGAGTTTAAACATCTTAGTAAATAGATTTTTTTGGACGCAAGAGTATTAAGCACCACATCATTCTAGCTAGTCCAACATTTCATATTTTTATTAGAGGTCTTGATCTAAATCTTATAATATAAAAAAGTTACGATTTTGCAAAAAAGAGGGGGGGGGGGGGGGGGGAATTGTCGGGTCTTCCTCCGATTTCTTATAAAAGATATTCAATCCGTCATCAAAGATGATACAACAACTAAACAACTTCACTTCAGTTTTAGCAACATCATAAGGTTATGTGTTGTGGTCTCACATACATACATATGTATGAGCTCTCACTCGCTTATTTTTACATTTTTGTGTTTTGGTTCACACAATTTTTTATTATCTATTACCCCATTAAAATAATAATTAAACTATTTAAAAATTAAAACTAAAAAAGAAAAAAGAAAAGGTTGTAAAGTGGGTGAGGTGAATATTTTTTCGTTGGCCCTTCTAACTAAATGTTAGCACCTTTTGCATATTTTGGTGACTTTGGGGGTGTGAGTGGATTAAAAAATATATATCTAATTCACCTGTCTGTTTTCACATAGCATAACGGCTCTTGAGGCGGTGTTAGAGCATGAAAAATCCTATATGGTTGCTGATTTAGGTTTTCTAAAAAAAAAATTATATATCTAATTCACATTCGATGCCTCGTCTTTGTCTCACATGCCATACACAAAATTTGAAAGTTATATTCCACCAACAAACTTGTATGTCGTTTATTATTATTTAATTAATAAATAAATTAGTTTATCAAAAAACCATATCCTCTTTTTGATTGATTTGAAATTACATGGCCATAATAAATCAAATAATAAATAATAATAATAATAATAATAATAATAATAATAATAATAATAATAATAATAATAATAATAATAATAATAATAATAATAATAATAAACAATGGGCGAAGACTTATTAGACATGACGTAAAGTAAAGGCCGGGCGGCAAGGGCCGTAGATGGTGGCGAAGCTCCACGCGGCAGTGTTTTGGACGGACTTGGTCGGCGTTGTCGACGGGCTCGATATTTACCCTTATAGATATTCCAAAAGTTAATTATTTACCTAAATTTAATAAATCTTTTTTAACTTAAACAAAAATAAATCGTATATGTGTGTGCATCAATAATAGGATGTATATATACTTCTGGTGTTAATAGGCTTAGAATGTTATGAAATTGGTTTTACAAGTTTGATGTTCACACGTTTTAATATCTAAATGAATCCACATTTTGATCGAGGATTAAATTTATGAATACATGTTAGACTCGTAACTGTTTTTTTTTTTAATCAACAAGTGAAATTCTGGGTTTTGTTTTCTTAAATATATGTATGCACATATTTCTGATGCAAATGTGCATGTGTTCATTTTAGACTTTGGTTTCTAAGGCTATTGGGTATTTGGGTGTGGAGGGGGTGACATCTTCATGATGGGCCTTCATGTAGGCGTCATGTAGGAGTGGGGGGAGTGACATTTTCATGATGGGCCTACAAGGGGGTGGTGTGCACTATGATGACGGGGTTACTCATTGGCCAGAATTATTAAAAATAATAAAAACCCCACTTTTTGATCCATGTTTGGCTCGTCACCCCCGGCAAAATTTGGACGCCAATGTCGTTGCCACCCCAGGGGGAGGGTGTTTGCCGGTCTTGCCGGGCCTTGCCGGCCCCCTTGCGGCATCCACACCGTCTAGCCTAATAAACTTATTATATGTGTTTTAGTCAAACTTAAAATTTAAGTTATTTTGAGTTCTCGTTAATCAAATTAAATAAAGGTTTAATTCCTAATAACATTAGATTCTTGTCATCCGGAATTATTAACAAACAATTATTTTTAACATGAATGAACTTTCACAAAACTTATTTGAGATATGATAGGATGATAGGTTATTTGATTATTTGAGGACAGACTTGTTATTTTCTTTGCTTTGCCGAATTAAGGTACGGATTCCGTTTTATTTTACATTATAGTATTTATTATTTTTTGTTATATCATGGTACGGATTCTTCGGTGTTTTCATTATAGTATAAATTTATATCCATTGCTTTGTAGTACGGACTTATGTCTATGTTTTAGAGTCTGTTTCTTATCATTTTATACGTATAATCGATTCGTATTTGGTTCGTTATTTGAGGCGGTGTGTATTTGTCAATTTGTTTGCTAGTGTGTCATAGCATGTCATACCTTTGACTTGTACTCTTGGTCGCATGTTCCGGTTAATGTCATTTTTAGTTTGCCTGTAATTTTTACATGGTCTTAGCTTTTGTACTCTGTCACCCGAGCACTTTGTTTCTGACATGTCGTTTGGGCGTCAACGGCATGGCACTGTTCGTGACAACGCAATATAAATATTCACGGCGTTTCTAGATTGTGTTAGTGTAACACTTGGCCACTAGAGGCGTATAGATCGATCTTAGCTTTGAGTTTGAGTTTGTTTTGTGGAGATTGGAATAATGGGGTGTACGCTACACTCACCGTCTTATAGGTGCATGGACGTTTGTTTAGGCTTATGGGTGCTTCAGTTTGACGTGACTTACTATATTTACACAAATAGTCACAAATTTGTCTAACCCCAATACTATACTTACCTAAAAGTAATATGTATACTATTTAACAAAAGAGTCAAGGAAATAGGTTTCTAGGAAGTCTAATTTGTGATGATTCCTAGAAAGCCCATGACTAATGAACCCTAAATGACAAACAAGAGTATCAACAAACTGTATGAAATCTTTGACTCTTGTTCATAGTAATATAATATAGTTATAAAAATTGTAGTATTACTTAGAGAGTAATCATTCTAATGTTTGCTGTTACTATCGACCAATGATTTACAGATTAATTGGTTTGGGAGAGGTGGGAAGGTTTTCCTTTCGGGGTTTCTGCCATGAGATTCCGAGTTTGAGCCTGGCTGTGGGCAAGATTTTATTCTCCCTTACAGAGGTAGAGGCAAGGCTCTGCCAATGTGTACTCCCCCTCATTCGAACTCAGGTGGCTACTCCCGTTAAAAGGGGTTGGAGTAGTTAGTGGGTTTCCAGTTGATCTATATCTTTAAAAAAAAAAAAAAAACCTTTGATGTATCAGATGTTGGAAAAATATCATGAATTGATTTTTAATGTAATTAATAAATGGAACTCATTAAAGAGTGAATGGAAGACTAAGCTCTATAGTATAGTTTTATGTCTTTTAATTAGAGTTTTATGTCACTTAATTAGAGTTTTTATGTCTCAAATTAAAAGTGAAACTCTTCATCCATCCATGTTCCTATATAATACAAGGCTTTGTGCTGCATTTGAGACTGAGAGAGAGGGAAAAAATATAAGAGAAATACATATGATGAGTTTTTGGAGAAGAAAAAACCCACATGTTGAGTATTATATATAAGAGTACTTTCTTTCCTATTTCTTTACCATTTCATTATTGTATGTTCCACAAGTTCAAACATACAATTTTACCCAATGTAATTTCGGGTGTGTGGCATTCTCCAGCAGTGCAAACTGTAACTTCGCGAAATTTTTCCCCAAATTTTAATATAAACGCCCCTATTTTCGTTACGTTTTATACAAACGTGCCTAAGTCTCCATTACCCTAACTCATAATTTATATATATATATATATATATATATAAATGTTTATAATAATAATAATAATAATAATAATAATAATATGTTTTGTAGTAGGCTTGTGATTTTGTCCAACCCAAACCAATCCCTTAGATTCAATGTTGAGGCCCAAACAAACCAGCCCAACTACCTTCTACCCTTCCCTTGCTGTTAAAAAAAAAGAAAAAAACGTTTCTGCTCGGGTTCGAACCAGAGCCGAGCCAAACCCAATGCACCCAAACAACCAACTGCTCTACACTCATACTTGTTTTCAAACCCAACACGTTTTAATCTTATACGAATTAGAATTCATCTCAGTTGACTTGGAAAGTCAACTGAGATCAAATACCTTCCATAATCACAAGCTTTGACTTGTGATTGATTCGTGATTGGCATCTCGACATGATTATCGGCCATTTACAACTCAGCACACGTTCAATTAGCCTGCAATCCATACTATTTTAGCCAATTAACGCGTCAACAATCTTTATGAAGGTCAAACATACCAAATCCTTCATCCAGACCATAGAACTATAAATTGAACATCACGCCACCATCTCTACTCGCCGATCATCCTCTCCCAACCTCCAATTTCCTTTAAAAGTTCACTGATTATGAGTTTTCGTTCGTCATTTGACTTCGGGTCTTGACTGTGCAATCTCAATCGATACGTGTTTGTAAGTATAATTGATTTAGTGGGTTTTGTTCATCGGTATTCACACATCAAAAACCCCAAGATTAATCAGGTTATTGATGTGTGAATCGCTTGATTGAAAAAGCTAGGGCTCGTGATTGAGATTTGGGGATAAACTGATTTGATATAGCGTATTTATTTTATTTAAACAGGGTTAAATCACAACCACAGGCCTAGGCCAAGTGGTTGTGATCGATGCTTGTAACCAAGGGCACCCGGGTTCGAGTCCCGGCTTGGGCGCCCCTTTTCCACTTCTTTTTCACTTTTTTTAAACAAACCATTTATACTTATATATTACCTTTAAATCTTGTAAATTCATTTTTAAATATTAAAACCTTTTTATAAATTCTAAAAAAATTATATTTATCAAATCTAATGTAAAATATTTATCTACAATTTTTAGTTTTCTGAAATTCATTTATTTAATATTTATAATAATTAAATCAATTTTATGCTATTATATTTATAAAAATCCATTGAAATATCAAAACAATTTTATAAATTCCTACAAAAATTATCCTGAGTTTGTACAATGTTAAACTTTACTGAAATGATTTTTAATTCAGAAAAATCATTTATTTTATATTTTTAATCAATTTTTGTTAGTTTTAATCATAATTAAATCATAATAAATTCAATTTTTATTATTTTTGCACCAAAATTTTATACAATTTATTTTTAAATATTTAGAACAGAAATATGATTTTTAAAATAATAATTCTTTAATTTTAGTATTTTTAAATATTAAAGTTAAATTTTGGCAATTTGTAATAAATAGATTTAAAAATCTATTTTAAAGAAAATAATTTTATAAAAATTATTTTTATACTTCAAACACATTATTGTGAACATTCTAAATTCAAATTTTATAAAAAGACTTTCTTTTATTTAATTATCAAATTTCCCTTTATTTAATTAACATTTTATTATAAATTCAACAATTGGATATCCCCAAATCGAAACCCTAGAATATACTTATAAACTAGTTAGACTTAGACTTATTTGTTGCCTTATACATAGGGTAATACTTGGCAATCTATTGGGCTACACTTATACTATTCCTCAATACCTAATACTATACCAAGGTGAGTTTACGTAACCATGTTTATGCGATTCTTTATACTTGCAACAATTATTTAAGCAATTCAACATGCATGTCTAGTAGTAAACTTTATTGCCTCATGAATTAGTCAACAGTTTCAACGAGTTTCAACGAGTTTCAACATTTACATAATCATTAGCTATGGCCAAGCCGGCGATACTCAATAATAGATCTATTGGATTGACAACCCCACCCGGATACGCTTACCTCCTATATAGGTAACGTGGGTGATTGTTATCGTTCCAACATATTACTAAGGTGAACCGTAGATGACGGGATGGACCTAAACTAGTCGGAGGTTTGATTATGTCAACATATTATACTATTCATGTAGACTTAAATTTACGATAGAAATACGAATTGCTAGACTTTTATACTTAAACTATTTGCTTAACATGGATTATGTATTCTCACCAACTTCTAGTTGACCCCCCCATTTTTATAACTCAACAGGAAATAATGATGCTTGAAGATTAGAGGGTCTTATGAAGACAATAAAGGAGTCTATGCTTGCTTGATTCTTGTGTGATGTATTAGATTTCCACATTTAAAACTCTTATGTATTTTTACTTTTGGATATTTGCAAGTTAAATTTATTTCAATTAAAATCTTGGATTACCATGTGCTACTGTATACTCATTCTTACGTGACACCTCGATGTTTCCGCCATCGGTTGGGGTGTTACACAAACTACTTTGACTATTGTATTTTGAAAGACAGACGTGTTATCTTGTGTAGAGACACGAAATCTATTTTAAGGGAAGCGTGTTGAATACGTACCTCAGCCACAACCATCAACATTACTTTGTTCTTTATTGCAGCCATGGAGACCACAAGAAGACCATGTTGAAGGCTTGGTTTTTGAAAATCTTGGTTAGACGTACTAAATTTAGATGTGTAAGGAGATTGCAAGAAGACGCAATTCAAAATCTTGTTGAAGACTACGGTTTGGATGGGCTAATTTACATTTGTTGTATTTCTTTTTTATTTTCGTTTAATTCATATACGATGTATCTACTACAATTTTCTAAAATTGTATAAAGATGGTATCTTTATAATTTTTATTAATATTAGTTTTAATAAAATCGTGACCCATATCTTATATCGGATATATTTATGACTTGCATAGCATCTTGGTATGATGGTCTGTTGTTTTTTATTATGTTTGATAATGTGTCTGATTCCAGTGTGTTGTATTGTTGTTTCCAGTGTCGGCGACTATCCGATCACATACGTCTATTTGATTGTGTTTCAAGAACCTTCAGTATAACTGGTTTTATTATGTGTCTGATTCCAATGTGTTGTATTTTTGTTTCCAATGTCAGTGACTATCCGATCACATACGTTTATTTAATGATTGTGTTTCAAGTACCTTCAATATAACTGGTTTTATTCAAGAATCATCTACTTCCATCCGTGGTTTTATTTTTTAGCATGCTTTAGTTACAGATTTTGGTTTGCTTCAAGTGGTATTTGGGCTTCTTCTTATTAAGTGGATCATTGATTGAATTGTTCGAGATTATGTTGATAACTTGGTACCCATTCAAATTCTCCAAAGTGATGTTTGGCACTCTAATTGAGCAATGTGTTTCTTGAATTGGAATCATGTCTTGCAGTGGCATTATACCTTATAGGTTAATGTTATGACAAATTTCTTCTTTGATTGCAAGGCTGTGTTTGAGCCAGACAATGATTTGTTAGATCAAGATTTCATGCTTAAGGAAAATTTGTTTTAAAGTTAGGTACATTTTGCTGATTGTTGAAAAATTACGAAAAATAAAAACCGATAATGGAAGGAAAAAACGAAAAAGATCTTGAAAAACTGAAAAAAAAAGAAAGGAAAAAAACAGAGAGTAAATTACTATTTAAGTCCCTGTGTTTTAGTGGTTTTAAGTACTTGAGTCCAAATTCAAAATGTTAACTATATGAGTCCAATAAATCCAATTAGTTTCTTGTGAAAAGACAAAAATACCCATGCTATTAAATTTTAAAATAAATAATAACCTAAACACATATACTCTTCCCCCTTCTCCCACTCACTTTCTCTCTCTCCACAACCTTACCAGACAACTAACACCCCCACCATCGCCACCAGCATTCTCCACCACCACCGCCACCTCCGCCTACCACTTCCTTTAACCACCAGACCATCCATCGATGACCCCACGTCTCCCTATTCATCTCCACTACTGCAACTCACCTAAGATTCCAACCATCTAAGGTCCAGTTGATCAACAAGTTCTTTTGTATCTAAAGATGTCTTACCCTCTTTATAACCATGTCGATGAAATAAAACACATAAATCCCAAAATCTGTACAACTGAAACGCGATCGGTCAAAGCGAAACCCCCAAACGATGCTCATTTTTTTCTCTTCATTATATCACCCAATCGAAACCTAATCCCTGAATCCCTTAGATCTCCCGTTTGAAACCATCACCACCGCTTCCTCAATCAATCACACCTGAACAGATCTGATCTCACTACAAAGGTTTTGGGTTTTAAAGAGGGCGATGACGAGAGCCAAGGGCGTAGCTTTATAGGGCAGGGAGGGGTGCCCGACCCCCCTAAATTTTCGCTCAGAAGTTCCGATTATATGGTATCTGTATAGAATTTTTTATGGTATACACGGTTTCAACCCCCCGTAACCGGTGACTTCCGACCCCCCAAAATTTCCACTGAAGTTTCGCCACTGGCAAGAGCAGTGGTGTGCTGGAGATGGGAATGGGTTCCACAGTTTAGTGGTGATGGGGTAGTGTGGTACAATGGGGGGTAGGGTGCACCGGAGGTAGTAAGGTGCCAAGGTGGTGCAGATGGTGGTGGTACAGAGAAGAGAAGATCAAGTGTGTAAGAAATATTCATAAAATGGATGAAGTTATTTTGTAAGTAATTTGTGCATAAAGGGTTGTACCTAGATGTAAAATGACTGAAACATCCTTTACTTAACAGACTTATTGGACGATGTTAGTTATTTGGATTAAGATAGTTACAATTAAAAAATTCAGATTCTCAGATAGTTAAACATTTTAGATTTGGACTCAAGTAATTAAAACTATCAAAACATAGCGACTTAAATAGTAATTTACTAAAAAATTGAAAGAAGAGTTATTATTGGATAAATTTGCAATTTTCATGGTTTTGTATAAAAAAGTGTAAAATAGTATCTCTCTAATATATTCCTAATAAAATGGGTATATTTGATATTTTTAAAGAAAATATAGGTATTTAAATTTTAGGATGTGTATATATGTAATTTATGAAGTTTACTATTCATTAAAAACTAACTAATGCCCATCAAATGAACTCCCTTTCCTATAATGATTTCCTAACTTGAAAAACTTTAATACAACTAGTGGGTTTACCCGCGCGTTGCGGCGGGATCCAAAATAACTTGTAATACGCTAGCAGTTTTCCCATCGCGCATTGCAGCGGGTAAATCCTGTCGACAAACATGTATTCCTTAAAGTTTGGTTCGTATTGGCCGACTTATTGTATAAAGTTCTAAAAAAATATGTAAAAGAAAACACAGACAAAATAATGAAAAAAACATATATAAAAACTAACAAAAAGCTTAAAAACTAAATAACTAAATAAATAAATATACATAAAGAATATACAAGATTACAAGTGTTGGCTTACCAACATAATAATCGATAGTGCAAGACTACAAGTGTTGAACAATATCATTCGATGCAAACTTCCGAGAGAAATAAAGAAAATGGTGTGATAAGACAATGGTATGAGGGGTTTTAAAGATTAACTTGAGTGATGTTGATTTTAATTCATCATTGAAGTGAGAAAAGGAAAATGTAAGGCATTGAATTCATTAAATATGAGAAAATCAAAAGGTGAAGCAAATAATAATAGAGATGACTTGCATTAGTCATTTGTACAATTGTAATCAAATGTTGCACATATGGGCATAAAGAGACGAATTTGACAAAAATATAGTTGTTTACCTTAGGACCTTTTGTATGCCATCTTAAAATTGACATGAAGTGACTATTTTAGCTATCTCTCATCCTTATAATGTAGTATAGATATAGATAACATTGATACAAACATAATAAAGACATGGAGGTTATGAATGTAAAGAGTCACCACATTATTGTTAATTTCTTCATCAATTTTATAATTATGCTTAAATTAATTTCTTCAACAATTTAATAGTTGGGTAGAAAGACAATTTTACCCCCTAAATGACTTCAACAAGCATTGTACTATAAGCAATAAAGGTTGTATTTACTTAAATTTTACGGGTATCCTTTACTCATGCTTTATAATATAGTATAGATAGATATAGATATAGATATAGATATAGATATTGTAATTACTTAAATTTTGTAGTCATCTTTCCCAAATGCTTTATAATATAGTATAGATATCGATATTTGCCAAAGAAAATATAGAATTCATGATGATAGAAAAGTACTAAAGAGTCAAGAATCAAAATTAAGGGAATAAAAACATAAAGAGACAACACGTATTGAATCTTATAAAAAACATGTAGCAAAATGCTTGATACGTATAAAAATTGGCACTTAAAACAAAAATCACCTCTGATTTTGAAAATCTTTATAAGAGTATAAGGAGATGATGAGACCTTTCGCGTTATCCTCGGTGATCTCGAATCCATCTTTTGCCATTTAGAGACAATGTTAATCCCACCTGTCAATTATCATCAATCACCATAAATCCACAAACTCATTTTTTTTCGTTAACACAGTTTCATGTTTAAAAAAACTATTTGACCCACTAAATCAAGATTCCTAAAAAGAAAATACTAATTAACATCACAATCTTTGTGTATCAAGCTTCAATGAAATGCCATAGAGAAAAAAAAAAAGAAAACAATAAATAAAATGAAAGATACGGAAAAGAAATAATGTTTACGTATCAAGCTTTAATGAAATGCCATAGAGAAAAAAAAAAGAAAATGATAAATAAAATGAAAGATACGGTAAGGAACCTGTAATGATAGAAGGGTTTTGAGGTGAGAAACCAAAGAATTGCGTTTGGTGATTTATGTGGTGATTCTTGTTGTTGTTGACCTCATATAGTTAATATATAGATATATAAGAGGAAAAAGTTTCTAATGAATTGATCATGATGATGATGAAAGGTTGATAATTATGATAGGTTAATGATTATGAGGGGTTGAAAGGTCTCACATTTAAGATGCATCATGGGTTGTATTTTGTATTCTAAATGTTGGACATGAGGGTAAAATTGAGATAAGATTTTAGGATGTGAGGTATTGGTTTATGCTAAATTTACTATTATACCATTCTAAGTGTCTTAAATGTCCATAAAGTTCCAATTCTACCCCCATCATGTAAGCATAATTCAATTGTACATGTTGCTTGAATAATTGGATGCTTGACAAAATTACAATCTTGGCCATCATTCCTCCTTAATAAGATAATATAGATATTAAATAACCAATTGCTCCTGAATAAAAGGAAAATATTTTTTTACATATACCATATATCAGGGCTGTTCAAATTGCTCGTCGCTCGCTTGAAAAATGTTCGCTTGATTTTCCGCTCAGTTGTAAACAAGTCGACCGACTTGGTACGATTTGTAAACGACCCAAGCACGAGCAAAGGTTTGCTCGGCTCAGCTCGATACAATTTGTATTAATTTATTATATATATAATTATATACACACATTAATTACAATTATATTTATAGTTTTATACATACTACTCTATTGGGTTTGGCTCAATTTATGCATATATATAATTCTATACATAGTTACTGGCTCAGCCAACCCAATGATAACTTAACACTAAGTTCACTTGTAAAACCATAAGTTGTGTAAAGGCATGTTTGACTTCCTATTCCCATTAGTTGTCCGCAATCAATCGTCTCCCGCTATCAACCTACGCCACAATGCGACAATTGTTCTTTGTAGTATGTTCATTGCCTTACCGGCCTCAACTTGAGCCTCATTCTCGGACAATCAGACCTCAGACTTAGTGTCATCCTCGGGCGGTCGAACCTTAGTCATCACTAGGCAGCGGTAAAATTAAAGGAAACATCCCAAATTTATGGTTGTCCGAAAAACTCGCCGCTCGATCGAAAAAATGTGCGCTCGAAAAATGCTCGATCGGTTTCTGGCTCGGTTGTAAACGAGCTGATCAGCTTAGTTCGGTTTGTAAGTGAGCCACGCACGAGCAAAGGTCCACTCGGTTCGGCTCGACTCGTGAACAACCCTACCATATATAGATTTTTATAGCAATTAGATCAATTTTATAAAATAAAAGAATACATGATATTTTAATCTAAATAATATGCTCAAAAAGCAAATAAATAAAACCTCGTTATATAATATTTAGATAGGGGAGTGTTATCTTGAGAACGCTAAATATCGCGAGAACCGTGAGAACAAGTGAGAAAACTAATCAAAATCATTTTTTTCAATACAAACCTAATTATAATTAAAATATAACATTAATAAATGAATTTTCTTTCCAAATAATTCATCCTTTCTTGCAAAAACACTTTCAAATTAACTTTTTACACATGTGTAAATAAAACAGTTTACACATGTATAAATAATAAATTTACACATGTGTAAAAACAAATTATTTTCGTATACGTTTGAATTTTTACGCGTAAATTATGTTTTTGAGATTGTATTTTAGTAATAAAGACAAGTGTAAAAAGAAATTTTTGAATTTGAATGGTTCGCACGTAATATAGGTGTTCTCAAATTAACTTTCTCCTATTTAGATAATAGTATTAATAAATTTTAAGATAACGAGAGAGAAGAAATAACCACAATTATCACATTTTTATCTTTCATCCCCTAAAATATATCTTATTTCCCATCAAATTACCAAGTAATAATGTCATATTTTTCTCTTTTCCTCCCTTTTCTTCTTTTAAGTCAACTCAGAAACACACCTTTAGACCATGCGTAGTGGCCTCATGAGCCACTCACTCATGGGTCACACCGCCACCACCTCATTAGATAGGCTCGTGAGCCGGCATCTCGTGATCATGGTCACACACGTTAGCTTCCCTTTGATGTTTTTTTTTAATTTTTTTTAATTACAAATGTGTGTGTGAGTCTTGATGATGAGGTAATGATAACAGCCAAATGACACTACTCCTTTATTTTTACCATATAAGTATGTCACATGACGTGATAGTCACGTGACATAAAAAAGCATGTGACCCAACTCATATACTCTTTACGGTGCAAATAAATGGTGGTGTAATTTATTGCTATATTTTGTCTCCATGTGAATAGTTTCTTCGTCATTCCATCCAATAACGACTAGTGGTCCTATTTGTTACTTGGCATACCCATCTCTTCAAAATAAATAAAAGGGTATTGGGTTTTAATAATCTAAACTTTCACCCATAGGTCAGTAATAATCTGTACTTAAAAAATTCCTAACAACGATTCCAACTTTCAATGTATTGACCGACAATGAACCTTTGTTAACTGAGAACTAACTCAGTTAGTGGATGATGACGTGGATGATGACGTGACATGCCAACACATGTATGGATGATGATGATGTGGACGCTTACATGGCATGCCACATCATCCACGTCAACTTAAGCATGCCACGTCAACGTCCACGTCATCATCCACTAACTGAGTTAGTTATCAGTTAACAAATGTTCATTGTCGGCCAATATGTTGAAAGTTGAAATCGTTGTTTGGATTTTTGAAGTACAGGTTATTACGGTCAATGGGTGAAAGTTTGAACTATTAAAATCCAATACCCCTAAATAAAAAATGGCATAATTACACCTTGGAAATTTCTTTTAGGAAAGTGAACAAGTTTGTTTCTTTAACAAAACATAAGGGTAAATTAGAATAACAATTGTATTACTCGTCTGTATGCTATTTTGATGTAATTTTTGCTTTTATGGAATGAAATGGAATAGCTGACTAAAACAAATAGTTAATCGAAATCAAAATTTGGTTGGTTCCATGGACATGCTTCACAATTAGGTATTTCGAGAGTCTCTATTATGCAAACAATATCCACATAATTCAAATGCACATTCTAGAAAATAAAACAAAGTTGCAAAATTCATTGGATGGATAGAATAATCGGTGGCAGTTTAATCCAACTGTTCTAGTTTTAAGTTCAGAGCACCATGTGTTTGGAAATTGGAAAACAAAATAATCTTAACTATAGTTGGAAACAAGTAGGTTTATAATTCGGAAACAAATTTTTTTTTTTTCATTAATGTACAAAACTAAAAGAAAAAAAAATAAAAATACATCTTTTAGTTGTTAAAGACGATGATTGAGAATTGACAAAACGTAAATGGATATAGACACCTTGAGATCAATGTCATAATAAGGAACGGTTACAAGATAGTGGAAATTCAATGGCATATTACTATGCAACCTTTTCATTTTCTGTTTTATTATCCATCTCAAACTCCAGGTAATGTAATTAATGTGACTTGCAAAGGAGTCGGGGTTCGAACTTGTGCGGTTTGGGTGTTCTTATGGGTGGTTCTCCGTTCCGTCAGCCCATTCAAAAAAAAAAAAAAAAATTAATGTGGCTTGCAAAGGCAAAAATAAGACTATATGGTTTTAGTAAAAATAAAGGAAATGCGAAATAGGGATACGTTTAGAACCCCCTTTAAAAATTGCCTTTTATGTGTAATGGGCATTATATGAGCATAAATAATTATGATAATGTCCCCAACACCATCCCCTATGGCATTATATAGGCATTAAGAGGGTGAGGCATTTCTAGTATAATGTCCAAATAGAATAAAAAATATGGAAAGTAATAAATAAAAAGGGCATTAAGTGGTTTTAACCATTACACATTGTTTTGAGGGGCATTATGAAAATGATGTGAAGGTTCATGCCCCCTAAAGGGGCATTTTCCATTACCTATGGTCTTACAAATTTACAGTTATTCACACTTTAAACAAAGAGACAGAAGTTTACAAGAGAAAAAATATCACTTGTCCAACAATAACAAAAGCTTCACTAAAAAAATATACAATAATGCAAGAATCAAACCATAGTCACACACTTATCATTTTGCAAGAAATAAAAATTATAGCGGGGGACTCACAAACCCCATCTAGATCTACAAGAACAAAAGGGTCCACTAGTCTACCTCATATGCCACTACAATGAACTGGACCTTTAGCGGCAACAAAAGTCGCCGATATTAATAAACTGTTAGCGGCGACTATCACCGCTAATGCTTTCGTCGGCAAAAATACGTCCCAAAATGGAGACTACCCGAAATTAATTACTAAATCAATTTCAGACGGGTATTTCTAAGATCACTACGTTTTAAATGAGGATTCAATTTCAGGCATGTCTTTCTAGTCTCAATATGTATTAACATGCACGCATACATACTTACATACATATACATATACATACTTACATACTTACAAACATAAACACATACATACTTACAAACATACACGCATACATACTTACATAGTTACATACATACATATTTACAAACATACACGCATACATACTTACAATCATACACGCATACATACTTACATAGTTCCATACATACATATATACATATTTACAAACATAAACGCATACATACTTACAAACATACATGCATACATACTTACAAACATACACACATACATACTTACAAATATACACACATACATACTTACAAACATATACTTACATACCTACATACATACACATATACATAGACATACACATATACATACACTATATTTTTAAATCAATTTACTTACATATAGTCACATATATACACTTACCCACATACATAGACTCATATGTACAAACAATATAGTATTTAAAAAAATGACATACATAGTATAATTTGTAAAAATATACATACATAATATATTTTTGTAAAAAAAATACACATATAATATATTTTTTTAAATCTACGTACATAATATATTTTTTTTAAAACTATAAATAAATACTTACTTACATAAATTTTTAAAAAATATTTATACATTATATATTTTTGAAAAATATACATATTTACTTACATATATCTTTTTTTAAATATATATACATAATATATTGTTTTTAAAATAAAAATACACACTTTAATATAAATATCTATATCTAAGTACACACATACAAACCAAAATACTAACAATATAAAGCATAAATATTTAAAAAAAAAAAACAATTAGCGGCGACTAATCAGTATTTTTGACGATTCTCCAGGTGGTTCACTAGATTAGTGCCTCCCTACAACTCATATTATAATAAAATAAAAAAATTAAAAAAAAGAAAAAACAGAAAAAAAAATCACTGAGAAAGATGACACGAGAGATGAGGGTGGTGGGCTAGTGGCCGGTGCTTTGGTGGTGACGGTAGCCGGTGGTGGTGGTTTCGGTGGGTGTGGGGGTTTACGGTGGTGGTGAAGTAGATGAGAGGTGGGGTTTACGGTGGTGGTGAAGTAGAGGAGAGTGAGAGCAAGAGATCGAGAGGAGGGAATATATATATATATATATATATATATATATATATATATATATATATATATATATATAGGGTAGGGATCATACGAGAACCAACTTTAGGTAGAGAACCAAGGAACCAATGTGAACAGGGGGCATTAATGTAATTATGATAAAGAATCTCAAACACTAAACAATCAATATAATCACAAACCGTCACACCAAACCCACCAAACCACATTCTTCCACATCTCCCAACTATTTCCTCACTCACCAATCCTTTACAATAACCCTAAACACCTCATCCTTCTCCAGCGACATTTCGTACGGTTCTCAGACCAATCACCGGTTCGTATCCATTCATGTTCAGGAATATTAACCATCTATCAAGCAAAGATTTGATCATGGATCAACCAGTTCAGATTATCCTACACTGTACGGGTTTCTGATTCGACTAATTTCTGGTCGAGTCAGTGTTGGAAGGATAGATTATGGAAGAAGATGATGCTAACATGGCGAAAAAGATAGCGGATTATATTTGTGAGCTTAAATTGTAAACGGTCTGTTCGAACCCTAGTCTTTTTATATTTGTGTGTTTTAGCGATCTATCGTTGAAATTAGTGTTGGTTGCTGAGAAATTGATAGGGATTTGATGCAGTAGCAGGCTATTTGCTCCCAAATTTTGTATTTGAAACCCTAAAAATTACAGAGTACAGGAGTGAATACTGGAGGTTGCAGAATGTAGTATCTTCAGAAAAAAGGTAACCACTAATAAGTCTTCGCTGAACTTACTTAATCAAGTTCGTAACCTCTTCATTGTTGCTTTCTATTCATGATTGTTTAATAATTTGATCATTTCTACCGTTTGACTTTTTGTCACTTGATCGTATTTTTATGTTTAGTGACTCTATATCACTAGGTTATTATCAGTTCTTATTGAACCATGTGACTTTATGTTGATTGAATTAATTGTTAAATGTAAATTAAGTACTTATGATGAGTGCACATGTGTCTTGCTGATACACAAAAACTCGTTTAGTAAACCGTTTGGTGGAAAGTCGTTTATGTTTGTTTCTTTAATAAACGAGTATGACTAAAAAGATCCGTTTCTTTGAGTGTTCATGTTCATTCATTTGTTTGTTTCTTTAGTAAATATGTGCATAATTTATAGGGTAACGATAAAATTAATGTTAATGCACATGTGCATTAAGGTTAAAATCTTGTTATCATTAAGGTCTTTCGCTTTAACCCACATGTGCATATGTTATGTGGTAATAAAAAAATAACGTTAATGCACATGTGCATTAAGATTGAAATTGTGTTTTTTTTATGTGTTGTTTACTATTAAAGATGAGATAAAAGTCGAAGAAGGTAACTTTTATGTTATAATCGAGGGAGAAAAGGTTAAAAAAAACTACAGGTTGCGATTGAGGATGATGAAATAATCATTAAGTGTTAGTTGAATGAGATATTTGATGATGGCTTAGAACTAGTCTTGGCAAAATGGGCCGATTGGGCGGGTTGAGTATACGGGTCAAAATGGGTTGAGGGTCAAAATAGGTTAAGTGTTAGTTGAATGTCAAAACAGGTTGCGTCGGGCTGGTCCTACACGCTAATAGTTTTTGGTGGGTTTTGGTGAGAAAAGGGTTTGTTAGCTTATGTGTTGAGGGTCAAAATAGGTTAAGTGTTATTGAATGTCGAAACATGTGCATTAAGATTGTTAATGCACATGTGCAAAATGTAGTTTATAATGTTTAAATTAATATTATAGCACATATTGGTATAAGTAAGTTAGTAACAATAATGCACAATTGCATGTGTTTTGTTGTAATTAACAAAGTAATGGTGTTGCACATGTGCATTCAAGTCGAAATATCGGTTTTCTTATGCGTTTTTTTATTGATTGTAGCTAATAGATGGGGAAAATCAAAGAAAGTAACATTTGTATCACAATTGAGGGATAAAGGAACAAAAAGGTTACCGGATGCAATTGAAGATAGTGACACGATTGTTAATCGGAAATTTGAATCAGGTTGGTATTATTTGTTTAGTCCTTATGTACTTGGTAGTTACTTTATTCCGTTTATCAGTTATGTTTTTAATTATTGTACAGCAGAAACTAATCGAACTCCATTTGATCTCCCAGAAACGAAAGCTGATAATGTAATGGATATTTATCAAGAAGTTGAATCAGGTTGTTATTATGTATTAAGTATATTTATATAGAAATGCACATGTGCATATGTGTATTTTTATCTTTTGAAATATTAAATGTTTGATGTTTACCCACACAAAATATCCTATGTGCAGGGTTGGAATTAAAAAGAAGGTTCAAACGAGATCAAACATGCAGAAACATATTGAAACGGCGAATAATGATGGTATGTTGATTTGCACAATATTTAACATAGATTGTTGATTATGCACATGTGCATAATTATGGATGAACGTGATATAATGTGTTTTATGACAAATGTGTGTGCAGATGCAAATATAATAAAGAAAAAAAATCAAAGCGTGTTAAAACGTTGGAAACGAAGTCAGCTCAAAAGAAGGTTACGAAAAAAGCAAATTGGTGTTCGATACGCACACGCGTTACACCACGTCAACTTTGTTTGGGGTTAAGGAAATTGTCAAACAAACAAAGAAGTTTATATAATATTTTGTGTAATGTATGTTTGCTTTAACATTTTTGTTATGTTGGTGAACGTGAGATTGTGAGATAATTAGAATGTTGTATGTAGGTGGTTAACATAGTTGGTTTGTAATATGGTTATCTTTTTGTTATCGTTTGTTTTATTGAGTTAATACGTTTGTAGAGACTACATGTAGTTGTGTGATAAAGACAAATTGGTATAAAAACTTTGTTATTTGAAGGATGATGCATGCATATATGTATGTCCGAAAGTTAAACCACTAAAAAATTCTAACAATATTAGTGAAATACACATGTGCATGCAGTATACGTTTCCTATTTTATAGGTATCATATAGAGGTGTTTCAAGTTTATTCATGTTTGTTGTCATACACGTGTTTTATTTTCAATTTATGTTATAATATGCATGACTAAACACTTGACGAGTTCAAGTGTATTTTATATCTCACTTTACGTCCATTTCATGATCACTGAATAGAATTTATGACCCCTTATATATCTGTATCGCGTCCATTTTATAATCATTTAAGTATGGTAATTGACAATTCATTTAAAAGTGTGATTTAATAGTGAAATGCACATGTGCATACGGTGTATTTCTGTATATATAACACCGAAATGCACATGTGCAACAGGATGACGTCATACAACGTCACAAGCCATTTTTTTATTATTTTTTATTTTTTTATTTTTTTCGAATTAATAATGCAAAATAATCATTTTGGTGTTTTTACTTTTTTTTTTATTTTTTTATTTATTTAGGTTACATAATTTTTTTTTATTTTTTTATGGAGGGGTTTTTGTAGACACCTTCATATTTACGAAAAATGCCACCTGTTCACACTGGTTCTTTGGTTCTCTCCCTAAATGGTGGTTCTCAAATGATCCAAATCCTATATATATATATATATATATATATATATATATATATAGGATTTGGTTCAAATGAGAACCTTTCCCCAAATTGAAAACTAGAGAACCATTCTGAGCCACACATTTCTCTAAGGCATTTTTTTTTTTTTTTTTTTTTTTTTTTTGCAAAAATCGCTGCTTTATATGTAAGGAAATTTTTTTTTTAATTTTTTTTGTATTTTTTTTTTCAGTATACACATGTGTATAATTGCATTATACACATATGTATAATGCTATATACACATATGTATAACTGAAATATACATATATGTATAGCTGAAAAATGCTATATACACATATGATACACATATGTATAATTGTCATATACACATATGTATAAATGAAAAAAAAATTCAAAAAAAATAAAAAAAAAAAAATTCCTTGCATAAAAATGTGCGATTAAAGCAAAAAAAAAAAATTTTTTTTTTTTTTTTTTTTTTTGCCTTTATATGAAATGTGTGGCTCAGAATGGTTCTCTCAGTTCTCAAATAGGGGTTGGTTCTCTTAGGATCCCTACCCTATATATATATATATATATATATATATATATATATATATATATAGGTAAAGTATATGGAGGAAACCCTCCTTATTTGGTAAACTCTGGAAACTCTGACTTCCCAACATTTTTTTTTTTTGAAAAAAATAGGGTATGTAATATACATTTTTTTAAGCATTTCGGGTCAAAAAAAATCGAAAAAGCGCCGAACGGTTTTTTTAAAAAAAAT
Source organism: Ambrosia trifida (assembly GCA_028751855.1). Classification (NCBI taxonomy): domain Eukaryota; kingdom Viridiplantae; phylum Streptophyta; class Magnoliopsida; order Asterales; family Asteraceae; genus Ambrosia; species Ambrosia trifida. Next base: position 116,233,731 of record CM054129.1, read on the forward strand.
AAAAAACGTCTACTGTTTACATATAGTTAACACATTGTTAACACCTGTTATTAGCGCTTAACATGTGTTAGTCAAAATTTTATTTATTTTTTTTAAAAAAAAGTACTCGGCGCTTTTTTAATTTTTTTGGCCCAAAATGCTTAAAATCATGTATATTACTTGCCCTATTTTTTTCAAAAAAAAAAAAAATATTGGGAAGTCAGAGTTTCCAGAGTTTACCAAATAAGGAGGGTTTTCTCTATAACCATTCCCTATATATATATATATATATAGCAGAGAGAGAGAGAGAGAGAGGGAGAGAGAGAGATCGTGAGAGGGAAAAAGAAGCAGGGAGGGAAAGAAGAAAGGAAAGGCGGGTAGGTTAAAGTTTTTTGGACTTTTAGCGGCGACGGGGTCGCCGTTATTGCCTCAAATGTACGATAAAACCTTGTTCGTTGATCTCTAACCAATCGGACGGCTGGGATTGGCTCTGATGGTGGTAGTTGGGGATTAAGGTATTAGCGGCGACACCAAAACGGGTCACCGCTAATGGTCGTTTTTCTTGTAGTGAGAAGTAAATTTGGCCTCGACCAGTTGGTTTGAATTGTGAATTACGATTAAGGGGGATGGCAACTATGTGGATAAGAGAACAAAGGAATGCGAGAGAATGTGAGATGAGAAGATTCGTTTAGATGCCATGCACCAACAAGGGAGATAGGGTGAGGGCATGCCAACACAAGGAAAAAAAACAAGATGGAGAATCGCAATGCTAGAGATTAAAGAATCACAATAGTGCTACGGCAGAATTGAAGGGTTCGGTTGTTTGGCAATTAGGGTAACTCATTATGTAATTGTCTGAACAAAACATATAAGAAAGATTTTTAATTAACTCGCGGATTATAAATATAAAATAAAATTCAATATGGCTACTTTTACTTGTGACCCTTATACATTTTCCTTATCTAATGTTATTAAATACTAGCTGATTACCCCGGGAGGGTCCCGGGGTTGAAAAATCTAATTTTACGTGATAACCTATTGCAAATGGCTCAAGTTAACTAACCACAAAATCTCTCAATCATTACATGTTCATAGTATTCTAATCAGTAATAACTCATATTCCCTAATCTAAAACCTAATCAGTAATCATCTAAAGAATCATTTATGTAAGCTGCAACTATTAAAAAACTCACCACATCTCTCTAATTCCTCACATTCTAATGGCTCTTATAATTCCTAACCTAATCAACTAAACAAACACTTAAGTTGGAAGTTGTAATCTTTGCATCTCATTATGCCACGTGGCATAATCAAGAGATGGTTGAGGCCACCATTGAACGCCACGTCAGCAACTATCAATTCTTTCTGGGAGCGTCCCGGGGTTGAAAAATATAACCATTCTAATAATACTAATACTAATAGTAATAATTATTACTCTTGTAATTAAATAAATAAAAAAAATAACCTTGCTATAAGGTGACACCATGTGTTGCAGTGTTGCGCGATTCTTTCTTCTAACTTCTCTTGATGAAGTATACCTAGTAAAATTCCAATGATAACATAGCGATTGGGCTGATTTTCAACATCGTGGATAAGAACCTGGTTTAAAAGAAAAAAACATGATTAATGAATAACATGAACAATTTATGTGTTTTTTTCCTGTATGAACGAAACCCCACAAGAAATAGTCGATTTTTCTCCGTTTTTTATATAGGACTATGGTACTCGTTGGAAAGATAATAAAACGCTCGTTATTTGGTGTAATTTTTTTCTTTAAAAAATCACAAATATAAAAGATATAAACGTTTAAAAATTATGGGAGGAAAAATGAGAGAGAAAATTTTAAATTTATTTTTAAATTTCTTTTTTCCTAAAATAACTCAATTTAATTTAGGGTTTTATGTTTATCTTTTTTTTTAATTAAAAAAGGAAATAGTTTAAAAACACTAAAATCTTTCAATTATGATGCCATGTGGCACTCTCAATGAGAGGTTGAGGTCTCCATTATACGCCATGTCAGCATATACGTTTTCTTTTATATATATAGATAGATTTATGTTGCTTTGTACCCTTGTGGGACAATAATGTATGAAGCCCTTCATTCTTACAACCATGGAATGTGCAACCTAATAAGATTATACACGAATTGCACTTCCCTTCCAAAGGTTTAAACTATTCATCATTTACACCTTTCCTTTTCTTAAGTATATTTTAATTACTAAAAACAAAATGGTGGTCCAAGATGGAATAAACACTCACACCAAAGTCCTTCATTTATAGACCCTAATTACTTCCTTGAAAGAAAGCTATTACATGTGGACTAGAATTAGTTTTCTATGTAGACCCAAATGAAATAAAGATAGTTTTATCGATGGTATAGGAGATCCAGTCATGAAATTGAACCGGTAAAGATAGAAAACAACTAGTTTTATAAACTTGAAAGTCAATATTCTAACCTCTATAGTTTTCATTATCATCGTGCAGGTAAAAGTACAAGTTTACAACCCATCAAAAATCAAGGTAAAAAAATAAGATAGCTACAAGATAAAACTATCACTCTCACAGGAAATTTCACTCATTCCTTAAAAGAATTCTTTGTAGAATTGATTTTTGTTACATACCAAACCGCATAAGTTATAAATATCACATTTATTTTGCTCCAATGTCTCTTTACCAACTATAAAGACAAGTTTAACAATGGAACAAGTTGTTGGGTGTATTAGGGTCAACTTGGGCTCCTTGTCAACCATAAGTTTCTTAGTCTATGTAGAGGTGGAAAATGGGTTGTTGGGTCCATTCGATCGGTTTTAAAACGGTTCAGATTGAATCAATGAAATTCAAAACCAGATTAGCTCAACCCAGTTCGGTTTGAAGCTAGTTTCTAAAGGAAAACAAAGTGGATCGGATTGGAACCAGTTTCAAACTCGATATAATAGTAGTTCTCCCTAACTAGTCTCAAAATCATATTTGAAGTATATATATACTGAAACCGATTTCAAACTGCCGGATTGAATTGGATTCGAATCTATTTCACCAAAACCGATTTCTAGATTAGTATAGGAACCGATTTCTAATCTAGATCCGGTTTGGTTTGGTTGTACACCTCTAGTTTTGGGTCAAACTTAAATAGTTGAAGTCAAGAGGGTTTCATAATGTATTGTAGAAAGTTTAAGGGCTTAAAATGTAAAAGATAAGACTTTAGAGGCCCACTTCAATCTTCTATAGAAATATGTGTTTGAACATATTATGTCCTTGTGGGGACAACATGAATTAGGTCTTGATTGTCCTTGCCTAGTTTTTATAATTCTAAGTTCCTGTTAAAACCACTCAACCAAACAAGATTGGAGTTAAGGGACATTGTCTTCTATTATTTCATCAATTTTGTCAGTTTTCTACACATTCTTCCCCTTTATACAACAATGCCACCATTAAAGACGTGGGTTTTTAGGTTCATATGTTTTAAGATAAATAATCAAATCATAAATATATCTTCATCTAATTAAATCATGCTTCTGAAGCTAATATGAAGTTTCCCAACAAGATACAATGTACTGATGAGAGTTTGGTTTTGATGTCTCTATAACCAAGAAATACATATAAATATGTTTTCAATATCCTAGGAATAAGCCTAGCAAAAAAGTAGGTCGGGTTGGTAACGATCACAGTAGTGACGGATTTAGCAAAAAAAATTCATTAATGATGTTCAAACATCAAAATATTTTGAGGTGTAACGACAATACAATTCGGGAGTAGCGTAATACGGAAAACGTAAAAAAACAAAAAATTCCTATTATGCCGGAAAAGTTGAGGGGTAGCGGGCATTACCCTACCCCTGCCCCAATGGTAACAACACAACATGATCCGTTATGTTTTTGAAACAATGAAAACCAGGATATGTTCACTCTTTATCCATCATATCATAACCGGGCATCTTTTGAATATGAGATTATCTTAATTCGTGTCTAGTTTATCAATTCAACCCATCTACTCAACACAATTGCCAACCTTAACATTAGTGTTAACTTACATAGAAGATTCATTTATTGTATTTTTTTTTTTGTTATATAAAATTTAAAATTTATAGAAGATTCAATAAGTTATTTTGACAAAGACAGGTTTTGAAAAACATTATGGGTTTACTAGTAACCAAAAGAATAGAGAATTGAAGGGACATGGTCCTCTTTTGAGTTGGTTTCGTGTCTCTTGCTATTAAATGAGTTTTGTTTTGTTTTTTTGTTTTTTTTTTTTTTTCTCCATTGTACAAATCACAAATGCCAATTCAACATCAAGTGTTTTCTATTTTACCTAAAAATACTTTAAAATTTTTAAAAACGCTTTGAAGAAAATGAGTTTTTGATGTAGTTATAGATAATGAGACGAAGTTACATTGATATTGTAAAAGATCGACGGTGTGTTATGCTTAAGGTGAACTTAACCCTGGAAAATAGAGCCTTTGCTCATTGGCTTTGAACTCCATCATGTTAGAAATGAAGGTTCTCAAGATTCCCTGCAAACGTCAAGGTGTTAGCGGCGATAAATGTCGTCGCTAATGGTGATGTTTGTCGCCGTTATTGGTATTAGCGGTGATTTGTCGCCGCAGACGAGTCACTGCTAATAAGTCGTCGCTAAAGGTCAACTTGTCGCCACTATTGATGTCGACACTAATAGTCTAACTCATTAGTGGCGACATATGATACCATTAGTGGCGACTTTCGTCGCCACAAAAGGTTTAAGTGCCGTACATCAAATCAGAGCATTAGCGGCGACACAGCTAAAAGTAAAAAAACATGATTTTTTTATTTCTTTTTCTGATATTTTCAGTTTTTCAAATATAGTTATCTACCTATTTTTCAGGATTCCCCAAACATACCATATATTTCAAACATAAACATAATCATCAAGTTTAAAACATAAAGACTACAAACATGCAAATATGTTTGTTAAGTTATAAGTACAAAAGCATGTTTTTAAGTTAAGAGTACAAAAGCATGCTGTTAAGTTACTAGTGGGGTGCCCGCGCGATGCGGCGGGAACAAAACACTTAAAGATTGAGTCGAGCTTGACTTGCACTTCCTACCGAGTTGGCTTGGGTTGACTCTAATTTAAAATCATGTTGGAATCTTAAACTCGAGCTCGGCTTGATAAAAAATCGAGTTGGCTTGCTTAACTTGATTTGGTTAGACTTTGCAACTAATTTATCATGATGGTCAAACATAAAAATTATTCTTGCCAAAAGACTAAAATTAAAATTGTACTTAATTAGCCAAAGGACCATGTATGTATATTACACAATTTATTAACTCTTGTAAGGGTTTATGCCAACGTACTATTTCATAGGAAACTGATACCCACCTTTTAATCTCTATTAATGTTTTGTTTCAAACATAAGTTGATAATTATGTTAAAAACAAATAATAAACTTCGATGTCTGCATTTTTGTTTAACGAGGAAGAAGTTGAGACAATTTGGTTGAATGCGTGTTTATGTTTACCTGAGATCCAGACCGATGTTTGAATTGTCCCACCCATGTCGTATGTTGACCCAACGTGGGTTGGGTTACCTCTTGGGCCATCACCTACAATGTAACCACTACCTATGCTTATCGTAATATATCTAACCAAGTATTATAGTTTATGAGTTGTAAAAAATGATGAAGATTGTCAAACAGTTATAAGCTGTAAGAGTTAACAATTTATGAAAAAATGTAGAGTAATTAGAGGGTTATAGTTGCTTTAAACTACGTTAATAAGATATATTAATATTATATACAGTAAAACTTGTGGACTTTCTAAGCATTTCTTTATATAAATAAAATATTAATTTTATTTGGTAATCTAAACCTAGATACGCAATGTGTATAGCATTTACATAGAGTTAGTATTGTCGTGTATTTACTATTGTTGTTTTGTTAACCTAATAACCTGTTCACTTCAATATAATTAGTCTTGCTTTTGTTTTGTTCTCTCTACATGACATGACGAAGAGAGCGTATGTAGGGAATTATAGTAAGTTTTACTCGTAATAAATGTAATGAATACAAGGAAAGTTAATGCATTTGGTTTTGTAACAATAACATGGAAGCCATCCGTGTCGTGACGTTCTAGTTCGAATGGATGTGAATTAGATTAGAGATTCAAATTACAACATCAAACTACTACAAACTGTCCTAGATGCTAGAGTCCATTGTCACCAACATACATGCGAAATCAAACAAACAACGAGCTTAATCATATTGCAAAACGAGAGTGTTTTTATTTGTGTTAAGTCATTGACATGTGTCATGATGCACGAATTTTCCATCGTTGTCCACAATTCCCCTTGTAATACACTCCGCTTCACGTCCTGCGTGTTTCTCATTTAAGCTATATCTCAATGAGGAACATGAGTTATTAAAGTTTATCGCAACATGCTACCATTTCATGTATTCTTAATGGTTATTCCTAGCAACCACTATACAAGGTATGTAAACATAAGAACAAAGATTATAAAGAGAAAGATAAGATGAAAAATGAGAGAGCTCTTTATCAAGTAGTTATGCCAAATACAATAAGCCTATATTTATAGAGATACAACATTAATACAAACTTAATGGTATATGAGAGTTAGAATATAAATAGTCACCATAATATTTATGTTTATTGCAAAGAAAGATTAATTATATCACAACTCTTTATACTATTTTTTAAATCAATGAGTTATACCAAATACAATAAGCCTCTATTTATAGAGACACAACATTAATATACAAACTTAATGGTATATGAGAGTTAGAATATGTATAGTCACCATAATATATATGTTTATAACAAAGAAATATTAATTATATAAACTAAATCCTCTTAGCGGTAGCAAGTTTAATCCAAGCAAAGATTTAGGACCGAGTGATAATCTTTACTCCAAGCGAATATTTAGGAACAAGTGGTAGGTACGAGCATAGAAAGTTTCATCCCACACACATGTCTGGTTGGGATAAATAATGAGTGCTAAAATCCCTAAGGATAATCTTGAACTCTACCTAGATAACACACAACTCTGTTACTAATTTAGAAATAATGTAACTACCTTAGATAATATAGATTAATGGTTTTTTATATATTCTTAGAACTTACTGTTTAATGTAAAAACTACATTTGATCTTAATATTTATTAATGTGTTTTTTTTGTATCCTCAAAACTTGATATTTTTTTTATTTTAGTTTGTTTCAATGATCATATAACTCTTAGGCTTCTATGGTTACAAAGCAAGGAAAAGAATTAAAACAATTCAATAATCTTAATTTCAAGTAATGCAAACTGAATGTGATCATAATCTATACTATATTAATAAGCATATAGGAAGGGCAGAAATGGTCATTTGCCACTTTTAAGATATGTACAAGCCTCAAAAGCATGTACAAGGCCTTAATGCAAAGGAAAAGAACACGTACATAGCTTATTTGATTTAGGGTTTTCAGTGACAACATCATCCGCCCCCATCTCGCGATTCAAAATCCTAGGGTTTTCTCCAGGCCCATTCAAGATCTAGGCTTTCTCAATGACACCAGATCGATGAATCTCTCTCAGTCCAACACCAGATCCACTGGATTTGACCTCTTGGTATCGTTTTTCCTTAACCATATCTCTCGTTTTTTGTTTGTTATTTGTGTAATATTTTCAAATTTGTTTGTTTTTTTTTTGTTATTAGAGTCGGATCTGCAAGAATGGATACAATAGAGATGAGAACCAGAATGGATACAACCGGGGCAAGAATTAGGGCTTGTAGTTGCAGCTACCAGACTTTGTGTTTTACAGTTTGATTTTTGACATTTGTGAGGGTTTTTCCTATGGTTTTGTTTATCAAACGTGATTGTGTTCGAATATGTGTTTATGGTTTATGTAATTTAGTCTTTTTATGGTTTATTGGCTTGTTGGTTCTTGATTAGGGCTGGAAAGGGTCTTTGAGGATATGGTGTTATATCCGGCGATGACATGGATACTACCGGTGAGATAATATTGACCTGGTATCTCAGCTCAGACTATCTGGTTCTGAGGAAGTGTTGAAGCAAACTGTTGATGGTGAGCCATTTGTTGCTTGCAGGTTCACAAAATAGAAATGAGTTTGTTTTAATCAATGTTGATGAAGTTGGAAGAGTAAGATTTAATTTATAAATCCCAAATCTAAATCTTTATTCATAAAGTTGGATTGTTTGATCTTTAGTTTCTGTAGTTAATTAAAGCATGCTTTTTATATTTATTTATTTCTGTCGGTGGCTCGAATAGTATTTAAAATTTACTCTTTTGAATATTCAATATGTTAGATTTGTGTTTTATATGACACAATTTGTGTAGATGTGGATTTAAGGTTTTTATAGCTTAGTTGACTTTTGATGAAAGCTTATTACAATGTGGTTTGAATTCTTGATCTGGAAATGTAATTGAATAATATATGTTTAATGTTTTATAGGTGACTTCTGTAAAAGATTTAAGTGGACAGATTTGCCAGATTTGTGGTAATAAGATAGAAATAACAGTTAATGGTGAACCATTTGTTGCTTGCAATGAATGTGTTTTCCCTATATATAGACCTTGTTATGAATATGAAAGAAGAGAGGGTAACCAAGCTTGCCCTCAATGCAAGACTCGGTTTAAACGGATTAAAGGTAGTTATAATTGTCTTTCTTTGTGTTTGGTTTTTAGCTAAGTTAAAAGATTATGTGAAATTTAATAAGTTGGATCATGGTTAGGGAGTCCGCGAGTTGACGGTGATGAAGATGTGTAGGGGTTTGATGATTTGGACAATGAATTTGATGTTGCAAATTTTCCGAGGCGAGATGGTCATGGTGTTTCCGAGGCAGGTCTTTCTTCCCGGTTTAATATCGGGCATGGTACATCTGCCACCCCTTCCGAGGTGGATGGCGCCACTCTAAACCCCGAGATCCCTCTTCTTACTTATGGTCAAGAGGTATAATGACATTCTTCTTTTTGTGATTCTAATTATGTATAAATTAGTTGCAGGGGCAGAAAGTATATGATGATCTGATGCACAAGTTCTTTGATTTATGATTTATTTTGAAAATTGTGAACACCACCGAGTATAAAAACGTCACAGTGTCATTGGTCTAACCAAGATTTTGTGAATTTTCTTGCAATTTCAAATTGTGAAGTTTTTTAACTGTAATAAGGAGATGGTGAGATGGAGAAAACATATCAAAGCATTAGTGATAATTTTTGCAGCTTTTTCTTTGAAGGTTTGGGTACCTCACCATCTATGTGCTTTGTGATTCATTTTGGTGCATTGTGATTCATTTTGGTATGTTGGAAGCAAAACACACAAGCAACATATTCTTTTAATTTTTCTTTGTTTTTTATTGTTATTGTTGTTGTTATTATTATTATTACTATTATTTTTTTTTCTTCATATTTTATGATATGTGCTGCTATTCTTTGTTTTTGGTTTTTTAGACCCATGCTAAAAGTTATGAATTCCAGCCCCCTACTTAACAGTCCCAACCCACGCAATGATAAACAAAAACGAATACCAGTTGATTTATAGGAAAATTAGGTGTGCAAAATGACTCGGAAGTGTGCTGTTAATAAATAATGCATATTAGCAGTGTTGTTCAGAATTTGAAAATTTTGAGAAAAGAGTTTTATGCAACTGCTGAATATAATTTATAAATTCTTACACAATTTTATGTTTTTTTTGGTTGGTAGATTATTAGTTTATCTGGGTGGTTATGATGTGGAAAAGAAAGATCCTAGAGCTGAAGCATTTGGGCTCTGCAACTCACATCATATTTACAGTAATTAGTTTCTACTATTATTGATTAAACTTTATGCATGTTAGTCTCTTGCATATCCTATTTTACTACTTTGTAGTATATAGTTTATATTGTATATTTAATATCTAATTATGTATTTTTCAGTTGGGGAACTATGAAGAAGCAATTGCAGAAACCAAGAACATGTCCATCACTATCTCTGCCACAGCCCGGTGGTGCTGATGCCAACGCTGGTGGCAGTCCACATCAACTTCCTGTTTCAAGTGTAAGTTACATGAGGTCTGGTGGAACTAATGCAGTGACTGTTAATAAGTCTTAACCCATCTGTGATTCTTTCCTTAAAAAATATAGCTTATCATGATTAACATATATCATATATAATATAATTACTTCTTTATTAAGGGAAATGAAACCAAGTTGATTTTCTCAACTAAGAATATTTTTCATAGTTAGTTCGATAAGCATATCATATTTATGCAAGACTAAAATGTGTTGCCAATGCCATTGTCAAGGTGCCAGCCTCTGCACCTTAGGGCGCCTCACGCCTATGTGCGCCAAAATTTACATCCATGGATCATAAAACTTGGTTGTGCGTGACGTTTCTCTTTTCTCTTTTTCTTTAGAAGTTGAAAAAGTGTGCATTTTTTTCTACAATCTATTACTTACCAGCAGTGGGAATGAACATGAATTCCGAAATATAAATCGTCATCAAATCCATGATTATTGCATTAAGGCTAAACATTTGGGTTGCATACATGGTTAATTTGGAATACAACCATTTTATTTTATTTTTATAAGATTTGCTTTCGAATGTTGTATATGTGGTTTAAAGGGTATGTTTGACAGTAATTTGTAGCCTAAGCTTAATGATACAGTAAGAAAGAGTTCAAGAATTGCACTAAAGACCATCCTTTTCCACCTTATTCACTTTGTATATATGTACCACTGTATCCTAATAGTTTGTCATTTTGTATTAGCCTTGTGAAAGACTCTTATAACTACAATTTGGCATACTGAATCTTGAATCTAAGATTGATGATCTGGATGATGATTCGATCAAAGTGTTATATGCTTAAAAATGCTAATTCACAATTACTGGATTTGTGAAGGCGAAACATTTTAGGCGAGTGGACTCAAATGGTGGTAATGATCCTCAATCGCCTAAATTCATATTTTTGAACAGACGAACATTGATGTTGTCATAAGTCTCTTGGATATATGCCTAAAGAAGACCGGTGGAAACAAAAATAGAAAGTATAGCTAAAACGTAACGGGTCAATGATAAATGTATGTAGGTCCACTAGCCCGAATTGAACCCATGTCTACATTTGGATTTTTTGCAGTTGACGAGTGTTAGGGAATAGAACAACTCTGGAAAGCATCTCAAAAGGAAATCATTCGAGCAGCTTCATTAGAAGAAGATGCGGCTCTTTATTCCACCTTTGTTTCATTTTAATCTCTCTTTTTTTTAGATTTTTTTGCAGTTTATTAGTCTCACTATATGAACTATGAATTATTTGTACAATTGGTTGGATGGTAAGTGAGATATGAGGTCTCTTCACTACATTTGAGAGTATAATAGTGTCGAACTTATTATACAAGTTTATAATACATGTAGGTTAAGCAATTTTTTTTTATGGATTTGATTTTGTTTGATTTCTATTTTTTATTAAGATAAGAGAATATTATACATCTGTGTGTATATATATATATATATCAAAATAGTGTGTTTCCAACCTTAGGTGAAATGTAAAAGGTCAAATGTGTTTTGATTTCGGATCTGTTGTGCCTCTTATCAGTTTATGATGCTATTCATTTGGTTGTGTTGCATAGTTGATACAAAGAAGCAGATCTCCAGTTCCGTACCGTCACAGATTAAGAGGGTGTTTAGGATTGCGTTTTGAATCTGATTTTTAGATTATTGCGTTTTGAAAATGCAGATAATCAGTTTTTAGTGTTTGGGATTGCATTTTGAAAACGCAAATAATTAGTTTTTTAGGCTACCAAAACGCAATATTCTACGTGTGAAAGTAAACTCCATTACAGTACCAATGTGGATAGTTGATAAAACACGGTTGTAAAATTTTGAGAAGGGTTAATCCGATATCTACTCATGTGTATTTGGTTAAATTGTATTTTTCATTGGGGTGAAAATAGAACAATGTTTAGGGGATGGGATAGGTTACGTAGTGTGGGTGTTGTGTGGGTTATTCTTTTTGGTGGATTGTACATTAGTGGTCAGTAACCTGCTGGTCGTTTTGTGTTTATATAAAAGTTTCATTTGGCTGTTAAAAAAAAGATGTCATTTTTTGTCCAAAAATAAATCATTAGAAATTTATAGCAAATTTCTAACTATTTAATTTATTTAAAACTTATCAGTTACAATAATGCACGAGATGATTAATAAACTAACGAAAAACGAATACCCCGCGGTAAATTTTCGCCGCCGCATCGCGCGGGTCCTCTACTAGTGTATATAAAATAATTATTTATTATTCAATTTAATATTTATATGGAAAGACAATTTTGTCCTCTTACTAACTTCATTAAGTTGTTGTACCATAAGCATAATATGTAGTATTTACTTAAATTTGATTGGAATCCTTCTCAAATGCTTTATGATATAGTATAGATGACTGTTTAAATAGTTAAGTTAAGAGTACAAAAGCATGCTGTTAAGTTGGAGAGTACAAAAGCATGCTGTTAAGTTATGAGCGTATAAATACTTCAAGAATAAAGAAGCTAGCTAATTGTAGCTAGTCAATGTTGCTACAACAAGAATAAGGCATGGAGATGGTATGGATGTCTCTTCGGGTTGGACCTAGCACCTTCCGAGCATGTACCTGCACCACGAACAACTCGTTAGAAGGGGTCCAGAGACCGGGGTCTCTGGACCACCCTCCGACGCTCAACATTAGTGATTTATCCCAAGAAATGTACATAAAAGTAAAGATAAAGGAGTAAATGGGGGATACGAAGTATGAGAGGAGGTGATGGTTGAAACCCGGCGGTTAGCTAGCAGCCGAGGCGATTTCGGGCTGCTTAACTCGATGGCTGAAAGTTGGTTATTAGAACCATGGATATGTAGACTGCAGATATGGCAGCTCCAGGGCTCCGACAGGGGAGCTCGTGAGTTCAACAGGGGAGCTTAACAGCTTTATTGTGTGTAATTATGGAGAGTTCATGAGCTGCTGATGTGATACTTTAGCAGCTCGTAGGCTCCTCTATGGGAGCTAGGCAGATTAGCTAGTGAGAGAATGTTTCTAGAGAGAGAGAGAGAAAGTGAGTGAGATGTCTTGAGTGGAGACCAAGACAAATGGGATGGCCTTGAGTGAAGGTGTAACCCCTCTATTTATAGAGGGTGAAACCCCAAACCCTAATGGGCTTTGTATTAATGGGCTGGGCTGGCCCATAAGTGTTGGACCCACCTTTATTATTGACCTCCTGTAAGGCAGGTCCTGTGCTAGGGAGCTGAGGAGCCGATGCAGGTAGCTTCCCTACACTAGCTTCTGGCTTTTCGGCTTCCTGACCCGAGCCTGATAGCTTCTTAAATATGTTTAGACGTGGGGGTTTGGGTACCCACGTCATCAGCCCCCCAGTCATAAGTAGTCATGACGTAGTCATGGGTGCTTGTGACTTTGTAATCTTATCTCCTTTTTTCCTACCTCTAGAAATTCATAAACTTTGGTGTAAGGTGTTTGCGCCTTATTTGTTTATGAATTTCTTATTTCGGACTCCATAATTTCTGCCTTTTCTTGTAGCTTCTACGTTTCCGATGTTTCTTGAGAAGCTTAGAAGATGCAAAGCTTATTGGACGTCTTGGAAGTCCTTAGAGCTTCTAGTATCAAAACTTATTTTGTAGCTTATGAGCTTTGAAACATTGTTTTTTGAAGCTTCCAAGCTTCTGGTTTTCGCTTAGCTTTCTTTTGCTTGAATTTGACTTGTCGTGATTGGACGACCGAGCAAGGGAGCTCCAAGAGACTAGGGACAACTTGTTGGGTGGTTACAATTTCACCCTTAGAGGAGACGACAAGCATTTCTTGCTCATTTATAGAAGAAGTTTCTATCTCATGGGGATCGTGCATGTTACATTGACATGTTGCAAAATTTATTGGTGATAATCTTGTGGGTGTGAAGAACTAGGAGATGTTCATCAAGGTGGTTGGGAGACTCTACCTTCCTTATTGGAGAGGGTCCAAAAGTCAATGAATGAATGGAATCATCTTGTTGATGGACTTATCATAGACAAGCAGTGGTTGTGAACATATGTGGTGGCATGCTAGTACACGCCTTTTTACCTTGTAGAGTTCTTAGCCTTGAGGTTCATGGTAAGCTATATCACCGTAAACATCTTAGTCACGTGTCCCAAATGGGTAAGAGCTCATAGATATTTGTTTGTCAAATGGCGTAACTTACTTTCCCAAAGTCTTTAGGTTTTTGAAGCATTTGATAAACTTTTTCTATGATAGGATTGATGAATTCAAGCAAGTAGAAGCCAACGATGTAAAAGAATGGGCTTATCTTGTGTGTATGGCACACCGTGTTGGTGATCTTGCAATAGACAAGTAGTGGCTTTGATCTTTGTATTTATCGTGTCACTACGTGTCTCTTTTTCTTATACATGTATACTAGGCTTATAATCACCTTGCCAAGGTTTGCGGTAAGTTATACCAACGCGAGCGTCATATGTGCTCTCCTGGATATTCTTTGGTGCCTGATGGTAGCTAATAGCTTCATTCCATGAGCTCATCGTTTCCATCCATTAGATGTAGCAGCTTACCAGCTTGAGACTTTGAGCTTCTCTAAGTGTTGTGGTAAGCTCGTTTTATAATAGATGTGATAGAGCAAGGCAGATATGAGCAAATATGGCAAAAGAAGGAGCCTTTTGCGTACCTTATGTTGTATATTGATAAACTTTTTCCGTAACAAAGTGGGCTTATTTGATGCGGAAATGAGTTTCTCATACTTGTAGGTTATCCGATTACGTGATTTTTGGTATATGACGCTGAACTTTTTTGGTATGAACATGAACGCATATGTTGGTGAGTTTTTCATGCTAACAAGTGAGCTTCTTTCGTATAAAGGTGAGCTTATAGGTGTACGCTATTGAGCTTCCTTTGCATGGATGTGAGCTTGTAGCGCAATTTAGTGAACTTCCTTTACACAAAGATGAGCTTCTTGCGAAAGCTATTTTCTTCCTATATCCATGTAAGAGGCTTCTCTTTATCAAAATGTGAGACTAAGCCTCTTTTTATATTTCTTTTTCAACTGTATGGTACTTCTAAATGTGTAGACGGTCTTGTTGTCTTAGAAGCTTATTCCCAGTTGTAGTTGCGTATCATAAGAAGGTTGAACCTTGTTTGAGCAAGGTATTGCTCGTTGAACTTGTCCATGCCTTAATGACGCCTTTGTTGGCAAGGATGCTTCCCTACTATTATAGTTGAGAGCACTCCTAAGCCGATATAGCAGGCTAATTTTGATGATGAATTTATTGCTCTTCTAGTGAGCTAATGCATTATGATTTCTAAAGACCTTGTCATGTAAGCTTATGTAAGCTATGCATGAGTCTTGCTATGAAAATGCCTTTATAATCTTGTTATGGTTTGATGCTTTGCTTTCCGACTATATGACCTAGGAACTTCCCTTCCCTTCCTCAATGGGAATGCTCCCCCTCTAGGAGTGATGCTTTATTTAAGTTTAATGTTTGGTTGTCTTAGATCTGTTACTTGTCGTTTATAGTGTTTGCAATGTCTTTAACCTTTTGCCATGAGGTGGATGCTGCAGTCACCCATCCCAGGCTACTAAGCTAGAGAACCGATGCAATGCTTATCCTATCAGCTTGTTGGTAACCTTTCTCAATGGTTACCTATATGAAATGTTCGTTTTGATCCCAGGCTACTAGGCTAGAGAACCGACGCAATGCTTATCATATCAGCTTGCTTGTAACCTGTTATGAACATGTATGAGCTGTCTTAGTGTGAGGAGCTCACCCTCTTTCTTGGGTTTAGGTATTCCATCTAAAGGACTTGTCCCATGGAGTTGTGGATTGTATTAGGAACTCACCCTGTATACAGGAAGGTCATTATCCTTGTTACCTGTTGAGCAGTTGTGGCCTAGGAGCTCATCCCCGTTTCATGGGTAGGTATAGCGCCGGATCCCATGGAGCCTTGTTAGGAGGGGCTCACCCTTTGATAAGATAAGTGACAAGTGGTTGTGGTTGTACGAAAGAGTTTCCTTTGTTCCGTTAGCTTGCAGCTTAGAAACTACATTGTCTAGACAACGCTTTTGGATTTATTGATAGAATATCAAGATGTTATAGTAACCGAGGTTGCCTTAGGGTAGGCTATATCATGGATTTCGTATGCATGTTGTGGTATTTGACCAACTTTCATGGATCAATGTCTTGTGGGGTACGTCTTTGAAGAGCATATCTTTGTTAGTTTTTTCCATGAGTTGGGGTAATGCAATAATACATGCATATTAATACTATACACTTAAAATAATGTGGATTTTTCATATGATAAGCTTCCCTCTAAAGTTCCTCTCTTTGTGTTCACCATATGTCAAAGAGACAAAATGTCATGAGGAAATGTTAGGGAGATTCCTTTGTAGTTCCATTAGTCTTTTTATGTAAGAATAATAGCCTCTTGAGTAAGAAGGTTATCTTCTTGCGTAAGAAGGGCAGCTTCTTTACGTAAGAATGGCAGCTTCTTGTGTAAGAAGGGCAGCTTCATAGGTAAGAATAGCAGCTTCTTATGTAAAAATGTTAACTTCCTATGTAAGAATGGAAGCTACTTAGTTAAGAATGGACAGCTCCTTGTATGAGAAGGTTAGCTTCCTTATGGAAGATTTTTATGTAAGGATATTAGCTTGTCATGTAAGAAGGTAGTCTTCTTTGTTGACGATGGTAAGCTTCGTACGTGCTAAGACAATTGCCTTCTAGGATATGATGGTTAGTTTTCTTGGTTTTAGATGATACTTGAAGAGCTTCATGCAAGGTCAGGGAACTTTATACTTGAACCCGTGATCAACTTTTGAAGGAGACAAAGATATCTCATAACATTTTGGACGATGTTTATGTGTAAGTTTGGTGACATTCGAGATACTCTTACGCCTTCAACCACATTGTTTAGAATAGAGTATATGGTGATCTTTGATTGACCTTTCGTATGAGTTGATTCAATAGAGAAGGTAGTAAAAATAAGCTTTTCCATAATTTAGTAAAATTCTCTTAATCATTGGACACTTTAAAGCACATGAGGTAGAGGTTGAGCTTGTTCAATGGCCTGGTGCATCAGCGTGGCGTTTGGTTGAAGGAGAGTTAGTAAGTAAAAGTTCAAGGATAGATGTTCACCTACCTCATAGGTAGTGGAGTCTCATGGCTTCGAGTGTTGAGCTTTTGGGACTCCTTGAACAATTCTTTAGCAAGGTGCTACCATGTGGCAAAAATATCTCCTAACCAATGCTTTTTGATGCTAGGGCAGGCTACATCTTTCATGTTTCTTCCTTGCTATAGTGAACAATTTTTGGAAGGCTACCGTCACGCTTCCTATTGGCAACTTCTATATTCTTATGAGCAGCTTCTATGCTCCTGACAGCTAGTTGCTGCCGTAGGGCAGGTGCTAATAAGGATTCACCCAACTCTATTATTTTGCGGTAATTTGTCGCGTACATGATTACTAGAAGTTGTTTGCCACGATCCTTGGTGTCACCAAGTTGCATCGTTGCATTGGCAATTTGCTTGCGTGCTTCTTAGGTAGGCACGAGTAGCAATGCTCCCTTGTTTGGTCATTTGTTGTGTTGCCCTAACCATTGCTTGAAGCTTCTTTGCTTGTTTTAGTAAGCCATTTGTTGTTCCACAAGTAGCTTTAATATTTCTTGTGGGTTATTATGTTTCTAAGCCTCGTAGGCTTTGCGAGTATTAACCATCTATCGGAGATTGCACGCTTGATAGGATTAGTTTAGGCATATGGGCTCGTCTTTTATAGAACCTTCTTTTTATAAGGTTCCCTTAACGAGGTGTTTAAACTTTTCCATACATCGGCTAAGTGTTATTCTCTTGCAGTGTCGACAAAATGTATGGAGGTTTTGGCAGGTTGCTTCGATGATTGAGCAAGCTGCTTTAGTTAACCTTGATCTTGCCGATTTTGTTTATGCCTGGTTCTTTGTAGATAATCATGTGCAAGGTAAGTATTGTTATATCTTTTATATAAGCGGAGTCACCTGGACAGGAGCAATTGAAAGGACGATGTGTTGTTTTTTAGCTTGCTTGATAGGTTCTTTGTTGCTTAGCTACAACGTTCCTCCAACAGAGAAGCATGTGCCTTATTCAGACCATGATTTTGTTCGATGCTTCTTTATTCCTACCGATGATGTCACATGTGTAGCAATGTGCTTGTGATCATTTTAGCTTTTAGGGCAGGAGCCTTGACATGTGTAGCTAATCGGCATCTCTTACTTTTTAGTTCCTCGCCTTTTCGGTTTCTAAACTTCTTAATTTGTTCAAAATTAGGTACCCGTACCATCAGCCCCCAGTCATGAGTAGTCATGACGTAGTCATGGGTGCTTATGACTTGGTATCTAACCATTCGATTTTGAACTTCTCACTTATGAGCTTCCCAAGCCTCTAGTCATGTCAAGCTTTCAGGATTCAAAGATCCGTATATATGAAGCTTTAAACTAGGTATTTGGGGAAGTTTATTCTTATTTCAAGTAAGCTATTGCTTTGGAACCGAATAAATGTTTCTTTGAACAAGTAACATTTGTCTATTGTTCGACATTGGATGCTTTTGCGAACATGTTTAGGCGGTTAACTTCTTTATGTGCCATGTCATTTGTGAGTATTTTGTGCAAGCTAAAGTTTTTTATCCTATGAGAAAGATAGGACAAAGAGGTGAGCTTATTTAAATGAGGTGACTCGCTTGGATTTTTATGGCTTTGAGCCAATGGTCATCCTTGTGGGATGTAATTTTTATACGGTTGCCTCACTTGTGCCTCATGATACCATGGGCATGTTACTTGATAAGGCTAGTTGAGTAGGGATTTTGTGAAGGCGTAGGAGGCTTAGTGGCTTCCGCACTTCTTGGCTTTACGAGTTGCCACATTTTTTGATTTGTGTTATGGAGGTCACAAAAACTTTTTAATGATGCATTTGTGAGCTTCTCTAGTCACCATAGGTGAGGTCATGCAAAGCTCATTTTGTTCCCATAGGGTGGCTTCACTTTCTATCTAGGAGAGCAGCTCATCTTTGCAAAGCATTGAATTGGTGTTAAGTGGAGCAAGTATACAAGGTTATGTTTTATGCTCTCCATAGTGAGTGGGTCAAGCCTTCATAATATTTAGCAACCTTTTTGATATGAGGAGGCATCTTTCTTCTTTTCCAAGTTGTTAGTCTTTTTAAGGAAGGTGTTGAGCCTGCCCTAAGCGATGTGCTCGTTCCCTTAAACGACTTTGGTGTACGGAAAAGATGTTAATTTTCTAAGGATGATTCGTCCTAGCGTTCGTCAATACTTATAAAACCTCGGATTGATTCATATGGTGAACTATAGCTGAGCTGCCAAGCTGTTAGCTTCTTTACCTCAGCTGGAGGCTATGTAGCGTATGACATATGAGCTAATTTCCGTGGCTTTTGACATGTTTGTTTTTTGTGTCTTCCAATATATCATATATAACTGTTTAAAGACAAGCGTGGCCTTAGGAAGCAAATATCTTAGAGGTACTCAAGGCACCCTATTTATATGTGTTTTCTTTCCAAGGGTTACTTGGGTGTATTTATTGTGTTGTTTGCTTTAGGCTACCTACTTATAGCTTGTGTAGATCTGACTTTTGTCTTTTCGATGTAAAAGCTAAAGCATATTATATGACATAGGTGCGAGTTTGTAGTTGCGAGCTTCTAGCTTGTGGCCATGAGCTTGTAGCTTCTAGCCTTGGGCTTCGAGCTTCAAATTTCTAACTTCGAGCTTTAGGCTTCGATCTATGGGATCCAAGCTTTAGGTTTGTAGCATGCGAGTTGCAGCTTATAAGCTTGTAGCTCCCGGGCTGTAGCTCATGAGTTTACTTATAGAGTTGTCTGCAGCTGCCGTATGGCAGCTGGTATGAGTAGTGTACTTTTTCTGATAGCTATAAGGCTAAATAGGTGTCTATAGCTGTCATATAGCAGCTGACGCACTGACATGCGTAGTTGTCTACAGCTGTCCTGTAGCAGCTGACCTAATGACATGAATAGTTATCCACAGCTGTCCTGTAGCAGCTGATGTACTCTCTGACGTGAATAGTTGTTTAGGCTGATAAAGCTGAATGGTGGTCTGTAGCTGCCCTACGGGAGCCAGCCTGCTTTACCGGACCTGACTAGCTGATAAAGTGTGTTTTTATTGTTTTTATTTATTTATTATTATTTTATAAGTGAAGTTAATGGTTAGCTTACAAGTGCATGGGTTTTTTACACGCCATGGTTACACTCATAAGTCTGTTCACTTTTACTAAGAATTTTGGGTCAAATATAGGTTAGGCTAAAAGTTGAAACGAGATGTTAGTATTATTCAAGACTTTGTTTAACAACATTTAGAACAATTGATTATTTCTTGAGAAGCTCGTTTCAGCGATATGAGAAGTAAAATATTTTTACACTTTACCTTGCTTAAGCTAGTAGGAGTTTTTTGGAGCTTGTGCCTAATGTTAGTGTCGAGAGAGCGACCATGTGCTTGTATCGCATGTGCACATGAAGTGAAGTGAAGAGCTATAAATGAATGTTGAGTACACAAAGATGTAAAGTGAGCTTATATAGAGGAAGATTTCTAGCCCAGAGAGCTTCCCTAGGGGAGCATGACCCCGTTTAGTATATTAAGATGTAACATGAGCTCACGCAGGGGAGGACTTCTAGTTCAGGGAGCTTCCATGAGGGAGCTTGCCTTCCATACCTGCTAAGCGTTGACCCTCTTTTTGTGCACGTTTAGCACATTAAGATGTAACAGAGGCTGCCATAAGAGAAGGCTTCCCGCTTATGGTGCTTCCTTATGGGAGCGAGTGCTGACCCCCCTTTCTATATGTCAGCAGGTGTTTTTTCCATTTTGGTGAAAGATACCACTTTTTATGCTTTTGAGGTCTGATTTGCTTTTGACTAAGCACCTTTGTGGATTAGTGTGTAAGAAAGTCTGACTTTTGACTTTTCTTACTTTTTTACTGTTCACCACTGTAGCAGGGCTGCTATATGGCAGCCTGGAGCTTCCTGGCTGCCCTATTTGTAGTTTAGATAGGCTGCCCAGCTCCGATTTATGTGATCTTTTTTTTTTTTTTTTTTCGTGGATCAGTTGTAGGATTCTTGCATCCACGTCGTGAATTATAGTATTGAAAATATCACTTACAATGGAGCTGCGGTATGGCAGCCTGCAACATGAGTTGTACAAGATGCAATACGTGTTGTACTAGAGACTTTAATGTTGGATAAAGTTTTTTCCTGCCTCTATCCTCTTTTGTGCTTTATTGTCACACACTTTTATGTGTGCTAAAAGACAAAAATGAGATAGTCAAACCTTGGGACAAGTGTGTACACATCTTCCTATAGAATTATTCTTTAAAGAATATATTTTGATATGTTTCCTTCTTTTTTCATCAGATTCTTTGTGAGGATAATATTTCATAATGTAATATCCTCTTTGAATGACTTTTTTGATGACACCACATAAAGTGGGGTTGAGTATTGTGTACACAAAATCTTTCATTTCTTTAGCTTTTTTGACCATATTTGAACTAAGTGTAAACATGTGTTCAAAAGGTTGTAATTTTTCATCAAGAATATGAGTAGATTTTTAGGTTTGACGTTTTTATCAAAGAAGTTACATGTAGCAACCGAATTGCAAGTGTATGGAACCCGGTCACCGGCGTTTTGAACGTGGAGCAAAAAACGCAAACATGTGTAGGAGGTGTAGGAGTGATTTTTCCGGTAAGAACATCCTCTCCATCCTTAAAAATAAGAACTTAGGAACATTTGGGGCTAAACCACAAAGAGTTTCATGTTCTAAGCGCGATAACCCCACGGTGGGCGCCACTTGTTGCTACAACAAGAATAAGGCATGGAGATGGTATGGATGTCTCTTCGGGTTGGACCTAGCACCTTCCGAGCATGTACCTGCACCACGAACAACTCGTTAGAAGGGGTCCAGAGACCGGGGTCTCTGGACCACCCTCCGACGCTCAACATTAGTGATTTATCCCAAGAAATGTACATAAAAGTAAAGATAAAGGAGTAAATGGGGGATACGAAGTATGAGAGGAGGTGATGGTTGAAACCCGGCGGTTAGCTAGCAGCCGAGGCGATTTCGGGCTGCTTAACTCGATGGCTGAAAGTTGGTTATTAGAACCATGGATATGTAGACTGCAGATATGGCAGCTCCAGGGCTCCGACAGGGGAGCTCGTGAGTTCAACAGGGGAGCTTAACAGCTTTATTGTGTGTAATTATGGAGAGTTCATGAGCTGCTGATGTGATACTTTAGCAGCTCGTAGGCTCCTCTATGGGAGCTAGGCAGATTAGCTAGTGAGAGAATGTTTCTAGAGAGAGAGAGAGAAAGTGAGTGAGATGTCTTGAGTGGAGACCAAGACAAATGGGATGGCCTTGAGTGAAGGTGTAACCCCTCTATTTATAGAGGGTGAAACCCCAAACCCTAATGGGCTTTGTATTAATGGGCTGGGCTGGCCCATAAGTGTTGGACCCACCTTTATTATTGACCTCCTGTAAGGCAGGTCCTGTGCTAGGGAGCTGAGGAGCCGATGCAGGTAGCTTCCCTACACTAGCTTCTGGCTTTTCGGCTTCCTGACCCGAGCCTGATAGCTTCTTAAATATGTTTAGACGTGGGGGTTTGGGTACCCACGTCATCAGTCAACATCATCCAACTATCTTCTTCATTGTCTTTGTTTGACGCCTTTTACTATTCAAACTATTGTGAAAGTCGTGCAACAACACCGAGTGTCTACACGGATTTTTGACCTTTAGCGACAACATTTTGTCTGTCGTCGCTAAAGGTGTCGCCGCTAAAACTCACGTTTCTTGCAGTAATTTATGGGTGTTGCATGATCAAATATGCCTTAATAAATTTCCAATAGCACAATTTAAATGTAATACAATACCAGATTTAGAATGAAATGATAAAAGGTCTCTCTGGTCCACCTTTTAATATAAAGTTTATGATCATGATTGATAAACTACAAAAAATCAAAGAAGTATAATGTTCGACACCAAGGTAAGGGCACCAATCGAGTGAATAAACCCAATTTGTCGCGTTTGATAATGGATAATCTATAAAATTTATTTTAGAGAAACAAAAAATGTTAATTAATTAACCAAATATTCCCAAAAAATAGTGTTCATAAAAATGTAAGTACTATTTTTAGCGCATATTTTCCTTTCATTTGTATAAATAATTGTTGGTGGGGAAAATAATTGAAAATATCATGTTGAGGAATATTGTCTTGATTTTACAATATCATAATATAAATAATACATATATTCTTTTAAAGGCAATCAGCATGAGTCCATGAATCATATGCATGTTGATTGGCTATTTGGCTCCAGAAAAAAATTGCAGTTCAATTAAAAATAAATAAATGACTTAAAATTTTGCATCATGCCAATCTCATTGACTTGTCTTAAATGTATATCTTATTAACAAGATGATGTAACATAAACATCATGTATTCTAACTAATTTATTGTATCATGTCAGCAAATAAACTAATTTATTATATCATGTCACCAAATAACGTAACAGAAGCACTTTACATCAATTAAATTATCTCTATACTAGTTTATACCCCGGGAGCGTCCCGGGTTGAAAAATCTAAGTAAAGTGAATAAAATTAGAAGTATCTAAACTATAAAAATGGCTTCTATGTATCAACTTACATTAGATACTTTTAAAAAAATATATACCAAAAGATCCATTTCACCTTACAACATCAACACCTAAAACAGAATATTAAGATCCCAAGCACTTCAAGGGGACAAAGATTGTTTAGCACCAATACATTCAGTCAAAGGTCTTTAACTGCATACAATAAGATTTGAGCTATTTTAGAATATGGTAGAAAAAGAAAACATAGCAATTACCTGTTGGAGAGCGTCCTGGGTTGAAATATCTAATATGACAACATATTTAATGACTTGCCAATATATGATTAATGAATATTATTATTATTATTTTAAACAAATCTCTGCCATAAGTTATCATATTCTAATATAAAAAAAGGGTAATTGGGTTGGGTATCACCTAATCCCAGGCCCGACCCAAACCCACAATTTTTTTTAAACTATTATATCCCGGGAGCGTCCCGGGTTGAGAAATCTAATTTGAAATATCAATTTTACACCTGAAATAGACTGATGGTTTTACAGTTACATGCAGGAAAGCTTCAGGTAGCACTTAACCTAAAACAATTAACAATGTATCTTCAATGTTAGTGCATAACCTTAAACACTGTATAACTCTAATATTAAAACCTAACCTAAAATAATGTACAACTCCAATGCTAACACATGTTGTAAATAAAAATCATATTTACTGGTTTGAACATAACTAATGACTTGCCTATACATGATTAATGAATAACCTGAACACTTTGTGTTTTTTTCCTGTATGAACAAAACCACACAAAAAAATAGTCGTTTTTTTCTCCGTTTTTATATAGCACTATGGTACCCGTTGGAAAGATAATAAAACGCTCGCTAATTTGGTGTAATTTTTTCTTTAAAAAATCTCGTATATAAAAGATATTAACGTTTAAAAGTTATGGAAGAAAACATTAGAGATAAAAATCTAATTTTGTTTTTAAATTTTAAATTATTATTTTCCTAAAATAAAGCTCTTGCCACATGGGATGACACATGGCACACTTAATGAAGAGAATACCCTCTTTGAATGACATGTCATTAAAATGGCTTTGGTTTATTATATGTATAGATAATTTACCAACGTCCATAAACAGTATCGTTGTTTTATCCTTTCTTCTGCCCACGTGTCTTCAACCTTTAAACCCGATATCTTCAAGTCTCTTGCTAACTACCGATTTAAAAAAATGGGCACAAATCTAGTGACTAATTTGTAACTAATATAAATAAATCGCAAGATCTGAGACATTGGTTGCTAATGACTAATTAAAATCGGTCGTTAGTTTTGTTTGTTGGCGGATTTAGACACATATCCTTTGCCTCTATATCTGTCGCAAAAAATTGTTGTAAACTTAAAAGTGTCGCCTATCCAAATCCGATTAACCACATTTTAATCAAAGATAGGTAAAACTCAAATTGGATTTTCAAGTACTGAATCTGAAACTCGGAGTAGCCACTTATAATCTCAAATGTTTTTCTCTAAATAAGTTTGCGTAATCACTTGGAACCCAAATCAACAAATTAACAATCAATATTCAAAATTAGTTTTAATTCCATATGATTTGTTTAATTATTAATTTACACATAACACTTTCTACAAATTCTCCGTGGTTCGATAACCCTTCTTCCTATACCACAGTTAGTTGTAGCTAAGGAATTATTTTTAACTTAAATTTTTTTATTAGCACTTGACACGTGATCACGGATCACATGTCAGAAGCCAAGGATTAAATACCAAACAACTTGAATCAAATAAGAACAGAAGTTTATATAGAACCCTAAACTCCAACCCCCATCGACATGATCTGGTCCTGAGATGTCCATTACTCCAAAGCCCAGCAACAGCACACCTCTTTGTCTTCCAGCTTCAGGCCCAAATGGTGAACCCAGTTGCAAGTCCAAAATGTTTCTCCTCAACAAGCCCATACCAGAATATGTATATGATAACAAAAAGAATATTAAAATGATTAAAAAGTGCAACAAATATAAAACTAAAATATGAATATAAACGTATAGTTTTAACAGGTTCCTTGGATGAACCATTTTGGACTTGTATTTGGTAGAATCATGATTAATTTATAGGGTAGATAACGTACAAAGGAACCTTAACGTGAGAAGCGTAGGAAGCAATCTCAGCTATTAGATTAACAAGATGTCTGGATGGCGATTAAAAACCCTACTCATACTTGGGTCAATCTAACCAAGGGTAAATTAGGAAAAAACATCTAAATTTTTTTAAATCGTAAAAACAAAATCAAAATAACGAAAATCAAAACATAATTTTTCATCGATTGAGATCGATTAAACCAATCTGAATGATTACACAATCAAAATACAGAAAAACAAACATCGAATACATTCATTATCAGTAATTGAAAATAAAAAATAAGAAAAACAGAGTATTATAATTATACAATAAATCAGTCGAAAATCATATGAATCAACATTAAAAACGAACGTATTATTTGTCAGAAGCGCTCAATTTTGATTCTAGAAGGATAATTAAAGATAAAAATGGGTTATAAAATAGTTGCAGGTGAAGAAGGAGATGTAACTGATAACTGGGATATTTAAACGCACTAAAATAAAATTAAACGCACCAATAAAAAAATTTAAAAGGATTTTTTATCTTTAGACGCACCAACATAATAATTTTGGACGCACCCTTAAATTTGTTGGACGTACCATTAATAATTTTGGACGCACCTTTGATATTAACAGCAAACATTGAAAGTCAGAGGCCAATTTAAGTTTGGACGCACCCTTAACAATTTTGGACGCACCCTTAATTTTTTTGGACGCACCATTAAGTTTACCCAATTTAAGTTGGGATGTTATCCTAATCCTGCAATGATGCAACATCCATACCTTTCTTTATATGGATTAACTAAACCACCCAATGGCCCAAGGCGACATGGTGTTGATGAACAATGGTGGCCACCTTCAAAAACAGTTGGGCACTGAAGGGATAGGGAGCCTAATCCAAGGGGAAAAGGCGTCCCTATCCCCATAAATAGAGTTACCCGCGCCAAACCCTGGCATTAGCGCACGACTAACATAACATGTGGGGCATCGAGCGACCTCACCTGCTGACAAACAACGGTCAACACCTGATAAGCGCGTGCAGCCACGCGCGGTAGCTTCCCTTATCACTTTTGGTACGAGGTACGGAAGATAACAAAGGGAAGATTCACAAGGATCTCGGACAGAGTACGCACCAAGAAAAGGATGACAGGTGGCAAGAGTGGTCCAACTACCACTGAAGAGGATGGCGACGTGACTGTTCCCATGCTTCCACTGTCATCAACAGTGACAACAGACATCCCCTACTGACGTAAGGAGCATGGTCAACGACTGTAGCAAGGACAGGGGCGCCGCCTGCCAATCAGGGCTCGCCACGTGTCCGCATCTAGCAACAACCATGCTGCGATATGACGTCATCCACAGTAATCTGCTTTTCCCGCCATTTTTATGGGAAGCTTGGACCTGGGCTTAGACCAGGCCCAAATAAGGGTAACTTCTGATGGGCTCCTCGAAGAAGCCCATGAGTTCTCCTATAAATAAAGAAGGACATCTCCTTGCAAAAGGATCCGAAATTACTCATTGTAACCTAGCATTACTCTTGTAACTCTCTCTACTTGTTCATTAATGATATTCCGGCTAGTTACAGTGGACGTAGGTCACTCCTTGACCGAACCACTTACATCTTGTGTCCTTATTCGCATCTCCTCTTGGCGCCTTTGCTCCGCCTCCCGCGCAAGTTCATCAGATCTTTCTATGAAATACTTGAGGGCAGCAGGAGGGTCCGCATTGCGATTACAGTCCGCAATCACTTGAAGGATGGGGAAATCAATCTTTTCGAACTTGAGCAGCTCCGCCTCATATTCCTCCTTCAAAGGCTTCCCATAATGCTCCTCGAGGTCAAGACGCTCTTCATTCTGGGCCGCCAAGAAGCCATCCTCATAACCCTCCCCGTACCCATAGGCTTGGGCGCTGGCAGCAATCGCAGCAACTTGATCGCCCAACTTGGGCTCCTGCCAAAACCTCTTAAAGACCTGAAGAAAAATCAAAGTTAGCAAATCAACATAATAAATACAAGATCAGCAACAAAGAAAAGTATGTAGACTCACCCCATTCATCCCCTCAGTCATCAGCCAGCGGATGGAGTCTTGCATTTGGGCCTGGACAGCGACCGCCTGCTCCAACAGTTGTTGGGCCGCCTCACATTCCGTGGCGGCCGCAACACGAGCTTGCTCCGTAGAGTCGAGATCTTGCTCCAAATCTTCTTTGGCATTAAGGATTTGGACCCTCTCCTGCTCCAGAAAAGAGACGCGCTCGGTGGCCTTGATGAGATCAGCATCTTTAGACTCGAGCTCCTTGCGCTTCTCCACAAACAGAACAGTCCTCTCGGAGAGGGCCTTGCAAGTCTCCTCTAACTTTCGGGTCACCACCCGCCCCACCTGCTGCGCCTCGGCAAGAGTCTCCTTCAAGCGCATAATTTCAGCATTGGTCTTCTTCCAAGACTCTGACCATTTGCGCCTATCCGCCGCCGCCTCCTCCTCAAGCTTAAGAGCCTTAGCCTCTGCATCATGGGCGCGGCGACGGTACTTGGAAATTTCAGCTTTGAAGGCAACCTCTTTTTCAGCAAGGCTTGCCTTCTCCGCCTCCAAATGTTCAATATCACGTTGCACCGTCGCGTCCTGACGACGCAACGAGTCCATCATGGACAGTTGAGTCGCCTGATTCACACATAAAGCAGCCATTAGATCATGACGACTCAACATATCCTGGTGCGTGCGCTCATAGGGAGGCACCACCTCGCTCACAAACTCCTCCACGGCCAGGGAGTTGGAGAATAATGTGTTCTCCCTGACCGCCCAGCAAGGACGCCAGATGGCGTTGCCACCAGTCCAGCAAGAGCCGTCATAGGTCCCCGACAGTTCCTTGCTGCCAGCTCTCGAAGACTCGCGCCGTGCTTCACGCGAGCCACTCCCAGCACCAACGGCGCCTGCCCCCTGGAGTGCCTCTCAAACCCATCAGTTTCATGGGCCACTCCTCGGGCTTCAGTTTCGGCGCGCTCCTACGCCTCCCGCTCCTTCAACTGTCGGGCCTTCTCCTCCAAGAACTGTTGCTCTTGGAGACGAAGACGCTCCACCTCTGCCCGCTCTGCAGCCTCAGCCTTTTGCTTAGCTTCATTGGCAGCCGCTATCTTCTCAGCCTCAGCCCTCCGAAGGGCTTCATCGGCCTCCGCCTGTTTGCGCGCCTCCTCTTGTTCCCTCCAGAGCCTTTCTTCCTCCACCCTAGCCGCCTCCGCAGATGGAGACGTAGGAGGAGGGGTAGGGACAATCTTCGGCGCAACTGAAAATGGAAAACAAAACAGGTTAAAAGAAAGACAAAGGCAAAACACTTAGAAAGATAACGATGAAACACTTACCAGGCGCCTTCTGCTTGATCAGCTTCTGGAATAGAGGCTGACGAGTAGGAGCAGCGCCAATGCCCACTGAAAATATCGGCGCAACCCCCTCCTGTGCCCCACCACCGGAGAAGGGAGACTTCCCCTTGCTAACATCCTCAGATGTTCCCTTAGGGGCTGAAACCGTGTCAGAAGGAGGGATAACTCCCTCATCGCCAGCAGGCGTGGTGGACACATCCTTTGACACCCCGGCGCTGCTAGCAGTGGCGCCGATGGCACGTCTCTTCCTCTTCTGCAACTTGGAAGAGTCATCCTCGTCCTCATCCTGGGACGCGGGCCCGTCTTTTCTGCGGCGCCGACCCTTGATGACCTCTCCCACTGAAACGGAAGAATCCGAGTCAGAAAAAGGAACCTTCACTGAATACTTATGCTTCCGCGGAGCGTGTTTCCAACGTCCACGCCCCGCAGACGCATTCACAGGTTGCACAATCTCTACTGAGGAGTCAGAGTCATTGCCAAAAGTACTAGTGAGCAAAGGGTTGTTACTAGACTCACCAGTAGTATAGAAAGGCTGTGGCGCGCTCACGAGGTCCGGATAATAAAACTGACCAACGAACGCCTCTAAACAAGAAACTTGGCCCTCCGCTAGCGGCCTCCACTTGATGCCCTTCTCCTCGCGGGCAGCAAAGAACTGGAACTTGCTCACACCTACAGCAATAAAAAGTTAGAAACATTACAACAAAAGCTTGGAGAAAATAAGAAATTACTTACCCTTCGGAGCAATGTAGGGCTCCTTGCCCTCACGGAGATGAAGCCGGCTCATCCCTAGAAGGAAAAAGATTCCCTCTGTCAGGTTCTTGAACTCCAACTTAGTGGCGTTGGAGGTAAGGGTGATGAACCAAGGCTGATGTTTATAATCCTTGGGCACGGCCATGTCCGCCACGCGTTGCCCATCCGCGATCACTTTCCAGGGGCAGACGAATGGGGATTACACCCCTCTTCACGAAGAACTTCTCCTTCGCCCAATTCAGAGACTTGGGGCTGTGGGTGGCCATCGGCGGCACCCTAGGGCGCGGCTTGAATGAGAACCACATCTCATCACGCGCCAAAAAGTAGAAGACGTTGAACTTCTCCACAGTTGGTTCAACGTCAAGGGCGCGGCAGGACGCCTCGAAGTGCACTAACCTCAGCATCCCGAAGGCGGTTAGTTGAGTGGGCCCAACGCCATATTCCACCAGCGTGTCAATCTGGAAGCGGGTGAATGGCAGGCGAAACCCACACTTGGTAAAGTGGGCTTCATACAGGGCCAGCCGGTCACTTCCGGCGGTGAGGACAGTGTCCGCCGGAGACGGCAAGACAGGCTCCCATTCTGGCAAGATGTCATACATCTTGCAAAACTGATCGAAGGATTCCTGACTCCAGGCACAGTATGTGTTGGTCATCAGTTTCCTTTCTTTTATCTTTCCCTGCTCAACAACCACCTCCTCCTCCACATCCTCCACTACCGGTTCTTTCCTAAGACCATCGCTGGAGGGAGATTAACCCTCAGATAACTCAGACATCAATCAAAGAGAAAATGAAAATTTATCAGAATCTGGAAAAGCGGCCGGAAAACTTGAAGATCAACTGGAATCTTCAAGAAGAATCTCAGAGATCAAAAAACACTCTGACGAAAAAGGGAAGAAAATAAGATAATACCAGGAACCAGACAAGAAAGAAGTTCAAACTTTGAAGTTTCGACAATGAATCTTCAAGACCAGGGAGATCTTTGAAGATTAAACGGAAACTTCGACAAGAACTCGCCGGAGAATAGAGAGAGAACAAGAGAATATGAAAAGCAAATGAACGTGTAACCATTCAAGGATACATGCATGATCCTTATATACCCACTGCATTTATGGCAGTGGGACCCACATGAGAAAAGCAACCGTCACACACTTTTCAAATTCGAAGGCTAAGATGACGATACGTGTCATACGCGCCATCAAACGGCCAAGATCAACACAGGGAAACGATCCAGCCCACCACTCGCCAGATGAGTGCCACGTGTCAGCAGATGTCACCATTGTGAAAGCTGTTAAACGCGTGACCACTCACGCGTCTGACAAAAGGCACGTGCAACGCGACACGTGGCACAACTTCATCCACCAAGACAGCAAGAGAGGCGCGTGGCAGCACACGCGCATGACATCAGACGAAAATTGATCACAACACCATAATGATGTGACAACCAACAATCAACACAACAGACGAGGACCTAACACGTCATAAACCATTAAAGCTTCCATCAGCAGCAACTGATCATTCGACTTCCAGGCGCATTAACTTAAATTTATGAGGGACAAATTGAATGCCAATGATTTCAAATTTATTACAACTCCAGACCCGCATTCAATTCCATGGCGCAAACTTGACGTAAAATCAGAAAAGACGTTCCCCGCCCAACTCCTTCACAGGTCAAGGCGGAACACGTCCTCCTCAGCGCAAATTTGACGTAAAATCAGAAAAGACGTTCCCCGCCCAACTCCTTCACAGGTCAAGGCGGAACACGTCTTCCTCCGCGCAGATTTGACGTAAAAGAAATAAAGACGTTCCCCGCCCAATCCCCACACAAACTAGGGCGGGACACATTCACACAAGCAGACCAAGAGTGATCAGAAGCAGATGAGCTGTCATCCGCGACTCGATATTTTGAGTCTAGCGCTCCACCTACTCTCCATCAAAGAGCAGGAGAAGCCCTAGACTAGGGGGACTTGAAGGGATAGGGAGCCTAATCCAAGGGGAAAAGGCGTCCCTATCCCCATAAATAGAGTTACCCGCGCCAGACCCTGGCATTAGCGCGCGACTAACATAACATGTGGGGCATCGCGCGACCTCGCCTGCTGACAAACAACGGTCAACACCTGATAAGCGCGTGCAGCCACGCGCGGTAGCTTCCCTGATCACTTTTGGTACGAGGTACGGAAGATAACAAAGGGAAGATTCACAAGGATCTCGGACAGAGTACGCACCAAGGAAAGGATGACAGGTGGCAAGAGTGGTCCAACTACCACTGAAGAGGATGGCGACGTGACTGTTCCCATGCTTCCACTGTCATCAACAGTGACAGCAGACATCCCCTGCCGACGTCAGGAGCATGGTCAATGACTGTAGCAAGGACAGGGGCGCCGCCTGCCAATCAGGGCTCGCCACGTGTCCGCATCTAGCAACAACCATGCTGCGATATGACGTGATCCACAGTAATCTGCTTTTCCCGCCATTTTTATGGGAAGCTTGGACCTGGGCTTGGACCAGGCCCAAATAAGGGTAACTTCTCATGGGCTCCTCGAAGAAGCCCATGAGTTCTCCTATAAATAAAGAAGGACATCTCCTTGCAAAAGGATCCGAAATTACTCATTGTAACCTAGCATTACTCTTGTAACTCTCTCTACTTGTTCATTAATGATATTCCGGCTAGTTACAGTGGACGTAGGTCACTCCTTGACCGAACTACTTACATCTTGTGTCCTTATTCACATAACTCTCACACACACTCACACTCCTTATTCTCACCCGGGTTTTACCAAGAGGTTTGGGTAAAGGATTAATCCTGACGAACATAATTATTAACCCCCACGGTGATTAGTGATAACCACCGTGATACTTATTGTTTCTTCAGGCACCTTCAAAATTTGGACGCACTCAATTTTGCCCATAAACGCACCTTATCTTCTTCTTAAGCCACTAAACCAACATATAGACGCACCTTATCACTTGCCTTTCAAATATAAACACACTCCCATTCATTTATAAACGTACCTTATCTTCTTCCTAAAACCACTAAACCAACACATAGAGACGTTATTTCTTCTTGTTTTCCATTAACATCTTCTTCCAGTTACTTTTCTAAATATTAATATATTCAATTCCTTTTCCATGTTGCTGATTTTTTCGGTCAAATTCTTTATTTCTTCCTCTTTCTGAGTCTCAATCTCTCTTTTTTCAGGGAATTTAACGACTCAAGATTTTCTTCATGTAATTTAACGACTCAAGCTTCTGGTGATGAAATTAAAGAAACAAAATCAGAAGTGACGTCGCATGAATTAGCTTCTGGTGTTGAATCGGTTGACGTCGCATGTGGCCGTGGTGGTGACGGTGACTGTGACGGATTGCGAGTGACAGTTCAGATCTACAACAACAAAAGGTAGAAGGAAGGGTGGTTAGTTCAGATCTACAATAACAAAGGGTAGGAAGGAAGGGTGGGTTGAGTTAGGTATAGTTAACCATGGTTTACACGTGTCAATCTGTGGTGGCTTCCTACACTTCTCACATTAAGAAACTTTGTACCGTATACTTTCTCTAATTTATAGAAGAATCATGTACATTTGTAACACTAATATGATGTATTTGTTAATCGACATTATTGGAGAGTTAGGGTATATTTGGCAAAACTAGCTGGTGGCTGGTAGCTGTAGCTTTTTAAATATATTTTAGTGTTTGACAGAGTAGCTGGAGCTTTTAATAAAATGTATAAAATGATCAAAATGGGCATTAACTAAAAGCTTGTATGCATGGTTTTTTTTTTTTTTTTTTTTTTTATGATAGAATGGGTATTTGTTAGGATCTGAGTTTGATTTGTTCTGACGTTTAATAAATGAAACAGTAATGAAGATGAATAATAATGGAAAGTGCAGCGGAAATATAAACTTTAAATCATAACAAACAGGACAATTGCTTTTAACAAGTACTTTTATAAACCATCACAGATTTCAGTACAAGTATACAATCTCCCCCTCAGCCCGATCACTCACAGCTCTGTCTGTACAAGAGAATGTTTTCAGAGCGATGAATAGAACAGTACAGGCACTGTTCTATCTATACACAAACTAAAGCTCTGATGACCTAAGGCTGACGTCACCTAAGACAGTGATATCTAATAGAAATAACAACATAAAACATCTGCCCTATTACAAACACTGTTACATTGAAAACTCTGATGACTAAACCTCTGATGGAGTAAAATCTGTTTGCTTGAATCATCTGTTGGAGCCTAAGTGCTGTTGACACTAATAGACCTTGTATCTTCAGACCTTTGGTAGACAGTGGTTTCTTCAACAGACTTTGTAAGCAACTGTTTGTATAGCAGTTGTTAGGGAACAACAGTTGTTAGTGTCAACAGTCCTTTGGGAGGATCTTGTATACAAAGCTCTGTTTTATTATGGATCAGATGTTTAGTATGTTTTGGCTTTTCACTTCATCTGTTCTTCTCCGGTTCAGTCGACCCAACAGTATTTGTGTCATTTACTCATTAAAAGTTTGTAGCTAGTATGAGTTTTTTCTTAAACGCTAATACTAGTAGCTTTTCAATATAAAGTTTTTTCTCCTAACCTAAAAGCTTCAAGCTCCTTTAACCAAACAAGGTTTTTTTTTTATGAAGTAGGAGCTTTTTCTTAAAAGTTTGAAGCTTGAAGCTCTTAAAAGCTCCCTGCCAAACATGCCCTTAGTGATAAGGCTTGTTCTTTTGTGTTTATTTTTGCTTGTTTGTGATCATATATGTGTGTTCAATTATCTTCGTTTATGTTTATTAATGTTTATTTGTTCACGTTCGTTTATGTTTGTTTGTTTGCGTTCGTTTACAAGCCATGTTTTTAACACGCATAAACATATGGGTTATGTTAGGGTTGAACAACTCAACCCGCTAACCTGAAACCCGTCAACCCAATACGATTGACACCCCTATCTACAATTATATTCGATTAGCTAAACGATCAAAAGTTGATATCAGCAGCTTTATAACAGAATTACATTCATGTTACTACACTACTACTGACTATGCTTTTTACATTTGACCAAGCCTTGTTGGACTAGGCTTCTTACATCTTAACAAAAAAATGGGTGTACGCCACCACTAGGCTTTTTAACCATGAATGGCGACGTGTTGGCTGGTGTGACATCCTAAGAAAGTCTCTACTCGGGTAATCAAAATCGCAACCATAAGCTCCTTTTAGGCAAAAGCCACAAATCCGACATTATTGATTAGTATAACGACTCAGATTTCAGATAGCCCCAAATAATTCAAGATCAAGCTACATACATCCAAAGTAACAATATAGTGTATACACATTCTAAATGATCACATTTCACAATTACCTTCTCATTAAAGTTACAATCCATCCACAAATTATTTTAAATAAAATCAATCAACAATTATCCATATGAGATTTTACAATTAATCTTTAAAAAAAAAACTCATGGGATTGATTTAAGCGCATTTGATTATTTATTAGTGTATGTTGTCAAATAGTTAAAAATCAAAATACTTCTTAGGGTGGAGGCCTGCGGGTACCCTGTCCACATATGATTCACCATGCGGAGACACCGCCGTCCGTGCTGCGAGTATGTTCTGCAGGTTGAGGATGCATGTTGCAGTCACTGGAGGGGGTAGGTATCAGAGCTTCGGGTTTTATTGTGAGAGATCATAACACAGGAAGATCATCGAGTCTGGCAAGTATAATCATACTCTGCGACGTGTTCCTGATCATCCAGAATCTGCTATCAGTTTTCTTCGAAGAGTAAGGAAACCTCCAAAAGTCTTCTTTGCAGTCAAGGAAGATTTCTGGGTCACTTTTCGAAGGACAGAAGGAGAAGCAGCAGTTTCAAAGGACAGAAAAGTGCAGCAGTGGTACGAAGGACAACGGGGCAGCAGCGATACAACAACAATGGGAGACGCTGTAAGCAAATAGTTACAGCAAAGGAGCACAATCCAACCTCTCTTCAGGTTCCGCTATTGACAAATACCAATTACACGGTATGGGCTATGAAGATGAAGGTCATTTTCAATGCTAATAGCGCCTGGGAGACCATCGAACCTGGGACAACAGTTGATACAAAGAAGATGAATATAGCCATAGCTCTTCTCTTCCAAGCCATACCCGAAGAGTTAGTACTACAAATCAGGAACTTAAAAACGGCTAAAGAGGTGTGGGAGGCGATCAAGAACCGACACCAAGGAGCCAAGAGGCTTAAAGAAGCTCGTCTTCAAACCCTTATGTCCGAATTTGAGGGTTTAAAGATGAAAGACAACATCACAATCGATGAATACTCTAGTAAAATTGCAAGTATTGCCTCAAGGTCCACGACTCTTGGAGTAAAAAATAGAAGAATCAAAGCTTGTTAAAAGATTTTTGAACGCGCGGCAACGGAGGCGGCTTGTCAAGCATTATTAAGAGGATTAGTTTCGGAGGTCACAGGTGAGAAAGAAGGAAAAGTGTTACTAAAGGTGGATAATTCATTCGCGATCGAGTTGATGAAGAATCTGGTATTTTTTGGTAAAAGTAAACACATACATACTCGGTATCACTTTATTCGAGAATCAATTTTTACTTCCCATACCAATATGGGACAAGAAGACTAACCATTTAGAGGTCCAACAAAATAACACTTAATGATTCAGCACTTAACCATTCAGACTTCTTATTGATTCAACACTTAATCAACCAAACAGACCCTAAATACGATAAAAATACCAACCCCCAACACTGTTTGAAGAAATAAAGTCCCATTTATTTATTTATTTATTAGGATCAGCTAACATGCCATGAGTCAGAGGTGTACATTTTTCTTTCAAAACCGGAGATGGTCAGTCAAAATTGGTTTAATGCCAAACCGGTTTGGGTCACAAATTGGTTTCATAGGAAAATTACTGAAACCGGTTCTGGCCCAAACAGATGCCCAAAGGCCTATAAACGAATCACACTAACACTTGGACAAAAGCATGCTCGTTGGTCGTTTATTTAACCTTATCTAAACACAGACACAAACATACAATTGAACAATTTCTTGTGTTCATTTTCGCTCGTTAAAAAAATGTGTGTGTTCATGTTCATTTATGCTCATTTGTGTTAAAATCTAGAACACAAATAAATTTACACGAACTTCTCGCTGAACAAATCACAAATGTTCGGTTCTTTTACATGCCCAAGTACCCAAAACCTACACGTTGCCACGGGTTTGGATAAAATCTATTCGGGTCCAAACCGATTTAACACACACACAGAAAAGAAAAAAAAAAAAAAGTCTCTACTGGTGGCTGCTATATGTAGAAACTATATAAACTAAAAAGTGCCATTGCCGTTGACTTGTGGCATAACCGGTGAAGAGAGAGAGATGAAGGAATACATAGGGATGGTGTCAGCACAAACAGCACAAGTGTTACTGATGATAGTGAGCAAGTCAGCCATTGCAGACGGAATGTCTAACTATTCCTTCGTCTTCTATTCCAACGCTCTTGCTTCACTTGTCCTTCTTCCTCTTTCTCTCATCTTCCACAGGTAATAATAATAATAATTTCACTCCATCTAATAATATTATTATTATTATTTGCCTTTCAGGTTATTAATTAATTATATGCTTGTTTTTGTTGCAGACCGGTGAATCGTCCGTCACTTAGCTTCATTGTTGTTGGTGGTTTCATTGTTATTGGCCTTCTCGGGTATGTATTTTAAAATCTGCTGATGTTTAATTACTACAGTTTTGTTTTCAAATCCTCCTAGGTTTCTGTTTTTCGTATTGGAGATGTATTACAACAATAATAAGTTTGTCATATTTGCACATAATAATTTCTTTAATTTTTAGTTTCAATCCATTACTTGGAGTCTATGTTTCTGATTGGTGATGTATTAAACCGAAATTAGAGCTTTATTAGGGCATCACTGCTGTTAACAGAATAGAAAACTGATCACAAACACAGCAGTTTCACTGCATTTGACCAGAGTTTGCCAGTGGGTTGATGACGGAGGTAGGTTTTGCGGCTGCAGTGGTTCAACACAGAAACGGATAAAAATCAAGAGACGAGAGATTTACATGGTTTGTTGTAAATTGACCTACATCGATGGCTGCGGCTTGCGACTTAATATTATTGTTTCTTTGGATGTTTTCTTTAGAACGGCTAAGATCAAGTGACAGCGTGCACGCTTGAGAACCCATAAGACCTGGGTTCGATACTGCTCACCTATGCCAAGACGCCAAGGCGCTTTCAAGATGGAATCGGTTAGGCCTGTCATGATTACAAAGAATCTTAGCCTCCTCTCCCCAGTGGGGCATGGAGACCGGGAATTGAACTCCTCTGTCCCAGGAAGTTCCTTCATTATTCTTGGCACAAGCGTGGTTTGAACTCGGTACCTCTCCCCGGTCTCCCACTTAACCCAACTGGCATTTGCGAACTGAGTCAAGGATCATTGGCTTTACTTTGGATGTGACTAAGAATCAAGAGTACAAAAAGTTGTATATATAGGACTGGAATAGGGTTAATAACTTCTTCCAACCAAACCAAGATAATGTAAATATGGTAACTTGCCAAATTCCCCAGGCTGTCTGCCCTTTTGCTTTAGGCCAAACAATTTTCAATGTTTTAGGCATTTGAAATTAAGAAATAGTCTGCAGTAATGAGTGTATTGTTCTCTTTCTGCACGTGTACAAATGTTTTAAGTTTAAGTAGGTTCTTGGTAGCATCATATACTATGTATATATACATAATGTAAAGTTTTCTTGACAACATAACACACTGACTGGTTAATGTCTGAAGTTTTTTGGCACAGATAACTGGTTATACCGGTATCTCATACTCCTCGGCTACTCTAGCAACAACATTGCTTAACCTTATACCAGGTTTTACTTTCATACTTGCCATCATATGCAGGTACGGCCTCCTCACGACATTGCTAAAAAGTACGCCATGCATTTCTAAACATCGACTTTGAATTTGTTTAACTTGGTGGTTTTAGGATGGAAATTATACAATTTGGAAGCTCGGCAACACGGGCAAAATTCATTGGCACCGTAGTTTCAGTTGCAGGAGCTATAATGGTGACTCTATATAAAGGTCCCCCAATCCTATCATCTCCTCTAAAATCAGAAATCTTAAAGAATTTAACCGGACAACCATCAAACTGGGTACTTGGAGGGATCTTTTTAGCAATTGACGCGGTTTTTTCTTCTATGTATATCATTGCACAGGTAGCGGTGATACTGTGATAAATGGTAATCACTTGCACTTTGTCATATTTTAGCTAATTCCTTGTTTTTTTATAAATATTTTCAGGCATTTGTTCTTAAGAAATACCCTGCGGAGATGATTGTAATGAATGCATACTGCGTTGTCTGCACCATTTTATCTGGTCTAACTTCTTTGGTTGTTGAAGATGACTTGAGTAGTTATAGTTTACAACCTAAGAAGCGGCTGCTTTCCATCCTCTACTCAGTAAGGCTTTTTTTTTTTTTTTTTTTTTTTTTTTTTTTTTTTTTTTTTAAACGATCAAACGGAGCACTTTACTCAGTAAGTAGATATGCTTAATGTCATAGTCTTAGTGAACTAGGAGAATTACCAGTATTGATGTGTTGTTTGTGGAAAAATATAGGGAATTTTTGGGTCTGCTTTTCAAGTCACGGTTCAAGCATGGTGTGTACGAAGGAAGGGACCCTTTTTTGTTGCCATGTTTCATCCGGTGGGAATTGTGATTTCAAATTTCATTGGTGTCATCTTCTTAGGCGACGGTTTCTATCTCGGAAGGTGAAGATGTTTACGTTTGCCATTTATGTTTATGTTTATTTCACATGGCATCAGTTATTAAAACCTCAGGTTAATTTTGTGTGCAGTTTGATGGGATCAATTATTGTTGTAATTGGGTTTTATAGTGTGATGTGGGGAAAAGCCAAAGAACAAAAGATTGTGGCGGTGGCGGTTTCAAAGATGGAGGATGAACACGCCCCTCTCTTGCAAGATGTTGAGGAGCAGATGACGCGTTCATCGTCATAAAGCTTGACGTTTGAGGATGATTTAATCAAGTGGGAAAGGAAAAAGAAATCTCATTCTACTAAAACTACTTCTGTATTAAACTGAAGATCATATATAGGTACCCTTCTTCAATTTGTAGATATGCTTTATAGGTCATCCTATTGTATAGTTAT
Organism: Ambrosia trifida; assembly: GCA_028751855.1. Lineage (NCBI taxonomy): Eukaryota > Viridiplantae > Streptophyta > Magnoliopsida > Asterales > Asteraceae > Ambrosia > Ambrosia trifida. The sequence continues at coordinate 116,273,704 of CM054129.1, forward strand.
GTTTGACCCGTAGCAGTTGGTCTGTTTATTCCATATTGTATCTCATTGTATGGCGCATAAATATAAAATTATTTATTATATCAGGCTACTTACCTCTTTTTTCTCTCCGAGTTTCCCTTTCCTCTCTTTCTCCGGTGGCAAGTGACAACCTCCTCTTCCTCACCCTCTCTCTCTAAAAATATGTAGTTTTGTTCTTTTTCAGATCTACACTCATACCGGCCGTGTGATGATTTTTTTGATGGTGGGTTTCTATGTGGGATCCTGCCAAGGGCGCCGCCCCTTTAACCCCTGAGGTTCGTTAGTGCTGACAAATGAATTAAACAAACGTGCACTCCATACTTCCTAATACGTTTTGATGCCATTTTAAGTAAATTCCAATTAACTGAAATAATTTGATGACACTAAAATCAACAAGAGTTAGTCTCGTCAGTCTAATCTAGCCAGTGCATGGCTCAAGCTTCCTTAATCTCGGCTTAACTTAAGCGTTGGGTAGACCTATTTCGAGTAACATATGATTGGCTCGACTTGTGCAATCACAAGAGCGGTGTGACTTCAAATCGTCGCAAGTGCAAAGAAGGTTTGGCAGATGTAAAAAGTTGTTAAAAAAAAAAAAAACCTTACGCATAAAAAGGAAATGAAATAATAAAATAAGAAATACATGAATGATTGCATAAATAATTATACATCATGGGCCATTCTATCTTTGTACCATTAAACTATTCTTGAGATCATCCTCAAATAATTCATTTAAATATCATATTCTCATTAAACTCGAATATTATGTTGTTACTTCAATCAAATTTCTTATTTAATCCAAACCGATTGCTTACATAACTCCAACTTGTTTTTATATATTTTTCTAAAAGTTTTTTAACTTTCCCCAAAACCCATACCCAATGACTAAATTTTATTATCTTTGCAGAAGAATGGACCAATCTCCTTATCTACTCACACCAACCCAATGGTTATGACTGATGACCCATTTATATGCAACAGTCCGTTTTCCAAGGGTCCAAACATGAATCTTTGTCCTGAACTGAACTAATACATGTTATCCTTGTTCATAAGACTCAATACACATGTGACTACAAATCTCTGTACCCCTTCCTTTATTCCACAAGACACATACATACAAAACTCCAACAAACTTCATTCAATTATTAGTTCTTCACCTATAGGAAGATATTGTTTACAGATTAAATCAGTTGGGTGGTTTGTTTGTTTGTTTGGATGGATGGATTGTTTTAAAGTTTAAGGATTTCATTGAAACATATAGTAAGTTTGTTTCTTTGGGTTGGTTTAGTAGTGTTTCAAGATTAATAAAGTTTGGTGCTTTATTGTTTATATAGTTAGAAGTGGATTGTTTCAAGATACCCAACTTGATTATTATGTTTTTAAGTGAATTGGGTGTCTTTATTTACATGTGTATTAAAAAGTTTCAAGATTTTAAAAAAATTGATGCTTTGAGCCTTTGAGTTTGAAACTGTAGATATAAGGCAACTGTTTTCAGTGTTTTGTTGATTTTGTTGGAGAACTAGGGATGGATGATGATGATGGGATAGAAGAGATTAGTAGCATTAGTGCTAGATTGTTGAGGCGGAGGAGTGGCGGTGGCGATTCGGGTTCACGGTGGGTGGATGGTAGTGAAGTGGATTCAGAGTCACCACCTTGGTCATTGGTTAATGATGATGAAAATAGAAGTGAAGGGTATGGATATGTTAGAAGAAGGTTGGTGAAGAAGGCTAAGAGTGTTGACTCTTTTGATGTTGAAGCCATGGCTATCTCTGGCTCCCATGGTCACCATAACAAGGTTACCTTAATTGTCACACATTATTCTTTTTTTTTTTTGGTTACATTTGGTTGCTATTTGCTAATTAATAATGTTTGCTGAATTGTTATCTATATGTATGTTATTGTGTTATTTGGTTTCCAATGTGAATAGTTTTTGTTTACTAACAAGATCTTTGGTGTATGATAGCATATCGCCGCCACCCCTTTCTGAATGGCAAACCCTAATCTACTAAAAACGTAACCTTTCCCACCCAGAGCCGAGACACTACTATCGTCTGCCTTTTTATCATCTTACTATTTAGGGGTCAAATAATCAATTTTGGATAGTCAATTTCATAACTGATTATGAAATGGTAAAACAGAATTACCTGTTTAAAGTAGCTTTAAGCATGCCCCCTTGTTTCAAGTTTAGTGTTTTTTATTGGTCATTTTATTTATTAATTGCTTTAATTGTCAAATTTGCCTAACAGTCACACATCTGACTGTCTGATCATTGTATAGCTGAATAGAAAGGTAACCAACTTATTTTAGGCAAAAAAATAAAAAATAAATAAGCACCAAAATTAAAAAAAAAAAAAATACTTTAGCTTTCTGTTAAACCTTTGATATCGGTTTCACACACGTGATTAGATAAAAAGGTCATCATGGTGAAAAGTTGCCTACATGTCAGCGGCCACGTCATCATGTTGTTTATCTTTCTTGAAGTTTTTGAAAATCTCATCCCTTAAATCAACATTTATGAAACTTTGATGTTTTTCTCTTGCAAAAAGAATCAATTACCTAAAATATATGTTGGATCAACATTGGTAATTCTTTAATGCAATGCGCACTGGCACAGGTCTTAGGTGCCTTTAAGGCTTAAGCCATTGAAGGCCGTGCTACGCAAGTTGCGTTTTATCTTATCCTGTTGGTTAGCAGGGTATTGGTGTTATTTCATGAGTTTGCTGGTGATAGGGTTATCAGAAAACTATTAGTAATGCCACTTTTTTTTTTTCTTCAAAATATCAGGATCCAACGATCTGGCAAACTCTTGGATTGGCTTTTCAGACACTTGGGGTTGTATATGGTGATATGGGGACAAGTCCTTTGTATGTGTTTACAGACGTTTTCAGCAAGATCCAGATTGAGTCGGATGTTGATGTCTTGGGAGCTTTATCACTCGTTATATACACCATTGCTCTCGTGCCTTTAGCAAAATATGTTTTTATTGTTCTAAAAGCAAACGACAATGGTGAAGGTAAAAATCAAATTTACCTGACTCTCTCTTTCAAATACATCCACAGGTTGACTTTACAGGTCAAACAGACTAATTTTCGACTTCAGCATTTATGCTGGTTTTTAAATTTACCACAAGAACTACACATTTGTGGCGCCTTTGTAAGAACTCGGTTTGACCCTTTTAAGAAAATTTATCATTTTTTTGCTGATACATAAACTAATCTTGCAGGAGGAACATTTGCGTTGTATTCATTGATCTGCAGGTACGCAAAAATCAATCTTCTACCAAATCGCCAACAAGCTGATGAACATATCTCAAGTTATAGGCTGAAACTGCCCACCCCAGAACTCGAAAGGGCTCTGACAATCAAAGAAAAATTAGAACACAATTCTTTTTATAAAACGCTTCTTTTGCTACTTGTTCTAATGGGAACTTCTATGATCATCGGGGACGGTATTCTGACCCCTGCTATATCAGGTAAGTGTTTGACACTTTGACTAAACCGATTTTGCTTATTTAGTATAACCATTTTCAAAGTGCACATCCAAACACAATCAAATCTTTACTGATTGAGTTATTATTATCGCAGTCATGTCTGCTGTGAGTGGACTTGAAGGTAAAATACAAGGATTTGGCACAGGTAGGTGAACTAGACAACTAGTGATTATTGTTGACTGTTGAAAGTCAAATCTGTTGATGTTTGACTTGAGACATTGTGTTTTACAGGCGCTTTAGTGACCGTATCAGTTATCATTCTTGTGGGATTGTTTGGCATACAGAGGTTTGGGACTAGTAAAGTGGGGATGACATTTGCTCCTTGTCTCGCGTTGTGGTTCTTTAGTCTTGGGTCTATTGGATTGTACAACCTTATTACACATAATGTATCCGTCGTGAAGGCGATTAATCCTCTGTATATATATTTGTTCTTTAAAAAGAATTCTTTCAAGGCATGGTCGTCTCTTGGTGGTTGTGTTTTATGCATTACTGGTAAGTTTATTCATCTACGTCTTGTGGTAAAGTTATGATCATTCTTGTTCTTAGTAATCTAATAATGTGATTATGCGGCCGTTTCATTTCAGGAGCTGAAGCAATGTTTGCTGATTTGGGCCATTTCTCTGTACCATCCATACAGGTTCGTCTTCGTTACCATAGATAGTAACTGTGGAAAAATGGGCTGATGCGTTGACCAAAATTTACAAATTTTGGCCAGAATTTGGCTGGAATCGCTAGACAGCCACCGAGTAGCATTTATTCGGTGATTACTCAGTGAACCTCTGGCTAGAGATTAATCCGTGATTAATCGGAGGCTAGGCACGATTTTTACAACGGGTCAAAAGCTGTAATTTTTAGATATGATTTTAGAAGTTACTACTTTTAGGACTATATTAAAAAAACATATTTTTTCTTGAAATTTACAGGTTTTAGTATATTAAAATTTACAAATTTTTGAATCTTGCCTGTTTGATGCATTAGAGGTTAAGTATAACCCAAATCATATCTTTAAATATCACCCCTTCAACCGGTTTCCATCTAAAATTTTAATGGGTCAAATGGGTAACGTTAAACCTGTTTCTATGTTAATCATGTCTAGATACAAACAGGTAAACTTTTTAAAAGTTACCCATTTGACCTGTTTACCATAATGGGTAATGTTTAACCTGTTCATATCTTAACAAATTCCAAAACAGGTAAACTTTTTAAAATACTACCCATTCGACCCGTTTATCATAAATTTGCTTGATGAGTAGTAACTGTATAGTAGTTGTATCTAAGTTCACTTGTTCATGATCATATCTTCATGTTCTAGATTGCTTTCTCGTTCGTTGTGTTTCCATGTCTTCTCTTGGCTTACATGGGTCAAGCTGCGTATCTTATGAAATATCCTGATTCCGCAAGTAGAATATTCTATGATTCCATTCCAGGTAATACTTCTATCGACTGTTTAGTTCGGAAAATAACCCATTTATCTCTGAAATTACTAAATAATAGAGTTTATGGCATTGTGCATGAACAAACAGATGGACTCTTTTGGCCCGTTTTCGTGATAGCCACATTTGCTGCTATAATTGCTAGTCAAGCTATGATATCAGCTTCCTTCTCGTGCATCAAACAATCCATGGCGCTCGGTTGCTTCCCGAGATTAAAAATCATTCACACATCTAGAAAATTCATGGGCCAAATCTACATCCCTGTCATCAACTGGTTCTTGATGATCATGTGTGTTCTAGTTGTTGCCACTTTTAAAAGCACAACAGACATTGCCAATGCATACGGTTCGGTTTCTTCTTGGTCTTCATTAGGGGTGTAAGTGAGCCGGAGCTTGACTAGGATCGAGCTCGGCTCGTTTAACTTACGAGATCTCTATCTCATTAGTAGTTTTTCGTTCTATATTATTTGTTAATTTTTTTATATACATTTTTAGTTATTTTTATCTTATTTTTTATATTTATTACTAATTATTATATAGATATGTATAATTATTAAATAAAAAGTGTATAATAGGTTCGTAAGCCAGCTCGAGCTTGATAAGTGAAGCTTGGGCTTGGGCTCGTTTATCAAACAAACTTATTTTTAGGCCCCTCTCGTTTAAAACCAGCTCGATTAGAGCTTTTATCAAGTCGATCTCGGGTAACTCACGAGCAACTTTGCTCATTTACACCCCTAATCTTCAAACAACCATTGGACACTGGTTTAAATATCTGTTCTTTTTGCAGGCATAGCAGAAGTTGGTGTAATGATGGTTAGTACAACACTAGTAACTCTTGTCATGCTTCTAATATGGCAAACAAACTTATACTTAGCATATGGTTTCCTCATCGTTTTCGGATCAATCGAGCTGCTATACATGTCCGCAGTTCTATCAAAAATCACCGAGGGCGGTTGGCTTCCGCTCGTGTTTGCTTCATTCTTTCTTTGTGTCATGTACATTTGGAACTATGGGAGTGTCCTAAAATACCAAAGTGAAGTCCATAACAAAATCTCAATGGACTTCATGAATGACCTCGGTTCGACCCTAGGAACAGTTCGGGTCCCAGGAATTGGGCTGCTTTACAACGAGTTAGTCCATGGTGTCCCCTCAGTTTTGGGCCGGTTCCTACTAGACCTGCCTGCGATCCACTCAACACTCGTGTTTGTCTGCATAAAGTATGTCCCGGTCCCAGTGGTTGTTCAAGAAGAACGGTTCCTTTTTCGACGGATCTGCCCGAAAGATTACCATATGTTTCAATGTGTCGCAAGATACGGGTACAAGGTAATATAGGACTTTGGGTATCTCTATATATAGTTGATTAATAATACATAATATCTGACGGGGTTTTTGTTATTCTATACAAGGATGTCCGGAAAGAAGATCATCATGCATTCGAGCAGCTTCTGGTCGAAAGTTTGGAGAAGTTCATGAGGAAAGAAGCTCAGGAACTCGCATTGGAGACTGAAATAAACGATGCTGATTTCGAGAGTGTTTCAGTGGGTCAACGAAGCTATTCTGGTGAGCTTAGTGTGCCATTGATACAGCCAGATGGTGATCCAGAGCTGCCATCGAGTGTGATGGGTGGCATTGATGATGATCCGAGCTTGGAGTACGAGCTTTCGGCTCTTAGAGAAGCTACTGAATCCGGGTGCACTTATTTGCTTGGACATGGTGATGTTAGAGCTAAAAAAGACTCATTTTTCTTGAAGAAACTTGTGATTAATTACTTTTATTCGTTCTTGAGGAACAACTGCAGGGGCGGGGCTGCAACGATGAAAGTTCCGCACATGAATATCATACAGGTCGGGATGACGTATATGGTATGATATGATATGATATGATATGATATTAACAGTAATAATTTATCTTTATTGTATTTGTTAGTCTAATAAGGAAATCTGTTAGTAAATGAAACTGGTGGTGGTTATGTTCATAGTTTGGTTACTATAATGTTATGAACTTATCTATAGAAAATATAATAAATATTAATTAGGGATGTTTATGTCCTGGTTAGACTGGTTTTCAGGCCCGGCCCGGCCCAGAGGGTGGGCAGGGTGGGCTAAGGCTAGTACAAAAGAATTTTGTTAGTAGAGTTGGAAAAGTCATCTTAATTTAATGCAAATGTCTCATGTTCATGGTTGGACTCTAGCACTAAGATCTATTTTTTTTAATCATTCTTATTTACCAACAAATTTGGGCCTAGTTTTTTATGTCGCCCGGGGCACAAAATTTTTGTAAGGTTCTCGGGGACGGCCTTGCTGGTTTTGATAAGATCTTTTGACCGAATCAGTAACTATCTTTTACTAAATCATACAATAGCCCGGATAATTGACCATTACTTGACACTTGAAACAAGCTATAATATCATTTGAGGTTAATGTTCAATCAAACCAAGCAACCTAAGTGTGCAACTAATAGCCATTTGAACCTTGTAGTAGCAATAACTCAGAAGTTACAAGTCACCAACAGTAAGCACTGTGAAGTATTCACTTGCATAATGCATGTATTTATGTTTTTGCTCCCTTTATTTTGTTTTTATTGCGCATAATGTATATGATGAATGTTATGTGTTGGATCAAGAGCAAATCGGTAACTTCGCTCGGATGAAACTGACAAATGTGACCAAACCTTAGGGACGATTTTGGCATTTTCTTGTATTGTTTTTATTTCTTTGTTTACACATGGAAGACGGATGGGGAGGGGCCCGGTAGGATTTTTAATTTAGGATCGGAGCTTGGATGTATACATTAACAAAGGAAAAAAATATGTTGGATGCAGTTGGGGTGACCAAAATTTGTCATTATGGAATGCTTATTTTATCGTAATAATTTTTAGTTGTGCATATCCATGTAAAATAAGGTGTTGTTTATATGTAACTTGTGTTCCATACAAATGTTATTGTAGTAGTTAATGAATAAGGCCATGGGGTGTAGTCCCCATTAACCCCATGTCATCTCCAAGTCTCCAACCCCACCTCATCATGAGGATGGTGTTGCCCTTCATCCCCTTCCCTTTTCAGTGGTAAATGTGTGTGTGCAATGGATAGAGCTCGGAGGTTGGGGATATCCCCATGAAGGCACCGAATCATCAAGACAGGGTGGGGGGCGCTTTGCCATCGAGTCCACGGACTCCCTGACAGTCCTGCCAACTCCACACCCCTTGGTCTAAGTATTGTTTAAGGGAAAGTCCGTCCATCCATCCACACGTTTTTGTTTTCTTTCTTCTCTTAAATTTGGTCAAGTAATATTTATGTGTAACTATTCTTCCACCAATGTGCACATGAAGTTATTTCCTATGTTAAATCCATTTCTATTCGACATGCACATATGAAATGAAGATGCTAATCTTCAATTAAGGAGATAAAGATCAAATGAGTTATAGATAATTCTTGAAGAGTTGTTTATTGAGTCTTTTATATTTAAATTAATATTATTGATGGTTTATTAGACATATTTATGTAGTTGGTTTATTTATTTATTTAAATAGGGTCTTTGTAATTGTTTATTTTGTGTGCTGTGATTTATAATAAAAAGAGTAGAACAAGTTTATTGTTACAAAACATGGATTTATGAAATAACTCTGTACCGAATGCTTTAATCAAGAACAAAAGGTTACAACGAATTACAAGACAATTACAACTCAAGAACAGATGATCTGATATACAAACAGACCACCAAACAAAACCTCCCTATCACTATCTACTTGATTACAGACTAGATCACACAAATCTATTACAAGATCTGAGATAGATCTTGTAATCAAGACTAAGATAACAATGATCGTCTATGACAGGAAACCCTAGAATGTAAAAGAATATTTGAGAGTAATACAGACACAAAAGAGATGCAAAAGTGAACAAGGAACGATATCCTCAGCTATTTATAGCTGAGGATTTGTGCTTTCTCAAATGATCCAACGGCTACAATAAGAAGGATCCAACGGCCAAGGAAAGATGTGTTTCTTTCACATGGATTGCCACATCATCCGGACCCACCAGATTCTCGAACAGGGCCAACAACTGGGCCAAACCAAACATGGGCTCCTTGGGCTCTTTCTTTTTATCTATAGCCCAGCAGCAACACTTCTTTGAACCAGCCCCAATCCAGCTCCAAGCCCAACCTGCAAGAAACAACTTATGCAAAATATAAAAATAAAATGTTTATAAAAAATATTTTTATAAAAGATAGAATTATTATTATTATTATGAAGTATAAAATTGAAATAATAATGTTATCTTTTTAACATTTATTCGTATCATGTTTTTGTGTTCGATCAATTGCTTGATTTTGCAAAATGAACACCGCCAAAATCATTGAATTTGGATATTCACCTGCGCGTAAAAATGTCATTTACCTGTCGAACCTTTTATTTTTATTCACAAATTTGGGTTGGCAAACCCTTTTTCTCAACTTGCATACAGCATACATGCATGCTAAGTCATTTTCCAAGATTCCTTTCTTATGTTGAACCGATTCTTGTCAATATGTGCATATGGAAACATTTCTCATACCAAGTTATTTGACACACACACATATTGACACCATGAAACAAGAAAATGTGTCGCATGTTATGGCCTTACTCCCATTTTGTTATATGGATTTTGCAACATTTTTGCCAATTTTTTAAACGTTCTCAATTACCAATTGATTCTATGTTTTCATCATTGTCTTTCTCTTTGAAGTGACTTGGGGGTAAAGATGCCATTTCTTTAGCTTGTTCTCATAAAGAGAAAAATATTAAAATAATACATAAAAAAACTGTTACTTGATACTTTTCCAAATTGTTTAGTACAAAATTACAAATGCAAGTGATGTACGAAAGAAAAAAATGACAAAACATATTTGAGAGAGATATGTAGCCAAAATCAAATCCACTTGCTATGGACCCTCTTGTTGAAAATACAACTATAGTCATCATTAACACTATTACCAAATTTATTAGAAACTTTATATTTTATATATATCATTTTTAATATTTGATTCTCCTAGAAAGAAAAGAGAAAAAGTAGTTTCTTTGAAACATATTTTTCATTTTTCTCATAAACAAATCACCTAAAGAGTCTTATTTTTAAATGACTAATTTGAAAACAAAGGAAAAAGAAAAATAAAGTAATAAATAAATAACCCTTGTCACATGACTCCTTCCCTACACTTTACAAATTTTGATGGAGCCATGAATGTCACATCATACTTGGCGCCATCCCTCAAAACCAGGTAATCCATCAACAAAATGCCAAAAAGAAATGGTTGTCTCAATCTTTTTATAAAATTTCCAATACTTATGTTATACAACAAGGCTTTGGTTCAAGTTTTTGGCGGGGATTTATGAATACAATGTATCATATAAATTTATATAATCTAGAAAAAAGGATAACACTATAGCCATTAAGATCATGAAAAAACTGACTATTGGATGTATTAATCAAACAAACTAAAAAGTTATCAAGTATCCAAATAAACCTGTTTATTTGTAAATATTGTAACCATTAAAATAAAAATTTTCATTACAAACACAATAGCACATGTGGTAATGTTATTTTTTAAAGTCACTGAGAAGTATGTGAATATAGGTGATGGGATGGGGATGGGGATGGAGATGGGTAGCGCGAAGAGAAAGGGTAAAATAGTTATTTTACAAAACGCTAACAAAATCGAACGACATTTACTAAAAGGTTCAAACGTTATACATCTAGATGAACCTAAAATGCCTTTCCTTTATATGCTACAACCAGTCAGCTAGGGCCTAGGGCCGAATCTATAGTCTATTAAAAATGGTTTAATCCCATTAAATTTGATTACTTGAATCTTTTTAATAATTAGGCTATAGGGTGTGGTCACCCTTCCCCCTTTCTTCTCCCTTGTCTACATCAGCGCCACGTCATTTCCCTATTCCCCCTCCCCTTGTAGGGGAAATGGTCCACCCTTCCCCCTTCCCTTTTTTTTTATTAATTTCATTTTTTATTTATTTTATAAATTAGATTTCATTAAAATGTTTTTTCATTAAACATAAATAAATTACATAGAAAATTAAAAAAAAAAAACGAAAATACATTAAAAAACCGGAAATAAAAAAAAAAAAAACTATCAATTAAACGCTCCTTCAAGCCATTTTTTGGCGATTTTGTCTTTTATTTTCGCCGCCACCGCACGTTCCGTTTCATCAAGGCTATCGAGAGGTTCTCTCATCAGGGCGAATTCGGTTGTTTCCTATCTCGACATTTCCATTTTGAGGCGGTCCCTTTCCAACTCTATCCTCGCCAAGTCTCTCGCCACGGCGTCTTCTTTCTCCTTCCTTTCCATCTCTAGCCTCGCCAAATCCCTTGCCGCCGCTTCTTCCTTATCCTTCTTTCTTTCCAAGTACCTCTCCGTTTGCTCTTGTTTAAATTCGCTAAAGTTGTTTAGCAACTCTTCAATTTTTTCCACCGCCTTATCTCTCGATGCGTGGCCGGTATCAACACCCTTGCCTTTTGAGGCCGCCGCTTCTTGGCGCAGTCCCTACCAATCGGCCTCTCACTCTCACTTGGTGGAGCCTCGTCTTCAAACTCCGGGTCATCGTTTATATTGATAGTACAACGAGCATCCGACCCACCACCACTATAACTCCCCGATGCACTCGTTTTAGACCTCTTCGCTTGTTCCACCTCATTAGGCACTGGTTTGAACTTTTCACACTTCACCAAAATCTCATACGGTTTCATGTACCCAAACGCCCCGTGCTTGTCGGTGTATGTTTCAATAGCCACCTTCAACACATTCTCATCACTTTGTCCGGACGTACGATTATTCCAAGCTCTTTGATAAAAACCCGCAAAAGTTTGACATTTTGTCATCAAGTCCCGACACTTTGTACTAACGGAGTGAACCCGACGATATTCTTCACGTTGTAACAACTTGAAAAATTCCTTAACAACTTGGTTCCAAAATCCTTCTTTTTTTCCGATTTGTAGCTACAATTATATAAAAAAAAGTTAGTTTTTAAAAAAAATTAAAACCGAAATTTAATATATATATATATATATACATATACATATATATATATATATACATATATATATATACACGAAAGGTTTTTAAAAAAATTATGAAATTTACCTAGTATTGGGTCCGTAGTAGCGATAACCTAAGCTTGTGCTAGCGCATCCAACTTAATGGGAGTCCAAGGAATGGAATCGGCCTTGGTACTAGGACCTTCATCTTGGGCCCGTTTTTTCCCCTTTTGACGGTTTTTTTCTTGGGGCCGGTTGGTTTTGTTGGGTGGGGACTTGGGTTTCGGGTATGTGATCATCGTGCGAGACCAAAGAAACAAAATCGTGCTCGTGTTGTGTTTGTGTTTCGGGTATTGGTTGCCATTGAGGTTGTTGCATTTGAGGTTGATGCATTTTCCATGGTTGTTGTTGAAATTGCCATGGATTCAAAGGGGTGTTAAACGCGCCAAAGGATAGTGGTTGTGACGCGGGAGTACCGGGTGTGTTAGGAAATCCGAACGGGGGTTGGTTTGAGGGGTTACCGGGTGTGTTAGGGAAGAAAGGACGCCTTGGATCCATGAAGATTTATATAAAAATTTTTATAAAAGATTGGAAAGGGTATAAAAAGTGTGGGGTAGAGTGGGGTAAAATGTGGGGTTTTGGTATTTAAATAGGAGTTAAAATATTTATTTTTTTTAAATGGTCCAAACGGCCGATTTTACAACGGGTGGAATTTTAAATGGCATTGGGAAATGGGACGGGGAGGGCGGTAGCATTTTACCGTTTGTGCCGAAAAGGGGTCGGGGGGGGGGGGGGGGTGTTTGCCGTCGGCAAGGGCTTCCACCTCACCCACCGAAGTCCCTTGCCGAACGCACACCCCATGGTCTTAAAACTATTGTTTTTACAACTTTGCTAGGACACATTGAGGTTTGATGCATAGATGGATTACCGTAAATATTTGGTTGTGGTACCCCTTTTTAAAGACAATTTCTATGGTACTACTTTCTCCAAATAAGGGCATTTTTTGTAGGAATTTTATCTGTAACAACTTTTTCTATCATCAATGTGAAATGACATTTTATTTGTAACATTTTAATGTATGATGGCAGTTGTTCTAAATAAAAAAATAGTTGCATTATTTTATTACATTGGGCAATTTTTTAGTTGATGGGTCAAGTTGGGCAAGTCTATTACAAACTTACAAATCACAACTTTTAATTTCTAAATGGACAATGACCTTCATATGATAGTTTATACAATATCATATTATTACTACATGCTTTTGTCATGTAAATGAACTTTATCATTTAACAAGGTGTCTTCAATGTCACGGTTATGTAGATATGCAATGACCGGACAACTTACACAAGAGTGATGTTTATGTTCATATTGGTCTGTTACAGTAACATACCTTTGGTTTATTAAGATTTGTTTAATAATGAGTACATGGTTTGTGTGGTGAACTGCAATCAGTTGAAATTGGTGGTGCACATTTCTTTTCTTTTCTTTCTATGAATACTTGTTAAAACATAGTGTGCACATTTCTATTCTTTTTGCGTAACTTGCAGCAAAAAAACCTAAGGGCACTACTAGAAAAATACCCCTTTCTTGACGCGCATTGCGCGTCATAAAAGGGTGTTTATGACACACAGAAAAGTGTCAAGGAAGAACATGTCAAGAAAGGTTTATGACATGCAGGCGCGTGTCATCTTTTAATGACACGCGTTTATGACACTCCTTTACGACACGCTTTTTTGACACGCATTTATGACACACTCTTTAATGACACTCTTTCATGACATGCATTTACGACACACCTTTATGACACTAATTTTGCATGTCATGTTTTTTTTTTACCTAAAAAAATTCTGCAAAATAGCTAATAAATCTGGATTTATATTTATATTTATAATAACAAAATCAATAAATTTCAAAATAAAATTGCATATATTATATATACCACAAAAAAATTACAATTAGCATTTGTCGAATCCTACCACTAGTTACAAAAAAATTGTGTCAATACATTACATTAGTCTAGACTAAACGTACGGATAACTTGAAAATGAAGGTTGCGGCATAACTAGACCACTCTTCACGAATGGCATTAATATCCGCATCCGTGTTAGCATCTACTCCTCCCCCTACCTGAGACAACAATTAAATTAATAAAATAAAGGTTAATGTTCGTGATGGTTTTAATTTCAAGACGAGAATTATTACTAACATAAACATCAAAATCACTTAATTTGTATAAACATACATATAGTTGTGTTCTAAACCTGTTTCTGCCTCTTTCCACCATGACCCTCTTCTTCAATGGCCTAGGCTCGTTTAACTCTGCATGTTTGGTTTAATGGACTCGCAAAGGCAGGCTAATTTTGCAACTTTGCACTCTGTTTGTCATTGTACCTACATTTGCAAGAAATATGTAAAAGCATGCACATTATATCAACAAACAATAACAAATAACTAGGTTTATACCCGCGCGCGTTGTGGCGCGCTCGACCAAATCATTCTAGTATTGAAGATCGTTGTCTGCCTCTCAAGCTCTTCCCACTGACGGTCCAAGATTTCAGCCTCTAAACCTGGTAGTTATCTTATGGAGCAATTTCTTTGTTTTCTTTATTTCTTCTATAAATATCGACCATAACAACTGAAACGAATTGAAAAGACAAATCATTTAAATCGACTATAGTCTGCACCTTCTTTTAAAGTGCTAAATTAACAAATGTTTAAAGTAGTAGAATGATTAATTTAACTTTTTACTTCAATTAAAAAGAACTCTAATGAAGACATGGCTCAAATAGCATCTAAGCGAACAATGTACGAATATTACCCATCACAAAACCACAGGAAGCAAAAGATAATAACAATAACATTTAACGATCTTGGTTCAGAGTTTTCAGAACCATGGCTGCAAGACGGGTTGCAAGTTAGGACCTGCCATCCACCGGCTCTGCCACGCCATCGTCATTAGTTATCGGAAATCATATGTAAATATGTACACTAATATATAAACATGCTAAATGTAAACATGTGTCATTCAAGCACGACTAAAATAATAGCAATACAAAAATCATTCACGAATGTGGTACTAACGGGCCGTGAACACCCATCTCTAAAAATAGCCAATACTACCTCTCAACTTCAATTATAAACTACAATTTGATACTGCCAAAATATTGCAGTAGGTTGTGTATCGTTGAAGGAAGCTCTTGCAAGACCAAAGTCACTTAATCTTCATCTTGTAGTCGGCATTGGCGAAGATAGATAGACATTTGAGTGAGTCAATTTCTGGAACCCGCTATAGATAAAACATAATCTCGCTCATTGCCCAATATACACATTTTTTCAGTTAACTATGGCTAATGTTTGACGCTACACATATATAGAGTAATTTAAAATATTATTAATTTATTATATGGGTTCAAGTCGATAGGATAACAATTCCTTTTGTACAATTACCTTTGGTTAATCATATAGATGAATCTCTTTTGTTGTTTCAGAGGTATATGCTATTGAAAAATAAACAACATTTAGCCAGTAAATGAAGTAAGTAGCTTGTATAGTGTATACTATACAAGCTACTTACTTCATTAATAATGTTTATCTTGAAAGCTGTTTGAAACTTGCATAAAGAACTTGTACATGTGAGTACAACAAAAGTTGCATAAATGGGTTGCAAAATGTATATATATATAATATAATTTGACACCAAACATGACACTCAATTCTTATAGTGTCATGTTTTTTAAAATCTTGACATTAAATTGTTGACACGCAAAAAAGAGTGTCATTGTTTGACCATTTTTTTTAAAAGACGACGATTTTTTAATGACACGCGCTTTTGCGTGTCATGAATTCTCGCGTGTCATTAAATGTGTGTCAAGATAGGGGTATTTTTCTAGTAGTGGGGGCTGTTTGGTAGCCTCTTAATGAGGCTCTTAACCATTCAGCGCTGAATGATTCAGCATTCAGCGCGTTTGTTTCAGCTTCTGAATGGAATGGTCAAGTCTGAATCATTAAGATTTGGGATGTTGCTGAACCATTAAGCACTGAACTAGGCTGAACCTTAATGAGGCTCCTCTACCAACGTGGGACAAGAAAACTAACCATTAAGAGGTCCAACTTAATGATTCAGCGCTTAACCATTCAGACCTCTTCACCATTCAGACCTCTTAATGATTCAGCACTTAATCAACCAAACAGCCCCTAAGTATTATAATGTTGTATTGCAACCTATTTGTGAATCCCGCTGCAACGCGCGGATAAACCCACTAGTTTTATTAGAAGAAACTGATTATAAGATGAGTTGAGAGAAGAAATTGAATATAAAATGAGTAGAGAGTCTCTCAAAAACAGTCTTTCTATTTCTAATAATAGAGGTAAAGTTTGTCCACATCTCATATTCCTCTTCTACCTATAACTGTGCTATTTGTGAAATCTACATGCTACAATTGTTATTGTTGTAGTTTATTATAATACGTTGAATCTAACTCCTCCTACGTTGTGAAATCAATTTTGATAAGACTCATAGAGTGAAGGAAATTGCAATGGGTGTGTGAATAAACATTATCTTAGATCTAAGAATGAAGATATGATTAATAACAAAGAAGACAAAGAAGGTTTAGAATGCAAAACTTAGAAGAGAATCATATCTTATTATAGACTCATCTCACCCCATATATGAACTAACAATACATGAGTATTACAAATTGAGGATCCATCAAGAAGATACAAAGACACACACCACCTTACATAGCTTTGTTTTAATTAAACATCAAGTACTAAAATTCTCATCGATATAGCATACGATTCTTAGACATAGATATGTGACAAAATATAATCATTAGAATATATAACCATTTTTGTTTTCTCTCCTACATCTTTTTCTTTAGATCTATCCAATGATCACACTGTTTACCGGATCTCCTCCATCATACCATGGATTTTGTCATTTATCATCATATTTTTCTTAAAAAACAAAAGGATAAAATACATATGAGATCATAAAAATTTGGAAAACGTTTTGAACACACCATCAAACTTTCAAAACGCCGACAAGCCCTCTTCTTTTAGAGAGAGAGAGAGAGAGAGAGAGAGAGAGAGTGGGTGGGTGGGGGGGGGGGGGGGATGGCGTGAAAGCCATTTGCCGCCCACCTACACCATCCCCACATGAAGGTGAAAGTGGTGTGGCATTAGCCCCTTGGGCAGGAGATCTTTGGCTGGCGGGAGGTGGAAAGATGTGGAGGTGTTTGATTGGCCCTAAAAAAACACACACACACACAAACTATAATAATAATATTACCCCCTCCCCCACCTCACACACACATAATTTTCAAAAAAAAAATTGGAAAACGTTTTGAACACACCATCAAACTTTGAAAACGCTTAGCGCCGATAAGCTCTCTTCTTTTAGAGTGGTGGTGGTGGGGGGGGGGGGGGGGATGGCGTGAAAGCCATTTGCCACCTACCTGCACCACCCCCATGGCCCCACATGAAGGTGAAAGTGGCGTTAGCCCATTGGGCGGGAGAACTTTGGTTGGCGGGGACGGAAAGATGTGGAGCCTTTTTATTGGCCCCTATTAAAAAAAATCTCCCTTCTCCCCCTCCCCTCCCCACAATTTTCACTCTTGAAAAATGAATCCACATGTGCCACATGATGCATCACGCCCCTCTTTTTCCTACGTCCACTCCCACATTCTTAAAGTGCTGTCACTTTTACAAAATTCTAGGTATGTCAATTCTAGATTTACAAATGGAATTTTGAAACCATACAACCCTTAATTAGGAATGATACACCCTAGCCCACATCAAACACCAATAGTAAGCTGCCACATATCCCAGAATGTGATGTCACACCCCTAAAATGTGATGTCACGGGGTGTATGAAACCCATAACCCTTTACAAATTCTAATATGCAGTCATAATTTTTTACTTACTTTATTTTATTATTTTTATTCACAAACCCCATAGGTTTATACGGACCGTATAGAGTTATGTAGACCATAATTTTTTTTTTCTGCTCGTATGAACCTATACGAGCCGTATAAGGAGTGTCAAAACAAGATTAAAGTGTACCCTTATTAACACCCTTGTTTTTTTTCTTTGAAATGCCTTCAATCAAAACTGATTTCTTTGTTCTAACGTTTTACAGTTGGTTAAAATTATTATTGATAACTCAATAGTCTAAAAAAACTAATTAATGAATTTAATTTTGTATTTATTTCATATGAAAAAAAATGTTTTAATATGCCGTATATTATCTACGTATTAAGAAAAATACTAAAAATATCATTTCTCTTCCTTCAATACAAAGTTGTGTACCTTATTGCTAATTCTATCTTATTTACTCAATTACTCTAAACTCACTCAATACACTACTACAAAAGTAACATTTTGCTACAAAATTTTCTTACGAAAAAAAATGCGTTACAAATTTTAATAAAGTTGCTACTCATTTGTGACGACAAAAATTTGTGACGCATTTCCAACAAAACCTTGATGTTAGAAAAAACCTCGTCGGAAACCACTTCCTACACATTTGTTACGTAATTTTCAACGCATTTCCTACGAAAACATGGTGTAGGAAAATTGTGACCCATTTCCTACGCAATTTCCTAAAATTTTTTAGATATACTGTGTCGCAAATTTGCTAAAAAATTATAATTTTTTTTGTCTTATTTACTCAATTACTCTAAACTCACTCAATAATAATTCACTA
The DNA here is from genome assembly GCA_028751855.1 of Ambrosia trifida. NCBI lineage: Eukaryota > Viridiplantae > Streptophyta > Magnoliopsida > Asterales > Asteraceae > Ambrosia > Ambrosia trifida. The sequence goes on from CM054129.1 coordinate 116,292,375, forward strand.
GTTTGGCACAAGATAATTAATGATGTTTCATGTACTTCGCAAAGTAGCTTTTTTTTTTTGAAAGATTAATTTCCTTAATCCCATGGTCTTTAGGATTTGAACACAAGACATCCTACAATCTAGGTGTTTTAAAGGCTTTGTCTTTGCCAATGGACCACCACCCCATTGGTAATTTGGTACTTCGCAAAGTAGCTGATTGAGTAAAAGATACTTCATGATTTGTTCACATGCACTATGTGTCCAATATACATATATAGTTAAAATGTCTACAATTATTCAAGAGGCTCAGGTCAATCCACCTAATATGTCCTTGAAAGTGGACAATGGACATGGCTTCAAACCAACGAGTTTCAACTCAAGGATGAAGGACAAAGAACCACTTTTATGTAAATGTAATTTTAAAAAAATATATATTCGATGTAGATAAACAAATACATGTATTTGAATTCCAAATGTTAGAAGTCCAGGTAATTAGGATAACTATATACACACTAGGGTTTTCCATGTTTATTCATAATATGAACCCTCAAGTCTTAAAAAAACGAATACTGGTTAATTAAAGTTGAAAAATTAAAATCAGTTGTATCCCTGAAGATTTATGTACCTAATCCAAGCCATTGAAAAATATGACCTTTAGGCCTTAACAAATTAAATGTAAACTATTTTTTATGTACGGGATCAAAGTTATCTATACTATATTATAAAGCATAAGAGGAGGATACCGGACAAATTTAAGTAATTACAAGTGTGATTGCTTAAAGTACAAATAGTTGATGCATTTGATGGAGGGTAAATTGGACTTTTAGTCATAAATAGGGAGATTAAAGAGTGTTAAATTGGAGAATATGAAGAGAGGTAATTGTCATAAATAGGGAGGTTAGAGATTGTTAAATTGGAGAATATGAAGAGAAGTACAAACCGCTTAGTATACACAAAGTCTTGCAATTCATTTCAATTGAATTATGTATTCAATTCAAACTTGAAGTAATCTTGAGGCTCTTCATATGGCATGCTTGTGTATATATTCAAGACTATGTTTTTTGTTGAAGATACATAGAATTCGTACATGTTTCAATCACCTGCCTTTCTAATAACCTACATGTGTTTATTATGCACCGATCCTCTGGCTTTCATTATATATCGAATGGTTAAAAATCTCTTCCATTAAAACACCCAATTGAAGCCTACATCAAATGCAAATCCCTTCCAACCCAGTATGAAGAATAGACCAGATTATGCTATTAGTTCACAAAAGGTAAACATTATTTAGCATAATGTATCTAATTTGAGTCTCTAATCATATGAGTATGCGTCTCCCTTTGATTAAGGGTTGAGACGTTGAAGCAAGTTAAACAGATGCATTCCAAAACAAAATAAATTGTATCTTATTATATGAGTATCCGTTTCTCTTTCTTTTCTTTAATCTGGCTTTGAAAAATGGTTTAGTCTATATGTTAATAAACCTCTACAATATGAATATAATATTCAAAGCATAAATAGGTCTTATTGACTTCCTGATATAAGTAGTCACTATTACTTAGCATATACATATTGACGTTTGCATGTATGTTCTTTTTTTTTTTTTTGCATACTGTGTATGATCTTTTTAGTTATTGCTACATAAATGTGTATATATTTTATTTGTTGTTGTGTTATCAGTTGGAATTATGCATATGTTATTTGAGTGTGTCATTAAATAGTATTTCTAAGATTTAGTTAGCCGATTAATATGCATCAAAAGAACATAATTTAACCGTCTTTTTAGATGTTCTCTTATATGATGTAATACTAATGATTTGATTGGGAAGTTCTACATCTATAAACATGTCATAAAAGCATCATGCAATTTAGTGACGGGCTTTGAATTATGATGGTGTGGCATGGGAAGATATGATGGTGGAGATGGTGGTTCAACTTCTGGTTTATTATTTTTATCAAATTAGAATATGCATGCATAATGTCATGTACGTACCATCTCTTATATTATTGTTTCTATGTCAATTCTTTTGTTTAAGTTCAATTGCTCTTTGCGAATTGATATATTATTTGTATTGGCAAATAACATGTACACTTTAAAACCACTTTATTAAAAATAAAGGATAAGTTACATAAGGATAGTAAGTAGGCGGGCAACAAGCTGCGCCGCCACCTCTTCTTGGATGGAAAATCCTAATCTGCTAAAAAACAAAACCCTGCCCTTGAGGGGTGGAAAATCCTAATTGGCAAATTAGTTTTAAAAATGAATTACGTGAAATCCGTCACGCAACATGTATCAAAAGAATATAGCTACCCGCGGCAACGCGCGGGCATTCCGACTAGTAGAAATAAATATAGCAATTAACAAAATCATAGTGTTCAATTAAGTAAAATCACATACCGTAATAGGCTTATAATTGGGTGTGACCTTATGGGTTAATAATTTTTAAATGTTATGAGGCCTTATAGGTTAACTTTTTTGTAAGTTTTAAATTAATTATTATCGAGGCAGGTTTTAATTGTTAAATAACTTTCTACTTAGAACACACATACACACATATATAGGAATTTTATAAGAAAAAAAATTGTACCCCGACAAAAATGAGCCCGAGCCGCGTGGACTCCTTGGCTTGGCCCATAGCCGGTCCTACTTAAAACAAATAAAAAACCAATTTCGAACGAAATTGTTTTTGGACAGTTTGGCCTGCAAATCCAACAAAGTTGGCCGGTGTGGCTTAGTATTTACAAGTTAGCATTTTGACATAAACCGAAACATTAACACTTCTAGAGTACCCAGAGTCGCACAATGCACAATGCACTAGCATTTGTATTTTTTTCTTATCTTTATGTTATACCTAAAGGGTTTTGTTTATGCCATTTGATCGTGCTACACTTGAATAGGTAAAGATTGCCTTACGTATATTATGCCACAAGATAAGTTAAAATTTTAAGTTTTTAACCAAAGTAACACACTCTACGTCATGTTCACAAGGTGGTGTTGGGAGGGAAATGAACCAAATTCCAATAGAAACATATATAAAAGTGTGGAGTACATTTTGTCATCTTCAATAAAGCAAGTCACATAAAGACATAAAATCATTCACTTCCACAAACCAAATCACAAGTAAAAAAGGGAAAAAAATTTTGAAAGCTTCATCAACAACTCAATAGTAGTTACCACTTACCAAGCTGCTCATATTATATTTTCATATTCAAACCAGTGTACAACTCTTTCTGCATGATGTACAAGTCACTTCATAACCTAAACTAATTAGAAAACTTACTATCATTTGAATATCTTGATGGTAAACTTACATTAATAGATGAATCTTGAAACTTATGTTGATCTTTCTTTGACCAAAGCCAAATCTTGGAAACAGAAAAACTCTCACCTTTGCTTCTACTACTAATTTTCTTTCCATCATTACCCCCATCAACAAAAGAACTATTCCCCAAATCTTTCTTTCCAATATTACCCTTAATATTATTATTATTAGAACAAAACACCACTTGCAACTCAGACTTTCCAACCACATACTCATAAGATCCCATAGAAAAACACCTTCTTGCATCAACATTCATAATATTATTATTATTATTATTACTACTAGTCTCACCCACTTCTTTTTCTTCTCTTTTCTCCTCATTTGTGGCTCTAAACTTTCCAAGTCTAACTGATAACACCCTCTTCTCAACACCTTCTCCACCTTGCTTAAATTTACCAAAATACCCTTCATCATCTTCTTCAACTAACTCATCAAACAAATGGAAGTCAACCACTTGACTTTCTTCTCCAGGGTTAAAAAGGGTACCCCTACATAAAGGACATGTAGAGTTTGACAATAGCCATGTGTCTATACAATGTATATGAAAAGCATGACTACATAAAGGCAGCAGCCTTAACTTATCATGTTGTGAGAATTCACATAAGCATACTGCACAATCAAAAGGCTCATGTAAGCCCATTAGTTCTTTGTAAAGAAACACTGGCAGTTGATCAATGAAAGCTTGATCTAACCCAGAGTCATGGAGGTTAAAAAGCTGTTGTAACTGTCTTTCAGTGTCATTGGTTTGTTGGAATGTTGAAGAGTGTTGAGTAGAATGTAATGATCTTTTTTTCTTGAGGAGATATCTTAGAACAAAGTGGAGTAAGACAAAGATGAATAATATTATACCTAATATTATTACAATGTTTCTTGCAAAAGTTAAGGTTGGTTTAGGTTTATTATGGGATATAGGAGATGAAGAAAGATTTTGTTTGATGATGGGCATGATCTTGATCTTGATTTGGCGCATGTTAGCAGATATGAAAAATGTTATTGAAATCTTGAAGATTGTGAAATGTTAAGAAAGAAGGATTTTTAAGTGGTTGGAGTGTTATTGGATTAATATTTAGTCATTTGATGAAATTACAAGAAAGTCCCACTTGAGTTATTTAAAAAAAAAAAAGAAAAAAAATATGCAATGAAAGCTAGATCTTGAATTTGGAAGCAAAATATTGGAACTTGTAGGGAAAGAAGATCAAGAGTTTAGAAACTTACCCACATCACAATATCCTATTAGATGATAGAAAAACCAATGCTTTATGTTGGGCTTCTAGATTGTATGTGCTTCAAGAACTCTTGAAAAAAAAATAAAGAAAAAAAGAAGGGTTTTTTAGGGTTTTGAGTGATAAAATGTAACTAAAATTGGGGTCTATAATATATTGGGTGAGCGTGCGCGTATTTGTGTGAGTCATAACTTGGAAACTTCCAAAAAGAAATCTGGTATAGGCCCATGGGAATAGGTGGCAAATCATTAGGGATTGTTTTGTAATTTGACAATGATTGTGATGAGGAAAGATGTATGAAAGTATGCTAGTTATAGAAAAGGTGTAGTAGGATTTAATGATATTGAAATTTTGAGCCAATGGGCTAAACATCACTGTCTGGGCTTGATGGTGTATTCATATGGTTGTTAATTGTGACATAAACTTGTTAGCGGACATGATTTGACATGAAGTTAAATGAGTCGTGTGGGAACGAGTTTGGGCTAAATGGGTTCACACGTTAATGATGAAATCTAAAGCGTGTCTAACTTGGTTTAATCGGTTTGTGGCACAAATTACATGTTTAACTTATTTCGTTAAATAAGGTAATGGGTAACTAGATGTAAGAAAGTATGATATTAAAGTGTGCTTTAATGATTTTGAGGGAGTGGGCCAAAAATCACTATCTTGGCATTTGAGTATGTTAATCCGGTTGTTGATTGTGACACAAACATACCCGCGGACATGATTTGACACGAATTATATGAGCCACCGGTTGTTAATTGTTAACTTCTATTTTATCGTTTAATTGTGTTTTATTATTTCTGAACCATATTTAGAAGATTGTGTCAATAATCGTGTTGATATTGAATTATAACGTATTAGATGTGTTGTTTTATTCGCATTGTGAATCAATTACTTTTAGTCATGTTAAATGTGTCATGAACCCCTTTATTGAACATGATCATGTTACATCCTAAGAAAATGACACCTCTAGTTAAATGTTTCGTATTATGATTTACTTGTCATGTCAAACACGGATAGTTTAATACAATACACCACAGTACAATATGCATCAGCAGCTCTTATTGGGAAAGATTGTTTTGTAGTTTGATTGATTGTGACAGATGTAAGGAAGTCACTTATATAGAAGGTGTAGTAGGACTTATAAACATTGTGCGAATGGACCAAATATCACTATTTGGGCTTTTGGGTAAATTATTCTAAATGTTAATCGTGTAGCAGAAGCCTAAGCCAGGCCCAAGAATGAATATGGATTGGGTTGGGTCGGTGCTGAATGATTTGTTTGTTTTAAAGCCCATTAAAATGAGCTAACAATAACATACTGCTAAGGCCATGGGGTGTGGCACCGACGGGAGAAGGTGCCACCTCTTCCCCTGCGCCAGCTCACCACCGAAGAAGAACCACCGAAGAAGAAGAAGAGAGAGATAGAGAGAAAGAGGATGGGGGGGGGGGGGGGTGGTGTTCTCCAAGGTGGAGGCCTACCACCTCAACCCATCGATGACCTTTCCCAATCCACACCCCACCGCCTAATAGCCAAAAATGCCAAATACTTAACTCCTTCCTCATTAGTTTATAACTTACAAGCAAGCGAATTATATTTACCCATATCATAATAATCAAGTTTAATCAATGTAGAGAATCAATATTCTATAAAATGGAAATGTTCATATCATATCATGTTAACAAAAAAATACAAATATAAATACAAATATAAATATAAATATAAATATCAGTGTTGGAACCAAGAATTATTTTCAAGTGGTGTGATGAAGGGATTTAACCGAAGTTTTAAGGAGTGCGGTCCGAATTTTTGCCTACAAATTACACTAAAAGTTATTGTTTCATGGGGCGGCGTCTACCCCCCTTGATCTATGCCTAGTTCCGCCAATGATAATATGATTACGTTAAATCTATCTCACTGTAATTTATACGGCTCATGATCTTTCTCTATTAGAAAAGTTTGGATTCTGTAGAAGGAAAAGAACATCAGTAATAAGAGCTAGAAAATATAAGTGATATGTAATCCCTTTTTGGACCAGTGTTTTTGCAAAGTTGTTACCAATGTCATATTAACAAAATAAATCAAGTCAAGTCAAATCAAATCTCTTATTAACCATTGACTCCATAACATAAATCAAGTCAAGTCTCCTAGTCAACCATTGACTCCATGATTTTAGCCATTGTATTATATTGTACTTAGTCAAACATTGACTCCATAATCTTAGCTAGACTTAGTCATATGTAAGCCTATATAAAGGCCTTGATGTATTGTTGATAGACACACCAAAACATTACATAATACACTTATTCAATACAAATTCTATTGTTTTATATGGTATCAAGAGCCTAAAAGCTCCCTTGAGCCATCTTCGATCCCAACCTACTCGACAGACACCTTCTGTCCGCATTTTGCTTTTTTTTTCTTTTGATTCACCATGGCCAAACAAATCACCCACATTACCGCCGCCACAACCCGAAACCAAGGGCCACCTCAAACTACCAATACCAACTAATAGCATAGCATATTTATGTAAATTGTATTTGTATTTATTTTGAATATCTCTATCCATATTTAGAGATAATGTTTGTATCATTATAAATATAACAATATCAATGAAAGGAAGGAGAGGGATTGATTTCTATCATGGTATCATCCTAGTTCTACCCTAACCCTAATCGCCGCACCTTTTCTTCTTCTACCTTCTGATCGGCGACTGCCATACAGGGTCCGATCCTTCTTCCTTCATCACCATCCCTTCCCACCATGTCTTCTCCGGCTAACAGTTCCACTATCATCCCCTCTTTAACCGTCGAATCTAAACTACTCCCCGCCACCACAGTATCCAATATTAAAAACGTTATACCGATTGTTCTTGAGATTGATTCATCTCAATATGCTTCCTGGGCGACTCTCTTTCGCATTCACTGCAAAACAGTTATGGTCGAAGATCACTTGAAGCCGAAACCTCCGCCTTCTGAAACTGAATCCTCCAACTCCTCGGACGAATGGGAGCGTCTGGATGCTCTTGTTTTACAATGGCTATTCAGTACGATCTCAAACGACATTCTTCACACAATCATTAACAATGTATCGACCGCCCATGAAGCATGGGTCGCCATTGAAGATTTATTTCATGATAACAAAGCGGCCCGGGCGATTCATCTTATGCACAAGTTCTCCAACACCCGCTTAGATGGTTTCTCCAACATGTCTGCATACTGTCAAGAAATCAAGGTCCTCGCTGATCAATTAGCCAACGTGGACGCTCCGGTTGATGGCAATCGCTTGGTGCTACAACTCCTTGCCGGCTTAAACGCCGAATATGAAGGTATTGCCACTATACTCAAAAACACAGCCCCATTACCGTCCTTTTATGTGGCCAGATCTAAGCTTATACAAGCCGAAACCGATAAGGCCGAGAGAGCACTTCAATCCGCTAAAACCGCCTCCACTGCATTAACCGCCACCACCCAAAACCATCGTACCACACCACCATACAACCACCCACAACCCACGACAACAGCCGTCCTCCACCTAACTACACCCGAAGCCGTGGCGGCCGTAATGGACGTCGGGGCAGAGGACGTGGTGGACGTGCGCCTTTCTTTCCCATGCACTATTGGACCTATCAACAACCTACAGGAAACTACCACTGGCCCACCCAATCTTCATTTAATCCGGCCCAATATTCCCCTACACAATACCAACCGGCCCAGTTACAACCTTTCCCTTGGGCCACTCCACCTTGCCCTTACCCAAATACAAATAAACCTTCTCTTAACTCTCTCTCGGCCCAGCTCTCGGCCCAGCAGCAGCAAGGACTTTTAGGCCCAAAGCCAGCACAGAACAATTATACGGCCTATAGCCCAACAGACATCGAGCAAGCCCTCTACACTATGTCTTTGCAGCAACCCGACTTGACACAGTATATGGACACCGGGGCATCTTCCACTATGACTAATGAGCAAGGTGATTTTCATTCCTTTACTAACTCTTGCATACCTCAACATATTATTGTAGGAAATGGTAACACTATTCCGGTAGTTGGACATGGCACAAAATACCTTCCCAAACCATTCCCACCATTTATCCTTAAAAATGTCCTTTACTCTCCTAAATTAATTAAAAACCTTATTTCTGTTCGTCGATTTACTAGAGATAATTGGGTGTCTGTTGAATTTGATCCGTTTGGTTTTCTTGTGAAGGACCTCAAGACGCGAGCTCCGCTCCTTCGGTGCAACAGCAGCGGTGACCTATACCCTCTGGTGCTCGGGTCCTCCTCCTCACTACCCACTGCTCTTGCCGCCATTACTGCTGATCTTTGGCACCAACGTCTTGGACATCCAGGACGTCAGTCTTTAAATTCAATAAAACGTTGTCATTCAATTTCCTTTAATAATTCTTCAAATAATGTTTGTGACTCTTGTGTTTTGGGTAAAAGTATAAGACTTCCATTTTTTGCTTCTAATTCTTGCACATTGTTACCTTTTGATATAATACATAGTGATGTGTGGACGTCTCCTGTCATTAGTTCGTCTGGTCATAAATTTTATGTTCTATTTTTAGACGATTATACCGATTTTTTGTGGACATACCCTCTCACCCACAAATCCAGTGTCTTTCCCGCCTTCACACAATTTGCCACCAATATTAAAACACAATTTAATCGCACCATAAAAACGTTTCAATGTGACAATGGCCGAGAGTATGTCATCAATGCTTTTCAAAATTTTTTCACTACTAATGGCATACTTTATCGTTTGTCTTGTCCATACACATCCTCACAAAATGGCAAAGCCGAAAGAAAAATCCGAACCATCAATAATCTCATCCGCACCATCATGTCACATGCAGCCTTACCCACCCATTTTTGGCACTTTGCTTTAGAAACCGCCACCTATTTACTTAACATCCTTCCCACTACTACCACCAAAACAAAGACCCCAACCGAAATCCTTTACAACACCACACCCACATACGACCACTTACGTGTCTTCGGTTGTCTTTGCTACCCACTCACTCCACCCATTACCATTCACAAACTCGACCCACGTGCTCATCCATGCGTCTTCCTCGGTTACCCTCCTACCCATAGGGGATACTGATGTCTCGACTTGAATACCAAACAGATCTTTATCTCCAGACACGTTGTCTTCGACGAGACAATCTTCCCTTTCAAACACACCACCACACCGACACCCCATTACACATTCCTTGACCCTACGAACTCACCTATACCCGCCCATCTACACCCGCACATCTCTCAATCCAATCCACCTCAAACAGCCGGCCCAACATACCCACCCCAACCTACGGCCAAACTCCTCCCACCCCTCACTCACTTACGGCCCAAACCCAACCTCCCTCACATACGCCCTCCTCGGCCCAGCAAACCACAAACCCGCCTCCTATCACATCCACTAATTCACCATCAGTACCATCACCCACACCCCCTACCCCCCCAACCCGCACCATGCATACCCGCTCTATGAGCGGCATTTATAAGCCTAAACAACCCTTTAACCTTCACACCTCCACCACCCCCCCATTGTTCCCATACCAAAGAACCCTACCGATGCCTTGTCTATACCGGAATGGTCCACTGCCATGACTACAGAATATGATGCATTAGTTAGGAATGGGACTTGGGAATTGGTACCTCGCACACCTGATATGAATGTTATTCGCAGTATGTGGTTATTTAAACATAAATACAGGTCGGATGGGTCCTTAGAACGTTATAAGGCCAGGTTAGTTTGTGATGGGCGATTACAACAGGTTGGTGTGGATTGTGGTGAGACGTTCAGTCCGGTTGTCAAACCGGCCACCATTCGGACAGTACTCTCTATTGCGCTGTCCAAACATTGGGCCGTGCATCAGCTGGATGTCACAAATACTTTTCTTCATGGCAATCTCAATGAGACAGTCTATATGTATCAGCCTCTTGGGTTTCGGGACAAACGATTTCCCGACTATGTGTGTTCCCTCAAGAAATCTCTTTATGGCCTTAAGCAGGCCCCTAGGGCCTGGTATAAAAGATTTACTGATTTTGTTCTCACACTTGGGTTCCACCATAGTCGCAGCGATGCATCTTTATTTACTCTTCACCAGGGAGCAGACACAGCCTATCTCCTCTTATATGTCGATGATATTCTTCTGGTCACATCATCCGACAGGCTCCGCCAATCTCTAATGCACAGGCTCTCAGGCGAGTTCGCCATGAAAGACCTCGGTCCCCTCAGCTTCTTTCTGGGCATCTCTGTGTCTCGCATCAAAGACACGATGTTTCTCTCTCAGCAGTCTTACACCAATGAGATTATTGCTCGAGCTGGCATGCAATCTTGTAACCCGGTTGCCACACCAGTTGACACAAACGGCAAACTACGTGCTTCGGTTAGCGACTTATTTCATGACCCATCATTATATCGCAGCCTTGCAGGTGCTCTTCAGTACCTCACTTTCACTCGCCCAGATATCTCCTATGCCGTTCAGCAGGTATGCATGCACATGCACGCTCCACGTATCGATCATTGGAATGCTCTCAAGCGAATCATTCGCTATCTTAAAGGGACCATCAGTATGGGTTTAACTCTTCACGGCACTCAATCCCAGTCTCTAGTTGCTTACACCGACGCCGATTGGGCTGGGTGCCCCGACACACGACGCTCCACCAGTGGTTATTGTATTTATTTTGGGGACAATCTCATCTCGTGGTCGTCTAAACGTCAATCCACTATTTCCCGTTCCAGTGCTGAAGCAGAATACCGGGGTGTCGCAAATGTCGTAGCAGAAATTTGTTGGCTACGAAACTTATTACTGGAACTTCATAACCCATTGTCCCGCGCAACCTTGGTATACTGTGATAATGTTAGTGCAATATATTTATCAGGGAACCCGGTACAACATCAGCGTACCAAACATATTGAGTTAGACATTCACTTCGTCCGCGAGCAAGTTCAACGTGGTCTCGTGCGCGTTCTTCACGTTCCCTCCAGATATCAAGTTGCAGATATTTTTACTAAAGGCCTTCCTCGTGTTCTTTTTGAAGATTTCAGAGACAGTCTCAGCATCCGGTCTCCTCCCGCTTCGACTGCGGGGGTATAATAGCATAGCATATTTATGTAAATTGTATTTGTATTTATTTTGAATATCTCTATCCATATTTAGAGATAATGTTTGTATCATTATAAATATAACAATATCAATGAAAGGAAGGAGAGGGATTGATTTCTATCACCAACATTCGCCCGACTCGCAACAATAACACCTATTGCTACTATTGTAACATTCCCGGACATGACACTAAAGATTGTCGCAAACTTAGTCGCTTCCTACGAGAACACAATGTCTCGCCTCAAAATACCACCACCCCGGTGGTTAACTACACCACCTCTCACCCAACAGCTACAACCCCATCTTGGATGTGGGATACCGGTGTGTCCAACAACACCGCGAACAACAACCAACAATTTTCCGTTCTTTCCGAATACGGAGGACCCGATAAGATCGTGCTAGGTGATGGTAAAACTCTCCCTATAACTCATATTGCTCAAACAACTATTCCAACAAAATCTCGCCCACTTCTTTTAAACAACATTTTAATTGCTCCTAATCTTTGAAATAATCTTATTTCCGTTGCCAAAGTTTGTCGTACTAATCGTGTTTCCGTTGAATTTTTTCCCCATCATTTTTTTGTCAAGGATCTACGCACGGGGGCGCGCCTCATGCGTGGAGTGAATATCAATGATGTCTACTATGGACCAATCTCCTTATCTCCTCAAGTCAACAACACCCAAACAAACTCTCTTCTCATGTGGCACCACATACTTGGACATCCATCGCTTCAAGTGTTCAAGTCTTTAATTTCTATATTGGGACTTCGTTTTAATAAGGTGACCCATGAGTCTTTTCATTGTTCTTCATGTTCCCTAAATAAAAGCCATAAACTATCTTTTGGCAAAAACTCTTTTGTTGCCAATCAACCTCTACAACTTCTCTACTCCGACGTATGGGGTCCCGTAAAAACGTCAATCGATGGCTTTAAATACTATGTCATTTTTGTTGACTATTTTTCCAAATACATTTGGTTATACCCAATCAAATAAAAATCCGATGTCAAAATTCTTTTTTCACAATTTAAATCTCTCGTTGAAATTTTTTTCAAAACCAACATTGTTGCGTTGTTCACTGATAATGGGGGTGAATATGTGGGTCTTTCACCTTATCTTGCCTCTCAAGGTATCTCCCATTACACGACACCACCTCACACACCGGAACAAAACGGTATTGCCGAACGACGTCACCGACACGTTGTGGAAACCGGCCTCGCCTTACTCCACTACTCCCACTTACCACAACATTTTTTGTCCCATGCATTTCAAACTGCAACCCACCTAATCAATCATTTGCCTACACCGATCCTTAACAACAAATCTCCATACGATATGTTGTTCAAAACCGCTCCTACTTATTCCAAACTCAAACCGTTTGGTTGTCTTTGCTACCCATGGTTACGACCCTATGCTACTTCCAAACTCCACTCCCGTTCAACGGTGTGCATATTTCTTGGGTACTCATCTTCCAAATCGGCATTCAAATGTTATGACCCTACTAGTCAAAAACTATACCACTCTCGCCACATTGAATTTATCCCACATATTTTTCCATCTCAAACCCCCAACCCCCAACCCAAACACATGTCATTTGACTCTTTCCTATCCACATACCAATAAGCCCAATCAACCTCCTCTTCTAACCAACCCACTCCAGACCCAAATATCTTGCATCATCCAACCCCTACTCCACAACCCATATCACCCGAAGCCCAAACCCCTACTCCACAAACCCACGGCCCACCTCCTCTACCTCCTGCACACAGCCCAACCTCCCACACAATAGGCCCTACACCCCAGCCCACCGAGACACCCTCACCAACCGGCCCACCAACTCCACCCGATAGCACCACCCCTACCCCAACCGCTTCCCACTCCACCGACCCCAGCTTACCAATGTCTTCATCTAATACATCCGATGATCCCACAAACTCACCTCCACTTAACCCTCAACCACCTCGTCGACAACCAAAACCCAACTCAAAGTATTACAACCCCAACTTTGTCAACTCTACCACCATTCACCCTCTACCCATTTCTCTCGAACCATCCACTTATACTCAAGCCTTGAAAGATCCGGATTGGCGCCATGCCATGGATCTTGAGTATAATGCTCTCATTCATAACAACACTTGGGAACTTGTCCCTCACACAACCCAAACTCCCATTGGTTGCAAATGGGTATTCCGAATCAAACGCAAACCCGATGGCACGATTGACAAGTACAAAGCCCGTCTAGTTGCCAAAGGGTTTCACCAACAATATGGAAAAGACTATCATGAAACATTTAGTCCCGTTATTAAACCCGTTACCATTCGCACTGTTCTCTCTATTGCTCTTTCAAAAGGATGGTCTTTACGTCAGCTAGACGTTAATAATGCGTTTCTTCACAGGACTCTTCACGAAGATGTCTTTATGGTGCAACCTCCCGGGTTCACCAATACGGAATTCCCACGTCACATTTGTAAACTCAAAAAATCCCTCTATGGGCTTAAGCAAGCACCGCGTGCTTGGTACATCGAACTCGCCAACTTTCTCACTCGTTTTGGCTTTAAAAAATGCATTTCTGACCCCTCTCTCTTGGTATACAATCTCAAAAACATCACTTGCTACCTCCTTGTGTACGTTGACGACATTGTCCTCACCGGCAATCACAATCCATTTATGGATTCCTTTGTTCAAGCCCTAAGCAACCAATTCTCTATCAAAGACTTAGGCCCTCTCCATCATTTTCTAGGAATCGAAGTCATTCCTACGCCTCATGGTGTATTTCTTTCCCAACATCGCCACATTCAACATATTCTTACCACCTTTAAAATGGATGGTGCAAAAGAGGTTCTCACTCCTTTAAGCACTTCCGACTCTCTTTCTTCCTTTGACTCCACTTCCCCAGTCGATCCCACTCCCTACCGCCAACTTGTAGGCACTTTGCAGTATCTTGCCTTCACACGTCCCGACATCTCCTTTGCCGTCAATAAATTATCTCATTTCATGCACTCACCTAAACAATCACACTGGCATGCTCTCAAATGGGTACTCCGCTATTTGAAAGGAACGGTCCATCATGGGTTGTTCTTGAAACGCAATACTAACCTAAACTTGCAGGCTTTTTCGGACTCGGACTGGGGCGGTATTAATGACGGGGGACGGTCCACTACAGCATATCTCATATATCTTGGGTCCAATATCATCTCTTGGAAATCTGCTAGACAAAAAACTGTCTCTCGATCATCTACCGAAGCTGAGTACAAAGCACTCGCTAATGCTATGGCTGAACTCTCATGGGTTAAAAATTTACTTGGTGAACTCGGGCTCCCAATTAAGAGCACCCCATCGCTTTACTGTGACAACACTGGAGCTACTTATGTATGTGCAAATCCTGTTTACCATTCCCACATGAAACACATCACTCTGGACTATCACTTTGTGCGGGAACAAGTCAATTCCGGGCAACTCAAAGTTCTTCATGTCAGCTCCAAGGATCAACTCGTGGATGTGCTCACCAAACCGCTTGCACGTGCACCCTTCCTATATTTTCGGTCCAAGATTGGAGTCTCTAACGGATCCTCCATCTTGCGGGGGCGTATTAACAAAATAAATCAAGTCAAGTCAAGTCAAGTCAAATCTCTTAGTCAACCATTGACTTCATAACATAAATCAAGTCAAGTCTCCTAGTCAACCATTGACTCCATGATTTTAGCCATTGTATTATATTGTACTTAGTCAAACATTGACTCCATAATCTTAGCTAGACTTAGTCATATGTAAGCCTATATAAAAGCCTTGATGTATTGTTGATAGACACACCAAAACATTACATAATACAGTTATTCAATACAAATTCTATTGTTTTATATGTCACACTACCATCTATTATCTATTGATCTTTAACTTGTTATTCAGTGCGAGTGGGACTTAGGTGGTTTATTGTTAAGTGTCTTCTTTTACCGTAAAGAACCGACATGAAACTAAAATGTAAAACTTGATAGAAAAGAAAAGGTTTAAATTATATATGACAAAATGAAATGAGAAGGTTAAAAGGATATTAGAATGACCATTTGATGAAATGCGAAGGGAAGTGATATTAAGTGGTATATATGTGCATGGAAAGGTATTAACATTATTCCTTAGGATTTTGAACTCGAATATTCAATCTTTAACAATTGCTAATTCTAGCTTACACATGAAAAAAATAAATAATTTTGGGAATAGGGGAGTTCCAAGCAGTGGCGAAGCTTGACCTGAAGGTTCGGGGGGTCGGAAGTCACTGGGGGTTCGGAAGTCACTGGTTTCGGGGGGTCGAAAACCAGTTTCGGGGGGTCGAAACCCTATATTTTCAAAATTTTCTATACGGATACTATATAATCGGAACTTCTGCGCGAAAATCCGGGGAGGTCGGCCGCCCCTCCCCGCCCCTACAAACCTTCGCCAGTGGTTCCAAGAGCACAATATGCAAGAAAGGGTTGCCACCCTAGCCATGTGCAACACTTCACGAATCACCAATAATGTCATTCACATGCATGTGATGTATATAACTTGATGTGATACTATCATTTATGTTTTACTATATCTTTCAAACACTGGAAGCGTAGACGTATACACATAGTTATGATATAAGTAGTTCAAACATAAATGTATTATGACGCAATAGTGGTCTCACCATTGCATAATTCTAACAACTTCAAAATTAACAAAGTTACCTTCAATAGATAACCAATATAGGGGTGTTTAAAGTCGAATTATTCGATTTTCGGATATCTGAAAATCGTATAATCCAAAAATTCGGATAGTCTATATTGGGATCTAAAACCAAATCTGAAATTTCAGATTTGAAACTAAAAAATAAAATAAAAATCCCCACGTCTTATGCTAAAAGTCTAAAACCAAACTTGCTTAAAACAAACATTCAATATATATTTTTTAATATTTTGGATTCGAGAGCGACGTATTATATTAGGGGGACGGGGCGCCACCCGAATTGTTCATGGGTACCAACTACCAGCACGGTAACACCGCTGCCACCTATGTTGGTAGTGGTCCCGCGGACCGTTTAGCTGGTTCTGTTTACCGTGCTGGTAACTGTTTTTATTTTATTTTTAACTTGTTTTTTTTTGTTTTTGTTCAAACTGTTTGTTTTTTGTATTGTTTCATTTTTAACTGTTTGTTTTATAATTTTTTACCGAACATTAACCGCTTGTTTTAAAAATCTAATTAAATGAAAAAAAACATAAATAAGAATATTTCATTAAAAACATAAAATTAAAACATAATAACAAAATAAAATAAAAATATATAAAACAAAGAAAAATAAACTTAAGGTTGGCGCAACAATCGTCATGCCTCAACATGGTCGAATTCGTTGTCGTATCGAGCCTCATACTCATAGTTTGTGAAGCCGATAGTCAACTCGTCATCGAGGTCTGGATCGTCCCTCATCGTTTGCTTATAGAGGGTGGTCCACCTCTCACACTTGATATTGAGATCGGTTCACTTGAACCGGAGGTCTCGGATGGTCTTGGTGGTGTTGGTTCCCACGTGTTGGATGAAGTCGCTAAACACGCAAGCCCAAAACCCCTCTGAGGGTAGGCCGACCCTTCGTCCCTGGGTAGTTGTTGAATTTCCGGGTCGTTTGTGACGTCCTTGTGGCACACCACTAGTGCCATCTCTTCTTTTCCGGTCCACGGATTCATCTTGGTGGGTGGGTGGGTGTTTTTTTTTACGGTTTGTTTATGTGGCTTTTAACCTCACGGTTTGTTCTATTTATATCCAAAATTTTGAACGGTCCACTGTTAAAATTAAAGTTTACTGACCGTTTAGTTGACCTCAATTCAATTCAGTCGACGGTTTCCAAGATTTAACAAATAATTTTGCTGACCTTTTGGTGGGACGGTTGTAATAGTATGAATTAAATGTTAAACCGGTTTAAAAGTTGAAACCGTGTGAAATGTTAAAAAAAAGTTTGGGTATTTAAATGAAAATATAAACGAAAGAATCAGTGGAGTGTTGCCTCCAAAAAAGTGTTTTGGTGAAGTAATCAGTGAAGTGATGTGACAACGTAGGATTGGTTAAAATCAGTGAAAGCAAAATATTTCCTACAAGTGTCCCTTCTCCCCTTAGTTTAGGGTTAGAATTAACTTGTAATAAATCAAATATATATAGCGTGTGTATATTTATCTATCTATCTATCTATACATATAATAAACCAAAGCCATTTTGATGACATGTCATAATATTATGCAATCTCTCTTTTGAGAGATGCCACATAGGATGTGATGTGGCAACTCTAGATCAATTAAAAAAAAGAAATAAATATGGTTTAAATATGATTTAACATAATCTATTAAATACCTAATCTACTAAATTTAAATATTAAAACTTTATTATTTTATCTCTCATGTTTTCTCTCATAAATTTTAAACTTTAATATATTTTATATACGAGATTTTTTAAAGAAAAAAATTACACCAAATTAACGAGCGTTTTATTATCTTTCCAACGAGTACCATAGTGCTATATAAAAACGGAGAAAAAAACGACTATTTTTTGTAACCTGGGTATTGTGTCAGGTTTGGAATTAGTTTAAAAAAATTGTGGGTTTGGGTCGGGCCTGGGATTAGGTGATACCCCACTCAATTACCCTTTTTTATATTAGAATATGATAACTTAGGGTAGAGATTTGTTTAAAATAATAATAATAATAATAATAATAATAAAATAATAATAATAATAATAATAATAATATTCATTAATCATATATTGGCAAGTCATAATTATGTTGTCATATTAGATATTTTATTATGTCATGTTAGATATTTCAACCCGGGACGCTCTCCAACAGGTAATTGCTATATAGATGCCATTTTTATAGTTTAGATACTTCTAATTTTATTCACTTTACTTAGATTTCTCAACCCGGGACGCTCCCGGGGTATAAGCTAGTACATATAATAAACGAAAGCCATTTTAATAACATGACACTCAAAGATGCATTCTCTTCTTTTAGTGTGTCATGTGTCATCCTATGTGGCATTGAGATATTTTAGGAAAAAAATAATTTAAAAACAAAATTGGATTTTTCACCCTCATGTTTCCTCCCATAATTTTTAAACGTTAATATCTTTAATATACGAGATTTTTTAAAGAAAAAAATTACACCAAATTAACGAGCGTTTTATTATCTTTCCAACGAGTACCATAGTGCTATATAAAAAGCGGAGAAATTTTTTTGTGGGGTTTTGTTCATACAAGAAAAAAAACACAAAGTGTTCAGGTAAATCATTAATCATGCATAGACAAGTCACTAATTATTTTTAAATCAGTAAATATGATTTTTTTTTCAACCAGAGCCGAATAGGTTAATAAAGTTATACGTTGTTTTAAGTTAGGTATCAATATTAGTATGTTAAAGTTGTACTTTTGTTTAGTCTTTAGGATAGGTGTTAATATTAGAGTTACATTAAAGTTCTACATTCTTTTAGGTTAGGTGTTAGCATTGGTGTTGTACATTGTTAATTTGTTTTATGTTAGATATTAATATTAAAGTTATACATCAGTCTATTTCATATGTAAAATTGATGTATCATATTAAATTTCTCAACCCGGGACGCTCCCGGGGTATAATCTAGTAATATAGATGTTCTTTAATATTTTAGATTCGGATAATCCAATTTTCCGATTTTTTTTTTAAATTAAGATCCGAATCTGAAATTTCGGATATTTAGGATTCGAATTTTTTTAAACACCCTTAACCAATAATAAGTAGATAACCAATGAGAACCATTGCAATTAATGTTGAATTATCAAGTGATTATCACACGATAAATACTAATGAACAACTTGTTCGATTTTTTTTAGCATAGCTAAGATTTGCAATATTGTATTATGCAGGCTAACTTGACCTATAAGATAACTATCAAAACCAATCCTACTAATTCGAATGCTACTTGGCTAATCTAATTCAAATTTTAAAGGAGTAATGGATTTAAATAATCGTCTCGATTCCCTCTTTCTGCAATTGAACATACCAATATCATCGTCTCAATTCTCTCTTTCAAACCCAATAAAAAATCGCTTAGAATTGTGAGTTTCGGCTAACGGCATTAGTGTGAGTTAACGGGGGGTCCATTGAGAGCAAAATGTCCGAAAGTTGAAACCGCTAGTGGTTTTTTCATAGTTGGGACTGTTATTGACCAATAGTCAATAGTTAGGATTATTTAAATCCATTACTCCAATTTTAAACATGAACATAATTAACAAGTTAAACCTAAATTAATACTTTTAGACTTTGGTCCTATGGCTTATGATCACCTCCAAACATTCCCCTTGATATCAACCGTACCGGCTTCTGATTTTGCAACTTTATCAATTAATTTTGTAGTCTATACTATACAATATTGATTCTGCCTTGAACGTGCCCATAGTTTAGTAATAACTGATTGTATGAAAATCATTTGAATAATATACTACAAATATGAACACATATAGCGACATGATCATGCATAAGTGATTCATGAAAAAAATGTGCACACACAAATTAAGCACTTAGACGAAGATAAAAAGAAAAAAAATGTGGTTTAAATTCATAAATAAATGGCATGGAAAATTTCAATTGTATCAATCATATATAAATATTTATCAATCACACTATAATTATCTTGGCATATATATGGCTTTAAAAATAAATATAGAACTTATATGTTGAAACACAACATGAAAAAGATGTGCTCAAAGTTCTATGATTGATTAACATCAGATAGGGCTTGAAGCACATCAACCTGTAACTTAAGATGCATGATGTAATTCGCTGTATGAGCGAAAAGTGTATCCACATTCAACCCTTTTCCACCCGGGACAAGCTTTTGCAACTTCTTCACCTTCCTAACCACCGTTGTGTTGGTTCTTCTTGTTCTTCTTCCTTTGCTTCCGGTTCTCAAACTGGATTTTCTTTTCATGAACCCGCCGTTGTAGTCCATGGTCAGTGTCTGGCAATGGGGTATCGAAAGCTAACAAGCGCGCTGAGACATTGTTTTGTATGTTAGACAGAAATAAGGGGATATGGTGTATAGATTTGTAAGAGGAAATGGTGGTTTATATATGAAAGAAGGATGGGTAGGGGCCAAAAGTAGAACATGTGAGCCAAGCCAACTTTTAGTAATTTGTACTGATTTTTATAGTTCTATATCATTGTATTTCTTCTTTTGTATTATTTTATTGTATGTAGTTTAATTTGATGTTGATTGTACGGATAGATCAGTTGTAATATCAAACAATGACAATTTTTTATGAGAATCAACCTTGGTGAATTTGTTCCAACATTTAGTCACACGACTCACACCTCTATAAACATGTACAAAAGCGATCAAAACTTACTAGTAACAATGGTCGCAAAATTAGAATTAGTTGCTAACAGGTTGATTCGTAAAATCTGTCATGAGAGGTCAGATCGCAAAATGGTTTAGTCACATGTTAGCTAAAAGGTTTGATTACTAAAAAATGTAGGCTCCGGTTATTTGCACAACTAAGGTTTTTATTTGCACAACCCCTTCACGGGTCGTCGAGGCCTGGACGGCCCGTGGAGGGCCAAAAAGGCAAAAGGACGGGTCGTCCAGGCCCAGACGGCCCGTCTAAAGGTTTAAATCCAATACAATCATTGGTAATCATTGGCAATGATTAGGTGATGATTATTTGGTTTTTTTATAAGTGTAGTGTGGATGTTTAAAATGGGTTTGAATGTTTGGTTTTTATAAATGTTTGGTTTTTTATAAATGTTTGGTTTTTTATAAATGTTTTTTTTTTATTTGTATAATATGATCTTTTTTATATAATTGTGTATATGAATATGAACGAATGTCGTTTATGTTGCCGAACTAAACAAAACCAAGATACGAACAATAAAGCATAAATAAGCATAATATTCCAAAAATTTACATAAAACTAAGAGTTAAAATGTACAACCAAGAATATAACCCACCCGTCTAACCCGACCCACCCGGCTGATCCGACCCACCAGGCTGATCCGACCCACCCGGCTGACTGGTGGACGCCCCACCATGCTGACTGCTGGACGCCCAACCCGGAAGTGGACGCGGCTCCAAACCAGCTTCCCGTCGTCTCTCATTCTCGCTCTCTAACAGCCACCGCATGTCACCCCGCAACGACCCCAACTGATCCAGGATCTGCTGAAGTACCTGGGTCATGCTATCATGCAACCTGACAGCATGATAAACGCGGCCAGGACGCTGTCGCTCATCAACGGGGGGGGGGGGGGGGTCTGGCATCTCTACATCCACCGGTGGGTCGCCGTCGGCAACGTGTGGCATCTGGACCTCAGGGGCATTCGGCCCATCGAGATGTATGAGCGGCTCTGGCACAAAATGCTCGCCACGGTCGCCAGCATGTCCGAAAGCACGCTGGTAATAAGCGGGTGGGTTGCTGCGAGGGACCCGTGCTGCCACCTTCATCTGCGTCATAGTCTTAATATTTAACGGCCTGAAATGCAAAACAACAATAATAATATTAAATAATAATATATAAATTTAAATAATAATAATAAATAATAATAATAATAATAATAATAATATTAAATTATAATATATAATAATAATCTTACTTGGGCATCATCGGACGAGGTAAGTTGTTCTCCTCAGCATGCGTCCACAATTCGCCCGGGCAAAGACGCAGCGCGATGGCGGTGACGATCCCACCAATCGGAATCTCCCCCGCCGGGTTCCTATGAGGGTAGGTCGCGATGTACTCGGCAAAGCACCTGTGTAGCGCAACCGGCCTACCCCTCAAGATGCAGTAAAGGTAGAAAAGGTCAATCTGCTGGACCCTCTCGTTACAGTTACACCGTCCGGCAATCGACCAGGTAACCAAACGGTGTATGTAACGGATCACAGGGTCCCGGATGTTGCTGGCCCTATCCATCCTGCACAGAATAATAATAACATTATAAAAATTTCGGCAGAGTTTCTCTGTTTTTGTACGAACCAGACAACACAAGTCGTCTACAAAATCCAAAAACAAACAACCTAAACTAACTAAATAACAATAATAATTAACTAACTAAGCGAACTAAATAACAATAATAATAACGAACTAAATGAACTAAATAACAATAATAATACCTCTCGCCGTCCTCCCCATACACTCGACCACCGATAGTGGGCCACCAGGCCATCAGCATGTCGTCTGGCAAGGTCGTCAAGGCCGTGGTGTACATATCCTGGACAAGCTCCTCCTCTCTGTACCAGCAGCAAGTAGTAGCTCACTGGTCCATCGTATATGCGTAGAGGTGTCCGAATAATCGGAACTGTACCTCAGGCTCAGGCTCGCCGTCAGGACCTACTGGAGGCTCAACACCTGCTGGATGCGGCGCGTAGCGGAATGTCGAGATGAACTCGATCGTCAGTGGCCGATACGAATCATGGTCGAGGTCAGCTAACATCCGCCCCCAAGGGCTGTCGTCTGGGATCCACTCCTCAAACCTGTCCGCTGCACCGATCGCGCGTAATGCGGACCAGTCAACACTGCGCGATCCGTGTATCGGATGCAGCTCCATATGA
This sequence comes from Ambrosia trifida, assembly GCA_028751855.1. NCBI lineage: Eukaryota > Viridiplantae > Streptophyta > Magnoliopsida > Asterales > Asteraceae > Ambrosia > Ambrosia trifida. The sequence continues at coordinate 116,315,580 of CM054129.1, forward strand.
CCCCAGCGCGCGATCTCGTAGTCGTCGTTATCGTGCCTGTACGGTCAATCTCTCAAATCGCCACCTGCAAGAGGATTCCCGTCCGCAGGCTGGTTACGGCGTCTTCTGTTGTTTCTGTTTGCCGTATCTGCAAAACAAAAACAAAACACTTTAGGCGCGCGTTTATATTAAAAGGAACTAAACAAACACAAGAACAATAACACTTTGTGCGCGCCTTTATGTTTAGGCGCGCGTTTAGGTTTAGGCGCCTAAACACAAACGCGCGCCTAAACATAAAGGCGCGCGTTTGTGTTTAGGCGCCTAAACCTAAACGCGCGCCTAAACATAAAGGCGCGCGTTTGTGTTTAGGCGCCTAAACCTAAACGCGCGGCTAAACTACCACCACTGCCCCACCTCCCTCACCCCACCCAACTACCACCACTGCCCACCACCACAACCAACCCACCACCACCACAGCCCCACCACCACAGGCCACCACCACCACCACAGACCACCACCACCACAACCCACCACCACTGCCCCACCTCCCTCACCCCACCCAACTACCACCACTGCCCACCACCACAACCAACCCACCACCACCACTGCCCCACCTCCCTCACCCCACCCAACTACCACCACTGCCCACCACCACTTCCCTTACCCCACCTAACCACCACCATTGCCCACCACCACCTCCCTCACCCCACCCAACCACCACCACTGCCCCATCACCACAAAAAAAAAAAACCCTAATACTAATAACAACAACAACAACAACAACAACAACAATAATAATAATAATAATAATAATACTACCTGATATGAGGGACGAGAGAGGGAGAGACAGTGTTAGAGAGAGAGGGAGAAGAGAGACGAGAGAGGGAAATGAGGGACGAGAGAGGTCTGTGGTGGTGGGTGGTGGTCTGTGGTGGTCGATGGTGGTCTGTGGTGGTGGGTGGTGATCTGTGGTGGTCGATGGTGGTTGTGGGAGAAGAGAGACAGTGTTAGAGAGAGAGAGAGAGAGGGAGAAGAGAGACGAGAGATGGAAATGAGGGACGAGAGAGGTCTGATCTGATTTTGGGGGAATTTAAAATTTTCAGGACGGGCCGTCGAGGCCTCGACGGGCCGTCTACAAACTAGAGGACGGGTCGTTGAGGCCTGGACGGTCCGTTGAATAATTTTTTTTTAATTTAAAAAACAGAAGCTTCTCTTGGAAGCTTTGTGTTGGGACGGGCAGTTGAGGACTAGACGTGCCGTCTACAAACTAGAGGACGGGCCGTTGAGGCCTGGACGGGCCGTCTTTGGCCAATTTTTTTGCCTTGGACGGCCCATTAAGGCCTGGACGACCCTTATGTTTTTTTTTTTTTTTTAAATTTTTAGTGTATTTTATATATTTTAAGCTTGGTATTTGTATTTTTTATAAAAAAAAAGGGAGTATATTTTTATAATAAGTATAAATGAACACATACAACAAATTTTTTCGTTCGTCCGGTCCGTTAACATACGATAAGCTAAGTTAAGTCGAAGTATTGAGGTGATGGAACATCAACCCTTTGTATACGGTCGTCATATACCGTCTCCCACTCACTTGCCTCTTCATATCGCCACTTACGCCAAGACGGATTCAGTTTTGGCATTGGGGCGCCTTCTGCCAACTCAATCTTGATGAAATGATTTTTGTTAACAAAAGCAAACGATACGAACGCATGTTCTTCAACGCTGTGTGGACCATCGAACATAGGGAAGTACGTCTCACTTTGATCATACGGAGAGAGAAATTGAACAACCACCCTAAATTTCTGAGCAATCAGTAATCCTGAGGCGGGCATCTCCATCCATTGGTCGCGCGTTGCTGGTCCCACTCCAATGTGATCGAATGAGTTGGAGACTCTGTCGTAACTATCGTAATCTACTTCGTTTAAAATTGGCCTCCACCGGTCTTCATTCTCGACGATCTCCTCCTTAAGCTGTTTGCGGATGAAGTACCACATATCCTGTTGCCACCCTAAGCACACAGCTACGGATCGAAACCCACAGTGACCGTCTCCATGGACATCCCGAATGTCTGTAATGTATCTATGATATGCAGGTGGAAGCCATTTCTTAAACCTTTCGATCTCCAGTTTGTACCTGTACCCATCAAAAAGTGAGATTTAATATGTGTATAAATATGTATGCATGTGTGAATTTATATATTAGTAGTTTGTACCTATCCCTTTCCAACAGTGGAAAATCTTCATCGTAAACAATCGGTTTGTCCCTTGATTGTTTACCTCTTCTAGAAGGCTTTTTGCCCTACGTTGAAAAAATTATATAACAACAACAACAACAACAACAACAACAACAACAACAATAATAATAATAATAATACTAACCGCAGCCTTATCTTCCTTTTTTTCCTTTTCCCTTGTTGTTGGCCGACCCCGAGTATCGGTTTGTACCTCAGGAGGTTTATGTTTAGTCATAATCGGATTCAACACCTCCTTCATCTTCTGCAACATGCTTTTTTTCACTTGCACCGGTTGCGACCTTAGTTGCTGAGCGAATGCATTCATTTCGTGCTGAAAGTCAAACTCGGGATTCTCAGCTACTTCTGGCATAAAGTCAAGTCGTGTCCAGAAGACGTCGATATCAGCCAGTGACACTCGTGTATCTGATATATATATTCAATCACAACAACAACAATCAATAATTTTATAAAAATTTGGCAGAGTTTCCTCTGTTTTTGTACGAACCAGACAACACAAGTCGTCTACAAAACGCTTCAAACATTTATAAATTTGACTATTATATCCTTAAAAAATAATAAGTCTAAAAAATGATGTTACCTTTCGTATCATACAATTGCAATTGACAGGAACATGGCAATCCATAAGTCTTCTTGAGTCGGTGTTCACAAGACCTCTTTTGTTCCATATAATAATTTATCTTGTTGACCCCTCCGAGCATCAAATTAAGCGCTAGATGGGAAACCCTACCGATTACGTCTTGAAACAACGGTAGTTCATGTTTCCACATTCTTGTTGATCGGCTGTGTTCGAAGGAATGCTTTATCGCTACGCACCGTGATTCCATAACTTTGTCTATTTGCATCACAAGCGCGTGGAGCGAGCTGTTCGGGCCTTTTATGTACCTCTTAATCAGAGCATGTTGACTCTCGACCCTGTTGGTCGTAGTCTGACCGAACGTAAGGTTTTCATTTGCCCATGCTTCCACAAACATTTCTTTATAATCTCGGAGCCAAACTGACTCCATGTAGTCATAAACCTCTGTAAAAAACAGAATAGTGATGTCAATACAGAAAATATGTACGCTTGTAAGGCAAAATAAAAAATAAAATATATACCCGTTCGATCCTGCCCCCAAAGTCGTCTGTAGAGCGCTTCAAGATTGAATTCGTAAGCCTCTTCGTCAGGAGATTTACACAGTCGACCAAAATACTGCAAAAATATTTCCCATTCTTCTTTTGGAAATCCTGCTTTATGATATTTTGCAATATTTCGTTGAATATGATACCTGCAAAACAACAACAATAATATTAATAATAATAATAATAATAATAATAATAATAATAATAATATTTCGTTGAATATGACACCTGCAAAGCAATTTCGTAGCATCCGGGAAAACTGTAGCACATGCACTCATCAGAGCCAGACCTCTATCTGTAACAATTACACGTGGCTCCATACTCTCCTCCAGCAAATCTTTGAGCCTCTCAAGCACCCATATGTAGTTACTCGTTTTCTCTTTAACGATAAATGCATGGGCGATACAAAACGACTGGTTTGTCGACGTCATACCCACAATTTGAACAAACGGGATTCTGTACTCGTTCGTTTTGTAGGTGGCGTCGATCAGCATCACATGTGGGAAGGCACGCCAGAGATTGTACGAGACCCGGTGTGAAAAGAAAATATTCTCAACAGCATCTGTCTCTGGATTCTGCTTGGTGAAATAAGTAAATTTCTTTTCAACCAGGATACTCTCGAGTATCTGCATAACAATAATAATAACAATATTTAATATTTAACAACAACAAAATTAATAATAGTGTATGACAATAATAGTAATTAATAATAATACTTGCATTGGGGTTTTATCGCCGTAAATTCTATATTTAATCTTGCTCACTGTATTGTGTATGTCTCGTAGAATACATATATTATTCGGGTTTTGTGCTCTGATGGCCAAATGTATGTTTGCCGGTTCCAGGCCTTGAAAATAAAGCGTTTCCACCATTTCTTCTTCTTGTGGTGTCAGCCGCCTAGCAAAAGCGTGACCCTCAACATGTATAAAAGGGTCGTGGTTATGATTCGCGTGTTTAACCTTCAACTTCCAACCCTCTTTGCGTAGCCTCCCTATTAACATAAATGGACAGTTAATCTTTTTGCTACCCGTAGACCTTACTGTGGCTGTAGTATGGTATTCGCCAGCACGGTCGCATCTCAGGTCTATCCTAATTTTTCTTGCATTATTTCCACTGCCTTTTGAAACAGAACGTCCTGTCACTAGGACGTAACCGCTAGCAATGGCTCTATCGTAAGCCCATTGTTTCATCTCTTCAACAGACCCGAATACCTGAAAATTTATACAAGAGTCTAGTCTAAATTCATACTACTCTAAATTATATACTACTGTAAAGATATACTAGTGTAAATAAATAAACGCACCTGCTCGGTTTCATACGAAACATCCGGGTTAGGTTCAACTTTTATGTTAACATCTTCATAAGCATCTTCCTGGTTGTCATCATTCGGGTTAGAGCCGTTATAATCTTCCTCTAAGTCCTTAGCACGATTCCCGCGCGAATGGTAACTCCCGTACGTGTACTGCGGGTAGCTTGGTGGCACGAAAAATGACTCCTGTTCCTCTACATATTCCTCGTTGAGATCGGGCAGCATGTTCTCGTCATTACCACGAACCCCGGATTTAACCTCCTCTTCACCAACTTGAACCTCGGGTTCATACCCTACGCTTTCAGAGACGTAAGACTCGTTCTCAGACAGGTCAACGGTTGAAAAGCTTTGTAAATATGTCATCGTGAGATCGGGAAGTCGAAATGGGTCGAGGGTTTTGGTGGTGGTGATGTTTTAAGGTTTGGTTCAAATGGGGAAGAAGCTGATCGTGTAATGGTTAAATCTGGAAATCTCAACGGGCCGTCGAGGCCTAGATGGGCCGTCTAGGGATTAAATGCCCTAACCTAACACATTTCTACAGGCCGTCGGGGCCTGGACGGCCCGTCCTAATGCACCTTTTTCAGACTTTTCAGTCTGAACTGCCTGCTTTTGCAGGAGTTCAGACTGATCACCTCGTACATCGTACTTCTACGGGCCGTCTGGGCCTCGACGGCCCGTCGTTTTTGTCTTTTCTGTACACAAACGGCCCATCAAGGCCTGGACGACCCGTCCTGAAACCCTAATTTTTCTTAACGGCCCATCTAGGCCTCGACGACCCGTCCTAAGGTTGTTTAGGGTTTTTTGTTGGTTGTGTAAATAGTATCACCCAAAATGTATGAAAAAAAAAAAGTATATATTAAGGCTATGCTAAACGTGTATCCCTTTTCTTTACTTGTTATATATACTCACCTTAAATAAGGCACATTAAAATTTGTCATGTCCAACACTTGTAGCCCAGTTGGTTGAGGGCCTAAAGTTTCCTATGGGAGGCTTGAGTTTAATTCTCACTGGCTACATTTGGCGGACATTGGTGGAGGGGAAATGAGGGATGACCCGGGCATTGGCTTGGGTTCGAGTCCTGATCCCGACCGGTTTACCGATTATTTCACTGTCGTGCCTTCGGACGGGTGAGTTGTCGGGTTTTCCCGGGAATTGGTGGCAATTGGTGGCCCGGGTACTCTCGAGTACCGGATTCGCCAAAAGGTGCCCGAGAGTGCTCGGAAATTGATTCGTTGGCCGTTAAAAAAAAAACTTGTCGTATTTCACGTTTTAAAAAATCATTATTTTTAAAAGTTTATTTAAAAGAAAAGGTTCGATAACGCTATTTGTAAAAAAAGTTTTTTTTTTTAAATAAATAGAAATGTTTTCTTAAATAAGTAAAAAATCATTTAAAAAAATAAAACAAAAAACTTCTTTATAAAATTAAAAATTGTTTTCAAAACATTTTCTCTGACTAGTGTTTTTGTTTTTTGTTTTTTTTTTTTTTTAACAAAATTGAATTTTACGAAAATTACAATGGATGTCTTTTAAATTGACTTTTTCTTATGGGCAATGTGATTTACTCATAACCCTATGTAACATCTCCGCCCCTCTCACCACCAATATTGTCCGCTTTACCCATCCAGAGCTCACGGATTTGTTTTTGGTTGCCCAAGTGGAGACTTCCCAGGAGGTCACTCATCCTAAAATTTCTCCCACCTGAGCACGCTTAACTGTGGAGTTCTCCTCTCATCCACTAGCATTAAGCCCAAAACGCGTTGGTGATTTAAGAGGCAAGACATTACTTATGAACCAAGGATCTCTCCTGGCCACGGCCGATGTGGGATTTTCCTGGGGTGTCACATTCACCCCCTGTTAGAGTCTCATCGTCCCTGATGAGGTGTGTTCCTAGGGTGTCACATTGGAACACACCTCATCAGGGACGATGAGACTCTAACAGGGGGTGAATGTGACACCCCAGGAAAATCCCACATCGCCCGTGGCTAGGAGAGATCCTTGGTTCATAAGTAATGTCTTGCCTCTTAAATCACCAACGCGTTTTGGGGCTTAATGTTAGTGGATGAGAGGAGAACTCCACAGTTAAGTGTGCTCAGGTGGGAGCAGTTTCAGGATGGGTGACCTCCTGGGAAGTTTCCACCGGGGCACCCAAAAACAAATCCGTGAGCTCTGGGAGGGCAAAACGGACAATATTGGTGGTGAGAGGGGCGGGGTGTTACACCCTATTAATTTGTCCCCCACGTGCTTTTGCATGTGAGGGTATTTTTGTCATTCCACTAATGACACAACCAACCACCACGAAATCGAGCACCACAAATCTGATCTCCCCTTTAAACTAAACACCACCACCTAACCTCCCCTTTAACCTCAACAACACCACTATTGTTTCCCTTTAACCTAATGTTAACCTCAAGACCACCACCAGTCCACCACCATTCACCTTTAAACATATTTGAACAAAGACACCACCAACCTACAACACCACATCTATAATGGTGGAATTCTAGGGTTTGAGCTATGAGTTTTCAACATTCATGTACGCTTTGTGTTGTTTAATTTAGAGGAGTACAAGAGATTTGAGTAATGGAATAGATTGTTTCAAAAATGGTTTTAGATAACAGGTGATGACTACACGTTCATGGAATTGGTGTGTGATCAAAGTTGAGAACAAATGATGGTAAACGATTAATTGATGAAGAGATTGGAAAAAAAAAATGCCAATGTCTATTTTGGATTCCAAAGATGAGATGCATCATTTAAGTTAGAATGGTGAGAAGTTGTCGTTTGAGATTCGTTTAGACTAAACGGAGTGGGGCGGGAGAGAGGGCGGGAAGGGGGGGGAATACCGCCGCAGGCCGGCGTGGAAGTGGCGTGGAGGGGAGGGGCGGGAAGGATCTCACCGGCGTGGGGGAGTGATGGGGGACACGTGGCGCGAGGTAATTGGGCCAGCTTTTTTTTTTATTTTTTTTTAACTTTAACACAATATAATATTATTTCCTTCCCCCCCTCTTCCCCCCTTCCACTCCCCACAATTATTTTTCCCCCCACAAGGGCCCCACAAGTGCCACATGGCGCTTCATCCCCCTCTTTCCCGCCCCCCCACTCCTTATAGTCTTAGAATGAGATATAGCATGTCCAATAGATATCACTAGGTATAAATGTTTTTTAAACTATTCAAATTTACTCAGTTTTAATTCATTATTTATTTAATAATTAAATTAGGATTTAAATACCCTAAAATTTAAGCCTTGATTGCTTAACTAATTCTATAATACATGGATAAAAGAACTAATTAGACGGTTAGTACTTGTAGTTTTTCATTTTGTCATTTCATACATATTTATTGAAAATTATACACTAGTAGCAATTTTTGCAAATGGTTTCACAACGGTGAAACCATTTGTTAAAGTTGATATGAGTAGTTTTTTTTTTTTTTTTTTTTTTAAATTGTAAAAGAGTAGTGTAATACCAACATTTGTAGCACAGTTGGTTGAGGGCCTAAAGTTTCATATGGGAGGCTTAGGTTCAATTTCCACTAGCTACATTTGGAGGACATTGGTGGAGGGGAAATGATGGATGACCCGGCCATTGGCTTGGGTTCGAGTCCTGATCCCGACCGGTTTTACCGATTATTTCACTGTCGTGCCTTCGGACGGGTGAGTGGTCGGGTTTTCCCGGGAATTGGTGGCAATTGGTGGCCCGGGTACTCTCGAGTACCTGATTCTCCAAAAGGGTGCCCGAGAGTGCTCGGAAATTGATTCGTTGGCCGTTCAAAAAAAATCAGATTAAATAGGAATAAAAACGATAAAATGGTTATAGTTACAAACCGTCTAATTAATTCCGGCTTAAATGATAATTGGGAAGGGCCTTTGTGAACATCAAGTTGATTTCTTTAATTTTTTTAACAGCAAATTTCTATTCCTTGTGAGACTTGAACTCATGATCTCCCCCTTAGGTGTTCCTAGAAGCTTCGCTTCTACTATTGGGCCACCAGCCCCAATGGCGATTTCTTTAATTAGGTGCAATATTTATCAGTGCATCTAATTTAGAAACTTATTGTGTGGGCTTTAACCAAGACTATGTTATTATGGGCGTCGCGTGAATTCAATGACTTTATTGAAGATATCGGTCTTTGTGAATATATATTAAGAGGTCGCAAGTTTACTTATTGTGCGGGGGATAAATTTAGTCGTATCGATCGCATTTTTGTCTCGTCGAGTTTTTTGTTGGATTGGCCTAATGCGTAGTATAGAGCTTTATTCCGGGAGCTTTCCGATCACTGTCCTTTGTTGCTTAAGGTGGTGACTCGAAATTTCGGTTCTAAACCGTTTTGGTTCTTTAATTCGTGGCTGGCTCGGGATGGAATTGATGATGTGGTGGCTAGAGCGAGTTCAAAGGAAGTTGGTGTGGAGCCTAGTCCTGATTTACGGTTGCAGAATAAGTTGAGGAACATCAAAGTGGAGTGGCTTGGTTGAAAGATGTTAAAAAGAAAGAAACTAAAGAAGAGTCTTTGTTGAGACAGGAAACCGATTTGCTTCAAGTGCTAATGGAGGAGAGAGCATTATCAGAGGAGGAAATTTGGGTATTTGAAGAAGGTACTGTTCGATTGCGAGAGCTGGAAATGTGGAAATCTAGAGATGTTAAACAAAAATCGTGGGTTCGGTGGGCTAAAGATGGCGATGAAAATACGTTGTTTTTCCATGGGTGTATTAATAGTAGGAAGGCTAGGAATGCTATCCCGGGTCTTGTTGTGAATGGGTTGTGGGAGACGCGGCCTAGTGTGATTAAAAGTGAAGTTCTTCTGTTTTTCCGTAATAAGTTCTCGGATGATTTGAAGGTTCGGCATGTGCTTCATTGTTACGGGTTGAAGCAGATTTCTTCGGATGATGCTCGGGAGCTGGTTAAGCCGTTTACAGAACTAGAAATAAAGGAGGCGTCATTCAGTTGTGGTAGCGACAAAGCTCCGGGGCTAGACGACTTCAACTTCCGTTTTATTAAACATTATTGGTCTTTGTTTGTGCAGGATTTTAATCTTATCTTTCAAGATTTCTTCTCTAATGATACCATAAGGCGTGGCGTAGGGTCTTCCTTCATTACTTTGATACCGAAAATTCAAGACCCGGTGAAGTTGGGTGATTACAGGCCTATTAATCTGATTGGAGTGGTGAGCAAGATTATTTCTAAAGTCTTAGCATGCAGACTCAAGAAGGTTATGGATAAGATGATTAACGAAACTCAAACGGCTTTCATAACTGGTAGATACATCCTTGATGGTCCGCTGGTGGTGAGTGAAGTGATGGCTTGGGCTAGACGAAGCAAGAAGAAAGTTTTTATGTTCAAAATCGACTTTGAGAAAGCCTACGACAACATTAATTGGGGATTTGTTTTGATGGTTATGAGGCAGATGGGTTTTCCAGAGATATGGTGCAAGTGGATTTACGGGATTCTATCTTCGGCTAGGTCGTCCGTTTTGGTTAACGGGTCTCCTACGTTCGAGTTCGCTTGTGAGAAAGGCATGCGGCAAAGGGATCCTATTTCTCCATTTCTGTTTATCATTGCTATGGAAGCTTTATCGGGTCTTATTAAAAAGGCTTGTGATGATGGGATATTTACGGATATTAAGCTTCCTAATGATGGGCCTTGTATCTCTCATCTTTTATTTGCAGATGACGCCATGATCATGGGAGAGTGGTCGGAGGGGAATTTCAAGGTGCTAAAAAGAATTTTGAGAATTTTTCATTTGTGCTCGGGATTAAAGATTAATATTTCTAAATCCAAGCTATTCGGTATTGGGGTCAACGGGGCTGATTTGCAAGAGAAAGCCGAAGAGTTGGGATGTTCTTCGGGGGAGCTTCCTTTTAAATATCTTGACATACAAGTGGGCGCGAACATGAATAGGATCGCTAGTTGGGACCCCGTGGTTGATGTTTTTAGAAAAAAAGGCTCTCAAAGTGGAAAGCTAAAGTCCTATCGATAGCCGGGCGGGTTGTTTTAATTAGATCCGTATTGGAGAGTCTCCCGACTTATTATTTTTCTTTATTCAAGGCTCCGGTGGCGGTAAAAATAAACTCGAGGACTTGATAAAGAAATTTCTTTGGGGGAGGAAACATAGATATTAATAAAGTGCATTGGGTTAAATGGGAGGTGGTTACTAGCCCAAGAAAGTATGGTGGCCTTGATTTATCTAATCTGGAAGTATCAAATAATGCTCTTATATTGAAATGGATATGGAGATATCGAATGGAATCTAATGCGATGTGGCGGAGAGTTATTGATACCATCCGTAGTTCATCCCGACGTTATCAATCGATCCCGTGTAATACGGATGTCAGGGGAGTGTGGTCTGTGATAGTGAAATGTGGGATTCGTTTGTTGATTAATGGTTCGGCTTTCAGCAGCCTAATCCAAGGAAAGGTGGGCAATGGTGTTAACATCAAATTTTGGATTGACCGGGTTCCGCTTAGATTTCTGTTTCCGGAGTTGTTTCGTCTTGAAAAGAATAAATGGTGTTCCGTTGCGGATAGAATGGGTCAATACAATATGGCCGGCGTTATGTTTTGGGAGTGGAAGCGATATCCTAGTTCTGTGCAGGAAACTCAGCAATTGGTTTTGTGCACTTGGATGGTTTCCGGTTATAATTTGACAACGGATGTGGATTCCTGGAGCTGGAACAGTTGTGCGCTGCAGATTCTTAGTGTCAAGGATACAAAGCAGCGGGTCATGAATACAGATAAGGAAAACAGCCCCAATGTGATGCGATGGTGTAAATGGATTCCGGCGAAGTGCAATATTTTCATGTGGCGCATGTGGTTAGACCGTATTCCTACAAAGATAGTGTTATCCAAGAGGAATATAGGAGTTGGGAATGATACATGTGTTATGTGTGAAGAAGCGGACGAGACCGTGGAACATCTCTTTGCCGGGTGCAGGGTTGCAGACGGGATTTGGAATGGAATCGCTCACTGGTGCCGAATACCCCCATTGTTCCTGTTTACAATCCAAGATGTGCAGCTGGTCGTTCAGCAGTTGAACTTCTCTACGGTCAAGAAAGATATTATTCAGGGGATTTTTATGATCGCTTGTTGGCAAATTTGTAAGATGAGGAACGATAAAATTTTTAAAGCGGTGAACGTCTCCATCACTCAAGTTCTTTCGGACATAAAGTCTTTAAGTTTTCTTTGGTTTAATAGTAGGGGGAAATACGTGGGTTGGAAGGAACGACAATTGTTTTCTTTTGATATAATGTAACTTTGGTTGGTTGTTCGGTTATCTCCTTGGAGATTCCGTGTTTTCTAATGAAATTCGCCCTTAAAAAAATCTAATTTAGAAACTGATTATAGCTATTGTGGCAGTTGAACTCGATTAATTAAAGTGACAATTAAAATTTCAAAAGGCAAAGTGACAATTAAAATTTCACGTGTTATAATCACTACGATAATTAAGACTCTCGTGGTTTTGTGAATGAAATATTTTTTTTAAAAAAAAAACCTTAGGAGACAATTATTTGAATGTCACTATTTGAAAAAAAAAAAAAAAACGTTAAAAAAGTCTATGAAAAATTATGTGTCGGCGATAAGTATATTAGCTATGATAAACTATGTAGAATTTATTACAATTTTCTCTTACTAATTTGTATATATTAGTTAGTATTTAGTTTAATTATCATATGTATACTAGATAGAATATATTAGTTAGGTTTATTGTAATTATATCCATCACATTTAAAGGGTATGATTTAGAATTACCTTCGTAATTATTTTTAAGATAATTTAATTTCAATAATCTCAACTTTAACAGTAAAAAATCTGGATTATTGAAACCCATTTTTCCTCATTTTTATTGTGTTTTTATTTATATTTCATTAATGATTCAATATACCTTATAGGGTTTTCATCGGTTAAAAATCTTAACTTAAGCTAGAAAGCAAAGGCACAAGATATATATCATCGACAAATCAATATGAGAATTGACTTGCTAACCACCAAAAGATAAACGTTATGGTTTTCTCAATATCCGTAGGTGATCTGTCAATTAAGTCTTTACTAGCGCCTAATAGCCCAACATATCTTCACTGGCGGATATGTTCGTCGGTGAAATCCCTCTAATATATTCTAGCAGTAGGGAATGAGATGAATCAACTTTCGAAATTCTTATAAAATTTGTTTTTCTTAGTGGTTGGCAATCATACACCGTGTCAACCGGAGATGTGAGTGTGGTTTGCCCACATTAAGTTTATCTTAATCCATATTATGGGGCGTGTGCATGTAGTGGTTGAAGAAAACCGAACCATGATGTGGAACGCACAAGGCCACACTTAAAATTTCTATGGATTTAAAGTGTCTTATACACATCTATAAATGAAGAAATGCCCAAATAGACTTTCATTTTGTTGGACTTTCATAACCGTATGAAATGCGAATGCTCAATTTAGAATACGTGCATGTAATGTAAGAGGAGTTGTACAAATCAGAAGGGCCACACTTCAATATTGATGATTGTGCCCTATAGCCCATGTTTGCATGTGAAATGGCAACTCATATTGATTTTGACTTGTCACGTAAGTTGAAATAACTTCATGTCCAAGAGAATAATACAGGGAAAGGGAAAGCGAAAATTGTACCTTTGATGATAGAAAGTGTGTAGATAAAAGACACAAGAATTAATTGTTAAAACCTAATATGCAACAATATTGTTATTATTTTTTTCTTAACTTATTATAACTATCTATCATCATGGCCGGCTCAAGCTAAGGGTAAGGTGGATGACATTCCACTTTCTTGGACGTCTGATTTTTTTTTTTTATATAATGTATAACTAAAACAAAAGCCTATAAGAGTTGGAACCCAATGATATTTACAATCTACTATGATTTTAAACTCATTAAATTATTTAATTTTGCCACATTTAAATGTATTTTTAATTTAACCCAACTAACACTATGTAACCCAACCAGAAACTTAAAATTTTGAGTAAATTACTATTTGAGTTCCTGTATTTTGATGGTTTTAACTAGTTGAATCCAAATTCAAAATGTTTAACTACCTGAGCACCTGGTTTTTCAATTTGTATCCATCTGAGTCCAATTTACTAACGTCATCCACTAAGTCTGTTAACTACAAGGGTATTTTGGTCATTTAAACATAAGGTACAAGTTGTTAATGCACAAAGTATAATTTAATTTGTACCATTTTACTATTATATTATTATATAAGGAATTTCATAATATATATATATATATATATATATATATATATAAAGACTGAACACAAAACACACTCTCTCTCAACACCACCACCTCACCATCACCATCACCATCACCACTGCACCACCCTGCCGCCACCACCATCCTCAACCCCTACCCACACCATATTCAACCCCCACCTCACCGTTCTGCACCACCGTCACACCACATCACCACCACCACCAATGCCTCATCCCCCACAGCCACCGCATACGTCACTGCAACCACCATCACCGCCCTTTTCTCTCTCCGATCCCGAAACCCTAACCCCCAAAACCGATCACCTCTATCGAATCAAGCATCACTCTACCACAAATCCACAATCAACTACCAGTGACGTCACCAATCACCACCATTCCATAACCGTTACACCACCACTGGATGACACCAGTCATCACCTTCAACCTTGTACTTACATCCAACCACCACCATATATCGCCAATCACCCGAGACCATAACCATAAAAATCATCACCTTCATAATTAGACTATTGTCAAGAATTGGGTTTTGGGGTTTATCTCTCTTTGTTTAAGGTTAGATCTGACTCAATCGGAACTCATCACCTGGACTGCCACCGTCGTTCATCACCCCAGCAACCGACCGGCCGGCGACCTTCTTATCTTTCCTCTCTCTGGTCTCCCTCTATTTATTTCTTCACGTCTGCTCTTTCTCTCTCTCTCTCTCTCTCTCTCTCTGCTCTGCCTTCTCTTTCTTCTGCTCCTCTCTGTACGCGTCTCTCTCTTTCTCTAAACATAGTAAAGTATGTTTGTTTGTGTGTGAGAGTTTGTTGAGAGAATAAGAGAGTGTGTTAGTGGATGTGTATGGTTTTGGTGGTGGTGATGGATTGGTAGGATTAGGGTTCTTGTTGATAAGTAAGAGAGATAGAAAGAAAGAGATGGGTTTGGTATTTATTCTATTTTTATTTATTGTTAAATGACAAGGGCATTTTCGTTTTTTCACAAAAATTAACTGACTTTACTGGATGGAGTTAGTTAAATGGACTCATATAGTTATAAATAGAAAAATCAAGTATTCAGGTAGTTAAACATTTTGAATTTAGATTCAACTATTTAAAACCACCAAAACACGTAATTTACTCTAAAATTTTAAACCCAATTAAATAACAAAATACATTTTTGGTAGTGGCGTCAAAAGTGAATGGCCAAAAGACTGATTAACGAATGAGTTCTATGGAATGGCCATGTCTATTATGTAAGTTTCAAATTCCATTTCTAAAAGTTGGCCAATTTTTAAGAGTCACAAATAAAACTTCAATATTTTGTAGGCTTGCTAAATTTTTGAAATTAAAAATTAACTGAGATAAATTCAAATTAATACCATAAATAAAAGCATAGAGTATGGTAATCAATAAATAAACGAGTTATCCTGATCATGTGGCCTAGTGGTAAAAGGGCTGATTCTCTTTTTGGGGGAGCCGGGTTCAATTCCCACAGGAGACATGTGATGGATACCCCCACCCTTGTGGTGGGGTAGGTGGTTGGGAAGTGATGGAGAGACCCTTGACCCTTGTGGTCATGGGTTCGACTCCTGATCCCTCCAGGTTTTACCGGTTCACTACCGTCGTGCCTTCGGGCGGGTTTGTGGGCCGGGTTTTCCCTGGAACAGGAGACGGGTGGGCCGAAAGGCTCTGTCCGTACGGACTAGAGGCCGTCTGGGCCCCTTTCGGCCATTGGGGGCCGCGTACAGAGTACCCGGCAATACTTTAGTTGATCGTTCAAAAAAAAAAAAAAAAAAAAAAAAAACGAGTTATTAGTTAGAGTGAATGGAGTGGTGGGTAATTCTATCACCCCTATCACATCCAATACAATTTTGTCATCTTATTTTTCTCACACCTCTTCACATTCATCACAAAACACTAGTAGTGGAATGATACAATCACACTAAACATTTTTTTAAATAAAAAAACCTTACATTAAATAAAAAAAATAAAAACAAATCACATAAAAAAACAAAAAAAAACTCACATTAAATAAAAAATACTAGAAATTAAATAAAGAGTTAATAGACATTTTCGTCCCTGAGGTTTGGGCCAGTTTGCTACTCCAGTACAAAAGTTTTTTTTTTTGCAATTCCTTCCCTGAGGTTTGGATTTTTTTTGTCAAATTCGTCCTTTTCAGTAACCTAGTTAAAAAATGTCGTTAGTGTCAGGGGTATTTTTGTCTTTTTACCTCAGGGACGAATTTGGCATTTAAAATTCAAGGATATTTTTTTTTTTTTTTGCCAAATTCAGGTTATCATTATAATACCTCCTGTCACACCTTCGTTCTGTCTGAGTTGACCGGTCAGTTGACCAAGTCAACTCCTCCTCCTAAACTCCAGGTCCTGTATAACAACCAATCCTTCATTCCTTCTTTGGTACCTAATAGCCACCATCCATGTCCCAACTCTTACCGTTGTAACCATCATTGAATCTCAACAAGTATTTATATTATCTCTTCTCACCTAAACCGGTCGCCATTGTTAATACATGAACCACCATAGAAGCGCTTCTACCAATCCGATCATCACCGCTAATAACCATCAACCACCCCTCCCTTTATCGAAGACATGGCTAAACCACCAGAATCCACAACTCTTATGTTATGGTAGACTAAATAATCACAAAATAGATTTGCGTCACCATCACCTTGTCACCGCCTCTGTACACGGTGGTCAGAACCCACCGGTCTTCCTCTCTCTCTCTCTCTCTCTCTCTCTCTGCTTCTGCATCTCGGTTTCTTTCTCTCTTTTGAACAAATCTGGGTGTATAACAGGAGGTTGGGGTGGTTGAGAGGTGGTTGTGTTTATACAATTTCTAAATTGTATAAGTAGTAAGTGGGAGAGAGAGAGAGAGAGAGAGAGAGAGAGAGAGAGAGAGAGAGAATTTGGCAAAAAAAAATCCTTGAATTTTAAATGCCAAATTCGTCCCTAAGGTAAAAAGACAAAGTACCCCTGACACTAACGACCTTTTTCAACTGGGTTACTGAAAAGGATAAATTTGGCAAAAAAATTCAAACCTCAGGGAAGGAATTGCAAAAAAAAAAACTTTTGTACTGGAGTGGCAAACTGGCCCAAACCTCAGGGACGAAAATGGCTATTAACTCTTAAATAAAAGGTTACTAGAAAATATAAAACCTAAAATTTGTTGCGTAGCATTCGCCACGCCGAAATGTGTTTAAAATCCACGTCGACATCGGTAGCGTAGTTGATTTTAGCGAAGTCTTTCTGCATATCTTCTTTCTCCTCGGGGTAGTCTAGCTGGTGTAACATCGCAAAATTTTCCCCAAAATTTTAATACATAAAAAGCCCTTATATATATATATATATATATATATATTTTTATTACACCGTTATCATTAATATTATACAAATGTGCCTAAGTCTTTATTTATCCTAACACACAACTTATATACATACATAAATGTATATAAATAATAATAATAATAATAATATAATTCTAAATTCTTTTTTTTTTCACATACAAGATTTTTTTTTAAATAAAGCCTTGAGTCAAATAGTCAAAGTCCTAGTCAAAGTCTTAGTCAAATAGTCAATTCATCATAAAACCTTACTTTATGGTGTTGACCAATTTTGATGGCTAATTGAATCCAAAACTAGTATAAAAACCCACCTATGACCCATTATACTTTGCACCTCTAATTGTTTCAACATTATTTATGCAATTCAAACATCAATGTGTCTATGTGTATCTCTATGTTGCATTATGTCTTGAACATGACTAGGGTAAGCACAATTCTATCATAAACATTCATCAGCCAAACGGTATACATTGATAGATCTATTGGACTGACAATCCCACCCGGATACGTGCCTCCTACAAAGGTTGCGTGGGTGTTTGTTACTGCAATTTAAACGAGTGAACCATGAGCGTATGGGATGTACCACAATACAACAGTCACAATGGTTGATTATGCACACGATTTACTTCTAGTATGTTTTCACATATGGACTAGATTGCCATGACACATGAATTGCACAACAATTTTATTCAATTATCAAAACCTATGTAATTCTCACCAACTTTTGTTGACCCAAAATATTTTCAACTTAACATGTTTCAGGTTCTACTTGCTTGAAGATTAGAGTTAATACTTGAAGATGCGTAGCTAGTATTTATTCATTTTGATGTACAAATTTTGGAGAACAATTGTATGTAATGTATTTAAATCAATTAATGAAACTTATTATTTACCATGAGCTACTGAACAATCATCAATACGGGACATCCCGATGTTTCCGCCATCGGTTGGGGTGTTACAGATTGGTATCAGAGCCATGGTTATAGGGAATTAGGTTATTAGAAAAATAATCTAGTCTATAACCATAGGATTATAACCAGTATTTGCTTCTTTTACTTGCCATTCTCTATCTCCCTCCTACTTCTTATCCCTACTTTCATCCTTACAAGAAGGTTGCTCTCCACCATTGGATCTACTCTTAGACTAATAGGACAAAATCCTCAGGTTTAGCCTGAACCACCTTGAGATCTCGTCGAAGTTCTAAATTTTAATAACGAACACGTGCAATCTGGAAGGGTGAACGCCTGTATTATGAGTCTTCTGTCTAGGCTGGCATTGCGCATATATCCCAATCAGACGAGGGACCCGGATGCCTACCTGGAAATTCTCGGGATGAGTGTTCACTTATAGGCTAAAGCATGTCTTCATATGTTATTAGAATTTAGAATCTTTGATAAGTCAACGTTTTCGTTTATTCGTTTTAATTAAATGACTAAATGATTACATTCCTTATATTACCTCATTGTCCTTCATTCAACCCATATCTTATTGAACATTCATTACCCAAATCACTTCTGTAACCGATGCCCTAAACTAAACAGAGATCAAGATCCTCCAGCTACCTAACCGCAAGTCTCACCATTTGACTATTGGTTGCTTTTATTCTATGTATTGACGCTATTTGATTCAAGTAATAAAATATTTATCTGAGAGTTGTTACATGGTGCATGATTGTTTGAATGTGAACTAATTATATAAATCTATACAACTACAACTCATATACTATGCTTGTTATACTTGCTTGCATAAACATGTTATCAATTTGCAACCTATGTGTATAATAAATGCTGCACTTAATAGAGGTCATCATGCCTTTTCAACAGTCGGGAGAGGCCCTACAACCTGCTCCACGACTGGTGGAGGCTATCGAACCTACTCAACGATTGGTAGAGGTCATTATGCCTTTTCAACAGTCGGGAGAGGCCCTACAACCTACTCCACGACTGGTGGAGGCTATCGGACCTGCTCAACAATCGGTGGAGATATAGAAGGACGCAAAACTTTAATGTAAGGTAAATTGGTGATTGCGGTCTGGAACGTAATCATGAATTTACAGGTACGTTAAGGTAGTGTGAAATTCTATCAAGGTTTTCAGTAAATAACCAATTATAAACTCTAGTTACCTGTTACTATTCTGTGGGGTTGCAGGAGTTAAAGTGTTTGAAAGTGCACCGAAATTGAGTCGTACTCCCTGTGTTGGCACTGTTACTATTCTGGGTTATCTCACCGACAAGGTTTGGGATCACTGCAGCAATTTGCTCGGCGACTAAAGATGCGAGGCGACGATCAGAACGTCGTCCAGAAGCACGAACAGGGCGTTGGCTGGCATCACGGAGCATGCGGCGAGCAGACATCTATGAGGTAGTTAATTAATGAGATTAGAAAATGTGAGTGTATAACTGTACAAATGATTATGAAAGTATGAACTTGTAAGCAATATATGCAAATCATGATATATAGGGTATTGTATATGGAACGAGAGAGTATTACTGTAAAGCTTTCATAAGATGCTTGGAGTGCCCTTGTCTAGCTGTAAAGCCCAACAAGAACGTTGACTTTTCAAAGGAATTGAACCCAATGGTGATCAAAGAAGACATGCTTTAGCCTATAAGTGGACACTCACTCCAGGAATCCCCAGGTAAGCATAATAGGTCCGTAAATGGATTTATGCGCTATACTTGCCTATGCCAGAAAACCCAGTGTACAGGCGTCCACCCTTCCAGATTGCACGTGTCCTTATCACACTCATTAAAGTTCAACAACTTCGAAGGAGTAAAATAAGAGTAGGTATTATGTCTAAGAGTGTCTTCATAAAAGGTACTGTTCCTGTTCCATGATGATGTAAGCTTTCCACTCTCTGTAGGACACCATCTCTATGCACCATGCTGAAAGATAAAAAGAATAGAGAGAGGGAAGAAGGGAAAGATAGAAGGAGGAAAGTAGGGAGGAATGAGGGGTAGGGTAATTTAGGAAATATAATGCATGAAAGTTGAAGTTAGGTTATAGTCTAGGCCTATTTCATCTAGTAACCTAGTTCCCTATAACCATGGCTCTGATACCAATCTGTAACACCCCAACCGATGGCGGAATCATCGAGGTGCCACGTAGTGACGATTGTTCAAAAGCTCATGGTACTAAAATGTAAATATTATTGTATAATCCAAAATTGTCTTACATGGAAATGGAAAATACAAGGTCTTAAATGAAATGTAAATAATGAAATAACTGATTAAGATAATGCGCTAAGTATCTCTTGTTAAAGCACTAGATCAAACTGCACCTGAAACATGTACAAAATAGATTTGGTCAACATATGAAATGTTGGTGAGCATTCCTAGTTTAGATATATATATAGTAGGTTAAAAAGGTTATACAATTCAAGTGCAAGCTACAGTGCAAATATGTAAACTATGTATCATACAAATGAGCGAAATCAACCCTGTGACTGTATAATGTACTGTATGAACTGTAGTGTACTCAACCAATAAATGGATGATAACTTAACACTGGCCACGGATTCTCCGATGAAAAAGGGGGAGAATCAATCTAGGCGGGTTGTCAATCCAAATAGCGCTATCCAATGTTAAGGTCGGCTTGTACCATGTTAATGATTTCACTAAGTACAAATGTAATCCACATGTATTGTCTAAGCATAAAGCACGTTGTAAGCAATGCACATAGTACTAGAATTGTATTTGTAAAAATGTAAACTTGTATTTGAAATTGTAATAGTGTACATGTAACACCCCAAAAATGTATAAAAGCAAAAAAGGGGTAGGAATACTCACTGTTTACGTAATAGCTTGTAATGGAACTGGACAACAAAATATGCGTTGGTAATATTCCAAAGAATCAACCTAAAGAATTTAATAATGTGTAAGAAATAACTCTAGGGTACATGGAATTCTAGGGTTTCGAATTGGGGATAAGTATTTATTTGGTTAATAAATTAAACGTTATATAAATAAGAGAAATTTGGTAATTAAATAGACAAAAGTCTTTGAGTAAACTTTAAATCAAATATGGTCACATTATGAAGTTTTAAATGTGAAAATAATTTTTATAAAATTATTTTCTTGAAAATAGTATATTTAATCTATTTATTTCAATTTGTCAAAATATAACTTTAATATTTAAAAATATTAAAATTAAAGAAATTTTAGATTAAAAATTGTATTTCTGTTCTAAATGGATAGAAATAATTTATGTAAAATTTTGGTGCAAAAATATTGTAAAATGAATTTATTATGATTTAATTATGATTAAAACTAACAAAAATTGATTAAAAATGTTAAATAAATGATTTTTCAAAATTAAAAATCATTTCAGTAAAGTTTCACTTAATACAAACTCAGGATAATTTTTGTAGAATTTAATAAAGTTGTTTTGATATTTTAATGGAATTTAATAAATATAAATGAATAAACTTGTATTATTAATAATATATATTAAATAAATTATTTTTAGAAAACTAAAAATTGGATGATGAACTTTATCAGTGGAAAAACATAAGATAAATTTTGTAGAATTTATAAAATAGTTTTAGTATTTTAAAATGATTTTTAAAAAAATGAAGATAATATATGTATAAATGATAACAAAAAAATATACTTGTTCATGGTGGGACTTGAACCTGTGTGGTTCAGTTTAACAAACATCAGACACAACCACTTGATCTAGATCAGTGGTTGTGTTAGATTCTGGCTCAATTAAAATATAAGATGTAAGCTCAAGAGGTGTTCTTCCCCAAATTACAAGTGTTCAAGCCCTAGGATTACAATTACTTGATTTAGCAAACAATAGCAACAGAATCATTAGGGCTATTATTCTATATGAAATTTCCGAACAAAACCATAGAAATAAACACACTTACAGACACGAATTTGCGTTTAGAAGTGTGGTCAAACCAAAAAGTCAAACGAACCAAAAACTCATCAATTCGCGATATAGATTAATTGTGGTGTGTTCTTGATAGTTGGGTTATGTAAATCGGCACTGTATGAGTGTGTGTATGTTTTTAATCGTAGAGATACACCTTTATATACGAATTGGAATTTGTTGTTTATGGAATGTTCATCAAAGGCTTTTACTCGATTTTGGTCAAGTCAATGCGTTAATCACGCGGTTATTATCTTAGAAAGAGATTGATGTTAATGTGCATAATTAATTGGGATTAATTTGGTTGTTTGCGTGATTATTGGATCAGCTATTGATGTCCCTTGGTGTGTTGTTGCTGTTCGTAATCAGCAGAGCAAAGGGAAGGGGAAAAGGGACGCGAAAGAAAGGGTTAAGTACAAATAGGTTTGGATTTAAATCAACAAAGTCTTCATAGCTCAGTGGCTAAGGCGTGTGTGTTGTGTGGAGATGGCACGGGTTCGAAACCCGGGTGGAACAAGATTATTATTATTTTTTTTTAACAAAGTAAAGGGGGAGGTTGGGCCTGGTTTGTGGGCTTCTGAATGGGGTTTGGGCTCAGAATTATAAGGGTTTGGGCTGGGATGGTTTGGGTAAACAATCACAATTCAAAGTATCTAGTATATGTTAAAATTATTATTATTATTATTATTATTATTATTATTATTATTATTATTATTATTATAAATCTATATATATATATATATATATATATATATATTATATATATAATGAAAAAGTGACGGATGTCACACTACTCATCAGGAATACATTTCTTCGTGTAAATTTTCTTAAATGTTAAGGTAACAATTCAACATATAAATTATCCTGATAAAGATGCATCTTGTGAACTTTAAGGCATATAAGGCATATATGAAATATGATTACACCACCATCTTTATAAATTAACAATAATAACCTAGGTGACTTATTATCGTACTAACTCTCTAGTCCCCCACGCATATGAACGCCATATAGGAGTCCTTGACCGTGATCCATGAGCATGACATATGACCCATGTAATATCTAGTCGGAGGTCCACCGACTCATCGAGTAAATACTCATCAATTGCTAGTCGCTGGCTGTCTAATGATTCTAGTCAAATTTCAGCACTTAATCCTCTATGCTTAAAGATTTGAGTCTAGGAAGGGGTTAAAACATGCATACTTAAAAAAACTACATACAAAATGGTCGTGACCTGGAGAGAGCCAGTTGTGACCAACGAGGGCGTTGGCCCTTTAGGGGAGTCAATTGTTATGCACTGAAACCATTGTAAGGTATGAGACTTGTCACACATCGGTTATATGGGCAACCAATGTTGAGTTTATAACTCAAGAGTGAGCTCTCTCTCCCATCAGACTAGTCTTTTGGGATGAGTTCTCTTGTTTGGATTGTAACATGTGGAAGTCAAAGACCCCGACACCGGAATTTGTTTTATTTTTAAATATAAATCTAAGATTTGTAATAAAAAAAATGAGTTGGTTCCCATAATTGTAAGCAGTAGAGAAAAAAAATTTTCTTATGATGACACTCTAACTAAGAAGTTTTAGTTATGTCTCCTATTCATGACCGTATTTAGAGGGTGTTTCGGATTGCTTTATGAAAACAGATTATGCGTTTTGTTGCAGTATGGGTGGAGCTGTTTTTGGATTATTGCGTTTTGGTAACCTATTAAACGCAAATAATCTATATGCTATATTTTTTTTAGAACGGCTAATTTACACAACCGCTAAACTTAATCCTAAATCTACACCAAATATATCATGAGATTAGAACCTTCAACTATTTGTACAAAATTTAGATACACTTTAATACCATTAAGCTCGAGACCCTTTAGTGTGTATATATATCACACAGTGTAGCCTATCCCAAAAAAAGCCGTCTATCTCTCCGGCCACTATATCTTCGAAAACAAATATCATTTGACCATTAAAAGAATAAATAAGTGTGTGTATATATTTAATCAATGAGATGCAATCAGAAATACAAGTGAATGAGCTAGTTCGGTTATTTGTTCATCAATTGTTGTATTTGTTGATGGAATGATGATGTGATACATCGACACCTTATTTAACGACTCAGATGTTAATTGAGTGCACATGTGGATTGACAATGAGACCTTTAAGTTTGCAACGGTTTTTCCTTTTTTGTGGTGGAAACGGAACGCACATGCTTTCACATGCCTTCTTGATTCCAAATTTGATGTTATGGACCCCGATCTTGATTATTCAACAATCTAACATTTGATCTTCATACATGTATCTTGTATCCATTATTATAAAGCTGTTTAAAACAGTTGATTTGATAAGTGACATTGAAATGCAATTGTTTGTTTCATGTTTAAGTGTCTTGATTAAGTGAATCTTGTTTCATGTTCCTTCGCTTTTAGTATACACGTTTTGACGATTGTTAATTTGCTAAATGAAGATCGATAATTTGGTTATGTTCTTAGAGATGAAAGAAATCTGATGTGAAGGAGTATGCATTTTGTGATGATAAAACATGTACTTCTAGCTAGCACTCATTTGAATGTTGGTTCATCATCTTTGTAATATGACCTCATGTACCAATCTATATTGTATGTATGGTTGCAAGAAGCCCATTGCTTTAACTTATCTAAGTGAAAAGTTCTCACAAGGTCATCCGTTATGGAAGACGCACACTCAAACACGATTAACTGTGAAATTCTTTTCTATCCATAATCAATGCTCTCAAAACGTGATGATGATATTTGAGATGGTGGGACATATTATGGTTTACTATCCATGTGGACATAACATAACATTGTGAGATTTGCCTAAGGTGCCAAAATATCATCCATTAAGATTCGTCGTCTCGATGAGGTTAATCTCACCATCGCAAACAAAATATAACAAAAATTGACTTTGATACCATTGTTAATAGTTGAGCCCTACAACCTAAGAATGTTCGTTTGCCTACGGAAGCTTGTGAATTTGGTTCCGGTTGTCTGAGTATGTAGAAAAGACTAATACAAACAATCTGAACAACTCAATCACAAACAACAACAGAAATAGCGACGAAAACGGTGACCAAAACTTTTATTAGTTACCCAAACCAAAAAACCCCAAACCAACCCTAGAACTCAAACAAAACGTTTGAGATCTTGATGAGAAACAATGTCTCAACAGATCAGCTGATGATAATCAGCTGATGATACAACTAATACAAATACAGAAAGAAAACAAGACAAACAAGACGAATAATACAGACGAACGATACAGAGACAAACCCTAGACAGAGATGACCTAATACAAAGATAAAGAGAAGACTGAATGAAACCCTAAACTGGTGAGATAAGCAATGTATTTATAGCCAGGACTGAAGCTTCTCGAATCACCAAAAATATCTGACGTACAAGGCTTATATGGGCCAATACAATATCACCTGAGTTGGACTCATAAAAGCCCATTCGTTGCACTCCAATAGTCACAGCACATATGAGCCCATCTGTATAAAATGAACAGCCCAAGAGTAATACAACATATTATAACACGTTACATTATAACACTTGAATTATATAAGAAGATATCTTTTTAACATCCCCCCTTAATTCAAGTGTTCAAACATATTTGTTAAACCCAACTCTTTACACAATGCTTCATGCTGTCCACTGTACAATCCCTTTGTAAAGATATCTGCAACTTGTTTTGCAGAATCAATCTTAAGGGTTTGCACAAATCCTTTATTAACCTTTTCTCGCAGAAAATGTAAATCGATTTCAAAATGTTTTGTCCGATCGTGAAACACCGGATTTGCAGCTATCGAGATAGCCGATTTACTATCACTATAAAGTTTGATTGGCAAATTAACTTTAACACCTAACTCATTCAACAAGTTCGACAACCAAACAAGCTCGCACGTTGTGGAACACATAGCTCGGTATTCTGCTTCAGCAGACGACCGAGACACGG
Organism: Ambrosia trifida; assembly: GCA_028751855.1. Taxonomy (NCBI): domain Eukaryota; kingdom Viridiplantae; phylum Streptophyta; class Magnoliopsida; order Asterales; family Asteraceae; genus Ambrosia; species Ambrosia trifida. Next base: position 116,341,645 of record CM054129.1, read on the forward strand.
TGTTTTGTTTTTTACTTTTCCAGGAGATTAAATTTTCTCCCAGAAACACGCAATATCCCGTAACTGATTTCCTGGTATTTAAACAATTTGCCCAGTCAGCGTCGGAAAACGCTACCAGGTCAAAATTACTACTTCTTTTAAACATAATGCCCTTTCCAGGAGCATTTTTAAGATATCTTAGCAACCGTAAGGCCATTTTCAATACAGATTCAGTTGGTTGATGCATGTATTGACTCAAAAACTGAACGGTATAAGATATATCAGGCCTAGTCAACGAAAGATAAATTAACTTACCAATGAGCTTTTGAAAACCAGTTATGTTTTCAAGTGGTTTATCAGATTTATTGTTTTTAACAGAAACAATATAATTTTGTTCAATAGGAACACTCACCGGTTTACAACCCAAGTACCCAAACTCGTTTAAGAGCTCTAGACAATATTTTCGTTGATTCAGACATATACCATCTTTATTATATAACACTTCTAATCCCAAAAAATACTTTAACCTACCCAGATCCTTGATCTTAAAGTTTTCATTTAAAACTTTCTTTACATATTCGATTTCACTTTCACAATTTCCGGTAACAACAATATCGTCAACGTAAACAAGTAAAGCTAAGAAAACATCATCTTTAGACTTAACAAATAATGAATAATCACAAACACTTTGGGTAAAACCTAACTTTAACAATACTTCAACTAATTTTTCGTTCCATTTTCTTGGAGCTTGTTTTAACCCATATAACGATTTCACAAGTTTACATACTTTAGACCCATCATTATTATAATATCCCTCGGGTAATTGCATATAAACATCTTCATCAATAGACCCATATAAAAAAGCGTTATTAATATCAAGTTGAAATAGATTCCAACCATTTTGAACGGCTAAACTAATAACACTCCTAACTGTGACCATTTTAACTACCGGAGAAAACGTTTCTCCAAAATCTAATCCTTCACGTTGACTATATCCTTTGGCTACGAGTCTAGCCTTATACCTCTCGACCTCACCACTCGACCTATACTTGACCTTATATATCCATTTACAACCTATAGCTTTCCTATTAGGAGGTAAATCAGTTATTACCCATGTTTGATTCCTATGAAGAGCTTCCATTTCACTATTCATCGCTTCAATCCATTTCGGATCTTTTGAAGCTTCCGAATAGTTTGATGGTTCAGCAATCTTATTTAGATTGGAAACAAAACAAGAATTTTCAAATGACAAATTTGAATAATTTAACACTTTTTCAACACCATATTTTACCTTACCCTCTACCACATAATCAGAAAATCGTTTAGGTAAAACAGACTCACGGTTGGATCTTCTAACAGATTCAACACGGCCTCCCTCAGGAGTAATAGACTCATCACGTAACCCTTCATTGACCGGGCTGTCAGTCCCCCTACCATCAGTACTACCAGGTTGCCGTTCACAGGGATGAACTACATCACTGGCAGCTCTGGGAGAGTCGTCTAACGAGCTCCCGGGTGAAGGATCATGAGAACTATTTGTTCCCCCTTCATCATCGGGAGGACTTGGACTAGTACAACTATCACTTAAAACACTTTCGGACTCATAGTTATCAAAAAAATTTAGATGATCAACATTGTTATACACAATTTCTTTAACCTCAGATTTAAACGGAAATATATTTTCGTAGAATTTAACGTCTCTTGAGAACAAAATTTCTTTAGTTTCCAAACACCACAATTTATAACCTTTCTTTAGGAAAGAATAACCGACCATAACACATTTACTAGCACGACTACAAAGCTTATCAGGATCATCTAAAATCGTTTGAAAACATAGACACCCGAAAGTTCTTAAGTGATCTAACGTGGGGGGGGACCCATACATCAACTCATAGGGACTCTTACCGGCTAACACAGATGACGGAATCCTGTTAATGATATAAGCAGCAGTCATTACACATTCTGACCAAAAATTGAGAGGAACACAACTTTGAAATAGTAAAGCCCTAGCAATATTCAAGAGATGTCTGTGTTTACGCTCCACAACTCCATTTTGTTGTGGAGTGTACACACATGTGGTTTGGTGTAAAATTCCTTTACTACTACAGAATGTATTAAACTGTTTATTAACAAACTCGGTTCCGTTATCACTCCTGAAAATTTTAACCTTTTTCGTAAACTGAGTTTTTATTAATTCATAAAAACTAACTAGATTTTCAAAAACTTCTCCCTTATTTTTTAACAAATACACCCAAACAGATCGTGTATAATCATCAACAACTGTCAAAAAATATCTATATCCTTCCCTACTAGTGACCTTGTAAGGTCCCCATACATCAAGGTGTACAAGGTCTCCTACTTCCTTAGTTTTATGGTCACTAAGAGGGAATGGCACCCTGACTTGCTTTGCCTTGTGACAGATATCACAAGGATGCAAATCAGGTTCACCAATGTTTAACACATCTCTTAATAATGCTAAGACTTGACCAGATGGGTGCCCTAACCTACTATGCCAAAGACTGTGTTCACTCACACTATTAAAGCACAAACTACTAAAACTCACATCTCTTCCTACAAAATACAACCCATCTTGTTGTCTACCAGTCACCAGGACATTCCTTGACTTGGAATCCTGAACATAGCATGCATTTTCATTAAACAATACATCCAGTTTATTATCTTTAGCCAATTTATGTATTGACACAAGATTAACACAATAATCTGGGATTAACAACACATCTTTTAAGATTACACCATTAGCAAGTTTTACATCTCCAATTTTAGTGACTTTTGCATGTGTACCATTAGGATGTTTAACCTCAACATTATACTTAGACACATCAACAGTATTAATCATGTTCTCATCATTACCTACCATGTGTTGATTAGCCCCAGAATCCATTATCCAACCCAGAAATAAAGCAAGTTTAACTAAACTAGAACAGCTAGAAAAATTTTTAAACAGACCCGACAGTTTAGACAAAACAGACAATCCAGAAAAACCATTATAACTACTCTCTCACCTCCAACATTCGAACTTGAACTCTGGGGGTCAGGAACAGACTTCTCACTAATCAAACTCATTAGTTTAGTAATCTGTTCAGAAGTAAAAGGAGTAACAGTAGACGTGGAAGCACACACATTGTTATTAGACACACTAGACCTCCCATTAAACCTGTTATTATTAGTGTTATTATTCTTTACACCTTGTGTTACAGGTTTCTTTTTAAAGTCAGGTGGGTATCCAACTATTTCAAAACATCTATCAACCGTGTGTCCAATTCTGTTACAATGTGTACATTTCAGATTGGGATTTGGACCCATATTATTAGTTCTCCTAAAGTTATTTCCAGGATTACTAGTATTGGTTTTAGTCATGAATGAAACATTTGTACCTTTGTTACTATTATTTGATTTCCTATGTGACTCTTCTCTAGATACAATAGAGAAGGCATGTTTAACAGATGGTAAAGGGTCTTGTAAAAGCAGATTTGTTCTAACAGGTTGATAGACTTCATCAAGACCCATTAGAAACTGCATAAGTTTTATTAGACTACTAAAACTGTTGAACTCTTTAGACGCATCACAAGTACAAGGTGGTAACTGGACAATAGAGTCAAATTGTTTCCACATTGTGTTTAACTTGTGATAATACTCAGACACACTAGCACCATTCTGACTCATAGAACAAATACTTTGATGTAAACTGAAAACAACAGACCCATCCACCTTATCATATGTTTCTCTTAAATCCAACCAAACATCTCTAGCATATTTAGAAAAAACTTGACCAAGATACAGCTCATCACTAACAGAGTTCAACAACCAGGATAGAACAACTGAGTTGCATCTATCCCATTGTTTCCCTAATACCTCATCATCATGAGGTTTAACAACACTACCATCTATAAAACCATATTTATTTTTTGTTTCAAGAGCAAGTTTCATAGCGTTAGACCATACTTTGTAATTTTCAGTACCTTTTAATTTCAAACTTATTATGGTTAATGTACTAGTGTCACTAGGATGGATATATAGAGGATCTCCTATATCCAGCTTACTTATCAGGGTTCCAACATTAACAATCTCACTACCCCCAGCACCACCACCTTGTGGTCCTTGGGGTACTGGATCTGCATTGTCACCCATCTAAGCAATCAAGAACACACAACAACAGTACACAACAACTAACAGCAAGAACAGAACCACACAAGCTAACAAACAGTTAGCAGAAAACAGAAAGAAAACCCTAATAGACGAAGCTGTGTCAGTGTTCAGATGGTGGGTTCATCACTCAAAAGGTGCCCACCCAGATCTTAACACAGGAGTCTTTATTATCTATATATATACGTATAACAACTTTATACAACCAACACAACAATACCAGATTCAAACAGACAATCAACAAAACAACAAGACACCACAGAGATCAATACCGGTCCACCCTAACCCGGTCAAGACTTCTAGACAACAGACAGACACAACAATAGAAATAATAAACCAAGAAGGAACGATCTCACCGAGGGGGGGACCCAAGTTAGGGTTCTCCTATCCTGTAACCTGTACCTTCACTTAGGGTACAGAGTTACAGGGGCAACTGTAGCTATAATATCCAATCCAAGGTCAGCAACCTCCAGATCCAACAATATCTCCCAAGATCCAACAACAATATGAACCAAATACACAACAATGACCACACAGTAGACCAGATCTATGATCAAGACAAGATCTACTGGAAACACTCAGATCTAGACCAACACCTATTATATTAGGTGAGATCCAAACCCAAAGAACAAGAAAACTACAGATCTACAACTAGACGCAGCGGAATAGACAAGAAAATGTAATATCAAGAGCCTTAAGCTCTGATACCATGTAGAAAAGACTAATACAAACAATCTGAACAACTCAATCACAAACAACAACAGAAATAGCGACGAAAACGGTGACCAAAACTTTTATTAGTTACCCAAACCAAAAAACCCCAAACCAACCCTAGAACTCAAACAAAACGTTTGAGATCTTGATGAGAAACAATGTCTCAACAGATCAGCTGATGATAATCAGCTGATGATACAACTAATACAAATACAGAAAGAAAACAAGACAAACAAGACGAATAATACAGACGAACGATACAGAGACAAACCCTAGACAGAGATGACCTAATACAAAGATAAAGAGAAGACTGAATGAAACCCTAAACAGGTGAGATAAGCAATGTATTTATAGCCAGGACTGAAGCTTCTCGAATCACCAAAAATATCTGACGTACAAGGCTTATATGGGCCGGATCATGGGCCAATACAATATCACCTGAGTTGGACTCATAAAAGCCCATTCGTTGCACTCCAATAGTCACAGCACATATGAGCCCATCTGTATAAAATGAACAGCCCAAGAGTAATACAACATATTATAACACGTTACATTATAACACTTGAATTATATAAGAAGATATCTTTTTAACAGAGTAATAACTTTCTAGAAGGTCACTCATTATGTATTACTCTCACTTAAGCACTATGTAGTTTTGTTCTCATTCACAACCAATATACCTAAAACTTCTTGGTGATTTTATATGAGAGGAATCATTAAGATCCACTATCTTTCATGTAAATAGAATATGGCAACCATGAGAGGCTAGCCCAAGTGGTAGAAAGGAGATTACGGGTTTAAATCCTGAGCAAAGGTGTAAAATGTGTAATTTAGGTGTTAAGTTCTCATTTAGCTATTAAAAAACCAAGAATATGATAATGTGATTAGATTCACCGGAAGAGTCACATACACATAGAGATAACACCACGATGAGAAAATAGAAAGCCAAAAAAGGGTCGATGCGGTAGGATTGAATGGTTTTCAATATACATGTTTAAAAAGTGAGTACAAACATCAAGTATCGACGAAGTACACATGCTTCACTCGTCTAAGGTGTGTTCTTTCTTTTTGTTCTTGTAGTATTGCATTTATGACACGGAATGTGATATCTTTTTCTGAAAATTTGAATTTAGAAAAATCTTAAGTTGTCAAGCAACTTTGTCATTAAAAAGTAAAAATTCTTTATTACTTAGTCAAATTTCTACATAAATGGTTGAGGGTTCTAGTCCTATGATGGACATTAATATAGATTTAGGAGTAGATCTAGAGTGGGTATGAGTAGCCGTTCTAAAAAGTATTGGTTACATTTTGGGTGTTTCCTTCGCACGACTGACGACCCTATTTGACTGATACAATAATATTTGATACCTTTACTTCTGTCATTCTGTGAGGCACAACCATCACATTCACATTTACGGATCTACATAGCAAATGATGAGATTCTGCAACTGTGATCCTTCGTATGCGATCCTTTATACCATGTATCAAATCGACCTCCTTGTATTCTAAATGGATAAGATAGATGACAAAAATTCCTTGGTGTTACTAACTTACTAATTAACTTGATGGTTTGTGTCAAAAATCAAGATTTTATCAAAATAATCGATCTTTTACAAATTTTCGATATACACAACGTATACTTGGTTCAATTCAATATCATTAGACAAAACATTCTCATTAACTTTTGATGCCACTCCTTGGGTTCTTATTTCAACTCCTGTAAAGATTTATCTAATTTTCACACTTTATGCTAATTTACCAACATAATCATTAGATTGTGACTAGATGTTAAGGCATTTAATAATAACCAATAGCAGAGACATATATTAGCAATTGAAGCATATATAAGAAAATCAAGTGATCCCGTTTATTGTCTTGGATAACCAATTGAATTTAAATTTGCCATTGGTTCAATCAACTTCCATATAGCTTGGGGGCAAGGAGCACTCAAGGGTAAGTATTTTAGTCCCGACCATTCCCGCTTCGCCGCGTCAAAATGAACCCAAAACACCCTACAACCACCAAAACAATGGTGACACTCTAGGGTACTTTGCCTAAAGTTTCAATTGGAGAAAAGTTGGTCAAATGGTCAAAAGCATAAATTCCAAACACACAAACCTTAATCTCGGCAACATGTTGCCGTGAACATGAAATCTGCAACGTTGCCGAGGGGGTGGCGGCGGTTGCCTCATGGCATCGGTCAGTGGCGAATCTTGACCCGAAACTTCGGGGGGTCGGAAGTCACTAGTTTCGGGGGGTCGAAAACCAGTTTCGGGGGTCGAAACCTTATATACCAAAAAATTTCTATTTGAAAACTATATAATCGGAACTTCAGAGCGAAAATTCGGGGGGTCGGCCGCTCCTTAAAAGAATCGCCCCTAGCAACGGTAGCCGAGAGTGTCCCACCCAATAAATACCCATGCCTGTGCTTGTGTTCTTCTCATTATCAGAAGGGCAAAATATGGTAAATGGTGATTTAGGAAAACCCTTGTTTTCACAAGGGTTGTTCCAGTATGGTACATTTTTCAGCTTAATTTTGGTATTTGACTTGTTAACATGGCATTGTTGTTTCTGATCCATGTTGCTATGTATTTCATTTTTTGCTAATAATTTTGTTTCCTGATTATTAAGTTATATGTACCATAAAAGTAGTTGTGTAATGACAAAATTACAGAAATCAACCTTTATGTATACCTAAAACTGCAGCTTTCACCTTTATCTTTAAAAAGCTCGCTAAACAACCTTTATCTTTATATTATATTGCAAGAATCAACCTTTGTCACTAACCCAGTTTATTTTCACCGTTAACTCTTCTCACATGTTTTGCATGTGAGGGTATTTTCGCCTTTTTACATTCTTATTTAATATTTCTTTATTTAAAAAAAAAAGTTTAACAAAAACCCATTACCATCCCTACCATCAAACTTCTTTGCAACAACAACAGTCCCACAACCATCTACAACCCCAACCTCATAACCACCATTAGGCAACCCGATCATCAATCCCAGTCCAACAATAAGCCATTATTCAGAGACACAACAACTTTCCATACTCTCATAACCTAAACCATTATCTGAGACACAACAACTTATTAGGGCTCTACAGAGACCGAATCTTTGATTCATCCGTACAAATTCCTATTGTGAATATTACAATAACCTAAAGAGGTTTAAGTTTCAAGTTTTAGTTTTAGTTTACTCTCTTTTTAGAATTATTATTGTAATTATCAAACTGAATCTGAAAGGATCTAAACCTAGGGTTTCTGTGTTTCAAGTTGAATGCTATATTGGAGAAGGAGGAAGGTCATGGGCCGAGGTGTGGGGATACCTTGACGGCTGTTGCTGCGGTTGTGGAGGAAGGGACGACTAATTATATGGGGGCTAGGCTTATATTGTTTGGTGGTGCGACGGTTCTTAAAGGTAATTCTGCCCAGGCTTATATTACCACCGTCGTCTGTTACTTCAAACCGTCGTCTTCACCGTCTCTGTCGACCCAGGTTTAGTGGTTAGAGGCACCGCACACCCCGGAGTGGTGTTGCGCCGCCATGAGCTCTGCCGCTAATGGCGGTGCTTGGCGGCCCTATTTCTCTTTCCTCTTTCTTGTTTCTCTCTCTGTAGATGTATGAGGAATGTTGTCTGGTTAAACGTTCAATCAATGGAGGGTATATAAAGTTTAATTAGATTATACTGATAAATCACCATGTAAAAAGACTAAATAGCCCTCACATGCATGTGAGGATACTTAACGGTGAAAACAAACTGAGTTAGTGACAAAGGTTGATTCTTGCAACAAAATATAAAGATAAAGGTTGTTTTGCGAGCTTTTTAAAGATAAAGGTGAAAGCTGCAGTTTTAGGAATACATAAAGGTTGATTTCTGTAATTTTGTCTTGTGTAATAGATTCTAACTTTATTTTATGAATGGGCAGAACTGAATGTTTATAGTATGGAAAAACTTATCCTTATTATTTTTATAACTCAAGCCAGCTGTTATTGAGCCTATAAGATGTTGATGCAATTTATTTAGTCTATTTAAATCAATGTGCCTGCATACTTTGTCAAAATCAAAATCTTTGGAATGCCTTACAATTAAGCACATTGAAACATCTAACTTTTTTACAACACTTTCATAACTGTTTTCATGTTGAAGGACCTAATCTTGAGACTTGATCTTGCAAGGAAGCTGCAAAGACACTTGGGATGTGTTTACACTATGAACTTTAATGTACATGGGGATATAAACGTGTAGCATATATTGCTACAAATTTGCATTTGAAACCCTTATCACAGGTTTGAAACTCAGCTTGTATTGATCTATATGCTATGTTTTGTTTGTCAGTATTTCACTTTAGATTCTTTATATTGCTTTATGGGTGTCGTTTTCATCCTTTGTTGGCTTAATCCAACCCGATTAACTTGGTTTCAATTAACCCGGATATATTAATTTTTTTTGAACGGTGACTTTCCTTCATCTTTTTACGGGGATAAGTAGGTTATACCTTAGCAGGCCCGCCACCTCACATCCGGCCAGACTATGTTGTCTTAACCGGGTCCACGCTGGCATCCGTGTGAGGTTTAGCGGTCCACAAGAACCTTACCATGTCTCTTCTACCGTACTAGACGAAATGACAGTCGTTGTGTCCCTACAAGAACTATGTTCTCTGAGGTAACACTGGAGGATAAAACTCGTGTTACTCAAACTTCAATATAAATTTATTAAAAATCAATTTTTGAAGAAAAGAATTAAAAGACAAAGTAGTTAAAGTTGTAATTGGGAGAAAGAGAAATAAGTAATAAAAAATATTATAGAGGAATGGATAGTGAATGATATGTGGAAGGTTTTTGAAATGACAGTTAAATATACCACTTACAATCAAATACAAATACAGCCTATTACAAGTGATACGTAGTTAAATTTGAAAATAAAAATAATTTTTAGTTAAATTAAAGGGTTAGAGATGTGAAATAATAGAAGTCAGTTCAAAAATCTTAGGCTCTCATAATTTTAACACCTGACACAACGAGCTACTTATTTTTAACGTATAGACGAGAATAATGTGAACTAATAAATTCTCGATAACTCATCAAGATAAACATATAAATGAGAACTGATTTATCCATCTTGGCTACAAACCAATTCAGCCCAAGGAAAGAATTTGGCCCAACAATACATTAACATTTGACCCAATTGGTTTAACCTAAAACGCTTGTGTACTTATTTATTCTTTCACTAAAACTGAACGGATCTTCTAACACTGAATTATAGGGGTATCAAGTGTGCTAGGTTGGTGGGTTGAATTTTTTTAACCCAACGTTTGAACCCGGTCCATACTTTATTCATGTCATGTTAAACCACTTAAGATCGTATTATGTTCGGGCCGTGTTTTGAGTCGACTCATTTAATAGTGTGTTGGGTAGGTGAGTCGAATTTTTTTAACCCGAACTCTGAACCCGGCCCATATTTTATTCATGTCATGTTAACCCACTTAAGATTGTGTTGTGTTGAGGTCGTGTTTTGAGTCGACTTATTTAATAGTGGTTGGGTTGGTGGTTCAAATTTTTTAAACTCAAAGTCTGAACCTGGCCCATATTTTATTCGTGTCGTGTTAACCAATTTAAGATCATGTTGTGTTCGGGTCGTGTTTTAAGTAGAGTCATTTAATAATTGTTTGTGAATATCTTGGGATTTGGTAAAAGGTTAAACAAATCAATTACATGCTTTCAAACGAAATTGTTTTCTGGTAGTTGGTGTTCTATTAATAGTTTTTTGTTTAGATATCATTGTCGATTAACAAACTTGGTTGTGTATATATTTATCTCGAGATTAGAAGGCGAGAATGAGAAGGATTGGATGATGATAGTTAAGACGGGTGGGTCGGATTTTACTGCAGTGAGCCTTTGGGCGGTAGGTTTTTCCTGGGAACTGGTGTAAAATTACTGGTGGACCTGGGTTACTCTCGAAGTACTCCTTTGTCTATTGGGTACTTCGAGAGTGTTTGAAATTGATTTGTTGGCCTATAAAAAAAGGACGGGTAATTAATTTCACTTTTGCAAATTAATACTTATTATAAGGAAAATTCATAAAATAAACATCAAACATTAAATTAAATAACACCTTCAAAGCATCTCAAAGAACATGGTGGTAAGATGTCTCTTCTCTATCTTAAAGAAGAGAGGTTCAAATCCTGCAAGGTGTAAGTGTAAGTAGTTACTACGAGTAGATTAGTATTAGGAGCCATTGTAAAAATTAAAATACAAAAAATAACCCCTTCTAAGATTCGAAGATTAATTTTTTGGAAATTCTTTAACGGCTTAATAGGTCAAACCATTTATTCAACTAGTCGCGTTCGTCTTAACCCATTTATTAAACGTGTCATATTTGGGTTGACCTGTTTTATAAAACTTGTTGTGTTAGAGCGTTGCAAATAACTATATTCAAATTGTTATATTACAATCAGAATAATATTGCTAGTTCTATAATTAGTATATAAGGGGAAGGTTCAATAGAGAACTCATAGTTAGGGAGAGAACTCGAGAACTCCTTAAGTATAGGGGTATTTTTTTCAAGTTGTATTAACTTCATCTTCCCCAACTTTAGAAAATTATAGAACCCTAAATATCTTCCACAATTTTAAACCTAGATCTCTTACTCCAATCATATCTATCAACAAGCTCTTACCAGATTATAACATGTTTCACATCGATTCAAAACCTAATACGTGTTCATACATATACGAATTGAAGGTACATGCTCAAAAATTCTCAAAACTGAAGCACTCGTTCAATCGATTTCATATATTTTGTTAATTGATACCGATTTATTAGGATTTTGTATGTATTGTTGTTTTTTAAATCGATTTGGTACAGATTGAGACCATTTCAAACATTTTCTGTCATTAATACGAATTTAGTATTAGAAATTGACGGTAAACGAGGATAAAAGCATATATTTTTACATGAGAATTCAGATTTGAGATTGTATGATGTTATTTCTTCGATTTCTATTAACACTGCATCTAATAATTTGGATTATGATGGTTTTCAAACAGAGGTATATGTCTTAATCCATGTATTGCATATGTGTATTATATGTGACTGTTTTTTTTAATGATATGTACTGCATATATGTGTTACAAGTATGTGTATTGCATGTGTGCAAATATGAATATAGGCAATCTAATGATATATGTGTAGAAGGATGTGTATTGCATATGTGTATTATGCTTGGGCTATCTAATGCTATACGTGAATAAGTGCTTATGTTTTGTACTGCATATGTGTTATTCAAGTAAGTTGTATCACACGTGTGCATTAGGCGTGGACTATTTAATATTAGATGCAACCGGATGTTTCGATTTTGTATTGCATATATGAGACACATGAAGTTGTATTACACATGTCCATTATGTTTATCTATATCTATATCTATATCTATAGTACCTTATTAAGGAGGAAGCATGTCTATGAAAGTAATTTTCTCTCAATTTTAAGATGGCATATGAAAAGCCTCTTTACAAATCTCTATATTTTTGTCATTTTCTACCCTTTTTACCCCTCATGTATAACATATTATGCAAGTTGTATATGTGTGTAATACACACTTTATATGTCACTCAAGATGTAACTTACATTCATAACACCCAATAAAACCCATTTCCTAGCTCTTGAATACTCATTTATAGTCATTTCTTTCTTGTCTTCTACACTTGTTTTACTTTTCAAGAAACTCATCTTACTAATATCATTACTTGACATGTCTAGGTTACTCATGATGCAAACCATGACAAAGTTCGTAGATTTCGCATACAGAAAGAAACGCCATTTAACCAATTCGAGGTATTTTTCATTGCTCGATTTGTTTTACTGTCGATTTATAATTTTAATCCTTTTACATTGTTAATAATATACCTTAGTTGTTGGAAACATACACTTACTTATATTCATCAAATATTTATGGTGTACAGGATGGGGTTGCTAAAGAATTGGTGTGCCTATTCAATTTCAACACTTCTTGTATGGCCAAAGAGGCAGAACCACATACATCGTCCTAATCGACCTTCAACAGCTTTGTAGGAAACCCAATCGGATTTTTTTTTCTTTAATTGCTAATATCTTTTATAAATGTTAATGTGTTTTATCTATAGAGTTGAAATCAATATTTATCATGTTGCTATTGGTTTTATTAACAAGCTGAACTCAAAACTGTTATTGGAACTGCAGGTTGGGTAATTGAGGGAAGTTTCCAATAAGAATCACAACGCTAAACTGAAAATGTTCTTGGAGATCGAGATTGGATCGGTAATATATTCCCGTCGTTTTATTTCACTGCTGCTTTAATACAGTTTGTTTGGTTGAAACAGGCCGATTCAGGATTTGGTTGCCTTGCATACAATTTGTTTTTTGTCCAAATTTTACCTTTATATAGTGTCCAATATAGCATATTCGATTATTAGGAAGTTGTATACATTGTAAATAGAATTTGAGTGCCTTTCAAAGAGTTTGATAAATATTATGTCCAAAGATGTACACCATTGTAATTTTGCATTGTGTACAAATATTTAAGCATAATTTACAATACACTTAAAGCCAATTTAGTGGGATTAAAGTTGGACATTCATCAAACTTTTAAGACACTTTAAGGCCATCTTAGTCAATTCAATTCATACTAACCTTTCATCTTCCTTGGTGGTTCATCATAATGAATACAATATTAACTACACAAATGGTGATTAGTTCACATTTCAATCATCATTCGCATAACATTGTTATAAAGAACAAATTCACTTTAACCAAAATTTTAATTCGAAAATTCGAAATTGTCTCTTCGAGTTCCATAACTCCATCTTCTTGAAACAATAAGTTCTTCCATACCCATCACACCCAGATGTTCGCATCTTGCTGGTTCTTCTCTTCGATTGACAATCTGTTGATGTTGTTAAGGTTGTATTTCTATTTTATTGTTTTTATAGTTATATGTTCTTGATTTTTCTTGTTGTGTTTCTTTGCTTTTATAATACAAATTCAGTGCCATTTTTCAGGTGGGTGGTCTAAATAATTCGCCTGGACCGAGTAAGAGGAGTTCCAGTTGGAAGCAAGCTTTGTTGTTGTTGTAGAAAAAAAAAATTCTAAATTTGTAGCAAACACATGAATTGATATGTTTTTTTTGCTGTTAATTATTATTTTTTTTTGTTGGTTATTGATCTATGCTATGTCTAGCTAAGACTATAAAAATGTTTAAATCTTCAATCATGAGGATTGGTTCGCCCATTTAGTTGTGTTGTATAACTACAACTAACAAATTTGATTAATGATTATTAACATATTTCCTGTTTTATTTTGATTAGTAACATCAATCTTTTAGTCTTAACTTAGACTAAAAATTGAGCTTTTAATTGGTTATTCATGCATGTTATGCTTTTTAAAATAACTGTATCAAAGGATACAATCATTTAGGTGTGTCGTATAATTAGAGTCTACAACTTTGATTAATAATTTTTGAACTCATTTCCTGTATTGATTCATAACATGAATCTCAAATTGAGCTTTTAATGAGTTATTCATCTATGTTATGTTTTTTTTAAAATAAGTATTGAAACATAGGGAAATTCATTCTCATTTAGAAGTGAGAATTTGATTAGAAGCATGGTTAGTTTGCTACATGGTTCTAAGTGTTTTGCACACACACCAGATCCTCGTCGCAATGACAGTCAGGGTCGACCCTTAAAACGGAAGGGGTTGGACACAATATTGCGTATAAAAAATTAGGCCGATGACACGTAAACTTACACTATTGAGCAAAGAAAATGAGAATGGGGCGGGGCACCCTCAATCAACCACTAACCTCCACTCCTAATTTCAAACTTATTTAAACATGGAATTCGATTCTGAATTGATTAAAAAACTTATAATTTGAATGGTGGACATAATGATTTAGAGTATTTATAGTTTACCAACATATGTATATGCATTCCACATAGTTTTAGCATATTTTTAAGGCTCAGTTAGGGTACATAAATCCTCATGGACACGATACACGAGAGAATTGATAAAACTAAATATAGAATATCATATTTTATATTATCGCTCCCGCGGCAACGCGCGGGCTTCCTACTAGTTATATTATTAAGGAGGAGTGATGGCTAATATGGTCATTTTCACCTCTATACAACTTAAGGAGCAACATGTATAACATATTTAAGCAAGAAACTAGGGGGTATTATGGAGATGTTAGTGACAATTAAGACACTTAGAAGGGTAGTTTAGATAATTCACCATCCACCTCCTTTACAATATCAATACAAATTTACAATGCTACCCTTAATTCCCATAGTTGCCCTTATGTCCAGACTAAACGACTCCCCTTTCAATTCCTCTAACGCTATGTTCCAGAGTTTACTAACGGAAAGAAAAGAAGAGAAAGGGGATTTAAGAGAGAAAAGAAAGGGTGGAAAAGAAAATACATGACTTTATTTCGTGTTCCCGAGTTTGAAGGAAAGGAAAAGAAATTAAATACTTTATGTGTTCCCGAGTTGAGAGGAAGAGAAAAGAAATGTTTAATTTTACAGTTATACCCCCATTGTGTATTATAATAACTTAAGTATGAGGGTAAAACAGTAAATGATAAACATTTTATTTGTTTTCCCTTCCCTTCCTTCTACTTCCTTCCATTTTGGGAGGAAAGTTTTGTTAAAAGATTTTCTTTTTGCTTCCCTCCCATTCCTTCTACTTCCTTCCTTTAATAAAACTCTGGAACACACTTATTTTTTACTTTCTCTCCGCTTCCTTTCAGTTCTTTCCACTTCTTTCCTTTAATGAAACTCGGGAACACAGTGTAATTGCAGACATTATTTCAGTCTCTTCTTCTGCTTCCACCATAAATTGACGGAGCAAAAGTTCCAAAGTATTGTTAATTGACATTACAATCTCAATCTTCAAATCAATGTCTGGTGCCTAGAGTCTCTTAGTGTTTCGTATTGGTAATAATCTTCCTCTAACTAATCTGTATTTGTTTTTTTTGACTAAATTATTAGCACGAAAGCAATTTTTTGTTTAAGGAGGCGTGGTACCATTTAGTAGACGAATAGTGAAATTGTATGCTTTGGTGTTTTTTTGTGAATTTGTTCTTGTTCTTAATCATCGGAATCAATATATTCTGCCTATTGATTGTGTCTCACGTGTTTGATATTGGTACTATAGATCTGCCATCGCATTTGGGACTTATAATTGGTATTAAAGCCATTGAAGTCGTTAAAAGTTTAGTTTTGGTATCAAAAGATTAAAGATTTGGATAATCAGATTTATGGTTCAAGGTATCAATTTATCTTTGACTGAATTAGTGTTTTAATCAATTTCTTTGGGTGTGATAATCTCCATTATTAGACATGTGTTCCTGAATATGTAAGGTTTGTAGGTATTTGACATTTTAATTCTTTATCAAAAACTGAAGGTGTTGTTATTGAGCTAATGGGGAAGGTAGAGAGGGAAGATGTCACAAATGAACTAAGATGTGCTCGTTTTATAAACTTTGAGTTTTCATCTACACTGTCAAAGTTAAAGTAAAAATACATGAAATCATTGATGCTTTTTTTTTCTTTCCCAGCAAAATTAGCTAGACTAAAACAAGCCAAGGAAGAGGTTGAAAAAGAGGTTGCTGAATTTCGTGCCCAAATGGAAGCCGATTATCAAAGAAAGCTCACTGAGGTAAGTAAAAAGCTGATTTAGATTAGTGCACGATATTGATTTTGATCTTTTTATTAGATTAAGCCAACTGTTGTGTAGGGGCGCATTAATTGTATTCACATATGTTGCTATTTGAACTTTGTGTGAATTCTCCCTTATCTCCATATTTTGAGTAAAGAAATGGTTTTACCATAGCTGGTCAATTTTTTTATTTTTCTTTGCATACTATTGTCTGTACTACTTGGAGTATGAGGAGATTGAGAGTCTTTTTTGGGTTATATGGGTTGTTTGTGAACTCTTGTACCCCTGTTTCTGCACATAGCTTTATGAACATTATGTTAAGAGAGATCATATAGACCTAAATGTGTTATTTGTATAGAAAAGGTGTGTGATAACCTTTACCATTAAGGAATAAGCACATAATTTAGGGATATGTTCGAGTCCTGCTATGGAGTATGGAGTAGATTAGACCACTCGAAGTGGCACAAGACTTGGGCGTGAAAATGCCCCCAAAACGCCCAAAAAATCCCGGAACACCGCCCTTGATCTCTTCAACCTTCAGAAAATGGACTTTGCGTGATTTTTTTTCATGCCGGAGAGTGGCGTGAAAATGCCTCGTTTTTGTTGAGAGGGGCGTTTTTTTCCCTTTACCACTACGTGTTGTCTTAGATGCGTGAGTAAATTATCATACTGCTGTGGTGGTCGGGCATTGTTGAACCAAGTCTATTGGTTTTTTCTCCGGCCACTTCCGCGATTCAAGGAGAGCGTCATTTGATACATGATAAACAACTTTGGGTATAGTTTTAAATCACTCTATTTTTATGTGATGTTTTTGTCTTTTGTTAACAGAACAAGTAGCTGGATATTGTTATCTTCTAAGTTCTACGCACATAGGTTACTTGATGAAATGTTTTAACTAAAACTCACTTCATTTTCAACGATATATCCTATGCTTTTGTTTGAGGATGGATTTTGTAGAACCTATTAACAGGTATTTAGGCCGGGATTTACTTGGTTGTGAATGCTCTCTTCCGAGGTGTTTAGTGGATGACTGGATGTGTTGAGCTTTTGAACTTCTTTTCCTTTTTTTTTACTCCTTTTAGTTATATTTTTGCAATTGGATTTTCAGTGCTGATTAGTCACGACTTAAAATGGGTTTAGGTATGAACACACTTATGGCTATTCCATCACTACTTTATTCTAAATGTGGCAACTTAGACCTGTAACTAATAAAAAGGGTGTTCATATATGATTGTATCTTATTGTATGATATATTTGATTGTTAGGTTGGGGAAAATGTTAATTGTTAGTTTGATGGGTACCGATACCGAAAAACAACCAGTACAATACCGGTATTCGCATGTAAAAAACGGTAATTGTACGGTACCGAACCAGTAGTGCCGGTAACAAAGAACGGGAAAAGTAGGTACCGACACTGGTACCGAAAATGATTTGGTACCGGTACTTGGTATCATTGCTCATTCCTATTAACATTAAATGTAGTTTAGGCTTGATCTCATTTGGTTTTCTTGCAGGTTTTAGGTTTGATCTTATGGATTTAATAACTAAGTGTGGACGTGTGGTACATTATGGCTATTTCATGAGCAAATGACAGGTGCGTTCTTTTTGTGAAGATATATTTTGTATGAATGTCGTAGCTCAAATGTTGCTTATGGTATGTTTGTTCATGGTTGTTAATGTCTTTTTTTTTAATACTAGATTTAATATATTTACAAATTTGGTTGTATGTTTGTAGCAATGCTTTCTGAATATCCAGTCCCCAAAATAGCATAATTAGTTTCTTTAACTGGTTATGAAATGTTCTCTTACAAGCTAGCAACCTTCAGAAAAGAAATTTTGTAGTTCAATTTATTTGGACATGTAGTTAAGAAATAAAGGACATAAAACCGGATGCTTTTTAAGTCTCACTTGAAAAACTGCTCATAGAAGTTGCTGCAAATAATGGTAAGCTTTATTTTAGTTGGTGGGGTAGAAATACGTGGGAAGATGATCTTTGGTTGGTGACATAAAGTTCCACATAATTGACAAGTAAGGTGTATGTATGCAAAAATGGCATCACAAGATGGCATATGTTTAAAGGTGGATAATTTAGAAATTTAAATACAAGAGATAGTTCTTTTGACTATGTGGGTACAGAGGACAACTGATTGTATGGCTATAGGTTGAGGTTTGTTGGATAAGTGCTGATGAGTGATGACCAAAAACCTGACATCGAGTGTTTGTTTCAAATATGTGTTTAATTGGGCACGGGAAAACTGCAGGTCGCTTAATTTCGTGAACTCAAGCGGCTTAAGGTTTCGAAACTTCGATAAAGAGGTACGCATAAAATTACATGTTAATGTGGATTCAAATATATATTGTGCTAACGACATAAATTGTAGCTTGGAAATCTATTGGAGAGGGGTAAAAATACCATCTTCCAGCAAACCAGCTTGCAGCGGTGCTTTTGATACTAACAGGTCCACTTGAAGGCTCAATTGTTGGTACATTTGTAGCGAATCAAACTATGCTTGACTAATAGAATGTTTGTTCCCCGCCACAACGCGCGGGTTGTAACCTACTTTACCTTTTTTTTTGAACGGCAAAACGAAACTTTATTAAAAGCTAGCAAGACACTAGCAAAAAACCCGAAACAAAGTCCGACAAACACACCGAAAAAACAACAAAGAAAGCCGTAGGCCAAATCAGCCAAAGAAAAAGAAAACCATAACGACTACCCCATCTTAGACGAATCGAATCTACCCCAAGACTCCCACGACATATCCGACATTTTACCTCGATTAGTGATCCACAAAAAGCTCATAACTTTAATCTCCTCGTACACCTTCCGAACCTCGAACTGCTTTTGGTTAAAGATAACATCATTCCTAGCCCGCCATATACTCCAGAAAGCCGTTTGAATCACACCATAAAACGCTTTCCTAACCCGGGTACCACTTTTCGCCGTTAGATGATACTTCAATAAATCACTTACATGGAACGCAAAAAACCTCGGTACATTACACCAAGTAAACACGTGCTGCCAAAGTTCCATTACAAGCGGGCATCCGGTGAACAAATGCTCCACCGATTCCGTCGTCATCTGACATAACCTGCACTGATCAGATTCAAGTTGTATATTGCGAGCCGTTAACGCATCTGCGGTAGGCAATCTATTGAAAGAAGCACGCCACGCCACAACCCCGACCTTCATTGGAACCCAATTGCACCATATGAAAGACGAAGCTGGTAAGGAGTTAGACGCTTCAAAAATGAAATCCTTCATCCGTCGGACTGAAAAGCCGCTGCTACCACCTGCCAGAACGCTCCATGAATCCTCACCGGGCTGCACATGTACCTGCTGCAACAATTGACTAAGAGCAGCCAACTCTGCAGCCTCCTCTACTGACAGGTTTATACGCCTCCAATCCCAAAGAAAATGCGCAGGCTGCAAGACACTCAACCGGTCTGCAACTACACATAACCTATTCCTATCCAACCCATACAGAAGAGGAAATAAATTTGATAGCAGGTCATTTGTTGCCCAACAATCATGCCAAAACATTATGCTTGTGCCACCTCTCAAGTTTCCTGTTACAAACGTAATCGGATTAATGTTCATGCTTTCAACTATGCCCGGAATGCTAGCAATCTGTTTCCATGTGCCCCCTATCGAACTTTTTAACGGAAGGAAATTCCATCCCCGACCATTAGCATGTATAGACCACACCACCTTGCGCCATAAAGAATGTTGATCTACTTTGAAACGCCACCACCACTTAGAGAGCAAACTTAAATTCGCATCCCTAAGAGAGCCCAACCCAACACCTCCATATTTAACCGGCGCTCTCACTTTCTCCCAAGCCATCCAAGACATCTTCTCCGCGTCTTCTGAACCGCCCCAAAAGAAGTTCCGTCTAATCTTTTCCAACGTATTCACAACTTGTAATGGGGCCCGGAATAAAGAAAAATAATATAGGGGGAGTGAGCTAAGTACCGATTTTAGTAATGTAATACGACCCCATATGAAAGAGTTTTTGCCTTCCAAGATGACAATCTTTTTTTAAATTTCTCGACAACCGGTTCCCAGTTACGCATTAAATTCATATTAGAACCAATAGGAACCCCAAGATGAAAAAATGGAAACCGTCCAGGAGCACAATGGATAGCTAAAGCCATCGATGAAATCTCATTATCGTCAACACCAATCCCATAAAGACGACTCTTCTTAGAACTAACTCTTAAGCCGGAAACCATAAAAAAAAACCCGCAGAAGACGCCGCAAATTAAGAGCATTTTCTAACGACCATTCCCCACAAAAAACCACGTCGTCCGCATAAGTGAAAAGAGAAATCAACGGTCCCGAACCACCTACCCGCACACCATGAAAAATACCTAACTCACACGCACGCCTCATAATACGAGTAAGGCCTTCCATAGCAAGAATAAATAAGAAAGGGGATAACGGATCCCCTTGACGCAGCCCACGTTTACATGAAAACTCATAGGTAGGTGCTCCGTTAACCAAAACCGAAGCGCGGGAATTCCGAACAATCGACATCACCCACCCACGCCATTTTTCAGAGAAATTCATTTGATCCATAATACCATCTAAAAAATCCCAACTTAATGAGTCATACCAAAGGTGTCTAATAAAGTAATTTTACACTAATTTTAAGATGGGAGTTAGAAAGGCTCTTCACAAATGGATAAAATTTCTTTATCTCTCTCCATATGTAACTCCCTCCTTAACTTTCATTATTAAAACACATTAATAGGAAAATAAAACTTCATTATAAAACACAATATAATATAATAATATAAGATAGTACCATATGATTGTAAAAACTGTTTGCTATATTTGTATCGGTGGCTCACATTCTTGTTAACCATGGATAATTGGATACGGGAATCAATCCGGCTGGCACAAGCATAAAGTTACTAAACATATATTTGAAAGTCAAAGTTGGGATTCATAACAACCAGATTACGTTGTTTACCTAACCAACCTTGTGTTGTTTAAAACTACATAACTCAGGTGCACCCATCCAAGTTTGAAACTTGTATATTAGGTTCTACAAGACTACAAGTATTTTTCGTTAACTGGAATAGAATGTTAGAAACCCCGAATAGGTTAGGGTTCGTAATAGATAACGTAATTGAATCTGATATCAATCGGGTCACCCGCCGTAACGCGCGGGCATTCCCACTAGTTATCTTATTAAGGAGGAGTGATGGCTAACATAGTCATTTTCATTTCCGTACAACTTAAGAAGCAACATGTACAACATATTTTAGCAAGAAATTTAAGGGTATTATAGGTATACTTGTGAACATTAAGACACTTAGGAGGATATGTTTGTAATTTTACCATCATTATCTTACTCACATTTTAAGATTCTATTCCAATCTTGTCCTCATGACCATACCAATAAATTATCCATTGAATTATCTTTAAGAATTGTTTTAATTGTGTTTATTGGAAGGTGAGACCTTTGAGTGCCTATGATGAAGTGTATATGTTATCTTTAATGGTTAGCAAGAAGAGCTCCGGATGAAAAAAGTTGCACTAAATATCTCAAAGGTGAAGAAATTTTGGACAAAAATTGAGAAGCTGATAAGTCATATATGTAATTTAGTATATGAGGGGTTTGTTTTACATTATAATTTTGATACATATTTATTTTCTATAAAATATCATGTCATTTTAGGTGTTGTACAAGCATCGGTTAGAGCTTGATCAAAAGAAGAAAAAAGCTCTTGATAAGCATCTTGAATTTCTTCTAGGGCAAACCGAAAGGTAATTTCTTGACCTATGAATTTGGTTATTTTACTCTCTAATGGGCCAACTAGGTAAAATAAAATAAAATTAGACAGGAAGAATGTTGTTTAAATAGGTCGGATGAAAATATTAGATATGGACTTGATAAACTAATATGGAGTATCATACTTTATATTATAGCTCCCGCGGCAACGCGCGGGCTTCCTACTAGTGTTATCTAATGTTAGAGCATTCACGGTAGCTTCCCCATCCCCCATTTACTCACAACCAATCACAACCACATATTACATTAAAAATCATTACAGTTTCTCTCTCCTCCACTCACAACCACTTTCAACAAATTTTAAAAAATAAATAAAGTTTCCAGTTTTCCTCAAAAGATTTCCAAATAACCCCAAATATACCGATCAACAATAGATTCCCATTTTTCTTCACTCACAACCCCTCAAAACCACCTATATAATTTGGGGGCTACTCTCACGTAAAAATAGGGGAGCTATTGTGAATGCTCTTATGTGTGAATAGGTGTTTGTGTTTTATATTGCATATGTATTATTCAAATAAGCTGTATTACGCATGTGGCTGGCAATGGGTAACCTGTTAAGACACGATAAGACCTGTTTGACTGAAAAGTACACTATTTGATTTTTTGACTTTTTTTAATACTTAGAATTAAGAGGCAAAAATCTTTCATTTCCCTTTTTTGGTACATAAAACATAAAACTGTGTTATAAACATGAGATATAAATGAGTTAAACGAGTCGTGTTCATGTTTAGAACTTGATTTGTTCGCGCGCGTCAGAGACCTGTTAACCTGTTAGGGACACGATTTGCCAGCCCTATGTGCATCATGTTTGGGCTATTGAATATTATATTTGTACATTGTTATATACATGAACTAATAGTGTGTGCATATACTAAATAATAATAATGTATATTATTAATTAAAATTTAGTTCTAACTAGTATCAAGCCCCTGCGCGTTGCGGCGGGGGTGTAAAACCATGCCAAGTAGTACTAATGCCACACCACCACCAGCGACCACTAACCCAAAAGCTCATAAAAATACAATAAATAAAAAAAGGAAAATAACACCGAATGAAAAGAAGGCGTAAAATCTTAGAGCCACGCACGCTCGTTGCAACGTGTTAATGCCAAAACCGTAAAATCGATGAATTTTAATAACTATGGTTAAAGTGAAGCCGGTCCAGGACCCGACCCGACCCGGAACCGGGTATTAGAAAAACCCGGTTTGTGCACCTCTAGTGGTAGGACCATGGAGTATGTAGACCAATAAGAAACCACAATGAGTTGTTTTTTAAACTCCCAATGCATGGAGTACAACCCCTTAATACATAAAAGCTTTGCTAATTAGATGATTTTGAATGGAAAAATAGACGTAAAAGCGCTAAACCACACATGCGCCTTACTGCGTGTTAACTTCCAAAGACATATCTAAAGGACTGAAACATGTCTACCTCCAATCACCAACAAAGCTTTTTACCTTATAAATCTTCACACGTAATCATCAAATATAACCATACCACGATCTACACACTTAATATCCACATACAGCTAATTGCAATATTGCATACATGAAGCCAACTTAGAGGCTCTTAAACACCAAGTCACCAATCCGTAACATAAAGTATTGGTCAATGTGAATTAACACCCTATGAAGCTATAAAAAATACATAATCTGGTCTAGAAGTACCCATCATGAGTTGACATATTTTAGGCTTTTAGCTGAATCCAACACATATTTAGGACATAAAAAATAAAATTAAGCCTTTCTACAAAGTATGATAAAACTTAAAGAAAAATAAGCCACCTCAATCAATGAAGCATTTATTTAAGCATCCTACTATCCTAGTCATTTGAAGTGTGTATCATAATATATCGAGATTACCCAGATCTCTACAAACTGGCTGCTGTGAAAAACTCGACTGTTGCGGACTGTATGAAGATCGATGGGGGATCGGCTCATTGGGGTTGGGTTTGGAAAGGTACAGCTGCGTCAAACTATAACGGGTACAGGTTTGCGAACCTTATGGGGCTTCTAAATCAGGTCAAATTAGGGGCTGAAAGGGATGTCTGGAAGTGGGATAATAACTTTGGGGTGGGGTTCTCGGTCAAATGGGTCAGAGAAGAAGTGGAGAAGGCGGCCGGTTAAGTTAATATTGAAGACGGTTTGCGCAGAAATCCTTGGGTTCCTTTCAAATGCAACATACTTCTTTGGAGAGCTTTATTGGGGAGGATTGCCGTCAAGACGCAACTGATCTCAAGAGGCATTAATGTTCCAGACGACAGGTGCAGCCGTTGTTGTATCAGTGACGAAGACGCGAATCATGTGTTCGTTACTTGTTTAGTCTCGAAATGCACATGGTGGCAGTTATCCGTTTGGATGAGAATTCGTAACCCCGCCGAAGCCACTACTCTAAAGGAGCTGGTGCAGTCTTTTGCTAACTGTTCAGGTTCGAAACGATGGAAACAGATTGTCGACTCGGTTGTCTGCGCAGCTGTTTGAAAAAAGCTGGTTCACATTCACCCGTGACGCTGTTTAAGTTCCATAGTTTAGCCACCATTTACACACAATTTTTTCCTTTATTTCACTACTTACAAACTCACTTCAAGCGTAACTTTACATTCTGGCATCAAGCCATACGGCCATACAACCATCTGTGATCTGTTTACTATAAAGCTGACTATCAAAAACCTATAGGTGTCAGACCAATACCATAGAACTTAAGTGCCCTAAAAATAAGCGTAGTATCTTACACTATCCATCAACTAATCATCTTGCTTCAAACAGGTCATTTGCAGCATATTCGCATAAGAACATTTTACACTAAAACGCAATAACATCAGCAGGACAAAATCCACAAACAATCACATTGACAATAAAGAGCTACAATTTGAGACAACATACCACTTTCAAAAATGGTTACCGGAAGATCCTTCTGTGCATGATTGATCAACGGATTCAGAAGAACTTACACCGGACTTTCATTAACATCCATCAACTATTAAAACAAAACCATCAACATATGACAAAGAACCCATTTAAAATATATCAATACATAAACACATCAAAGGCCATAACAGTACTCACAGCTTTGTGTATAAGCATATCCGACTCTTCCGCATCAGCACCAGTAGAATACCATCCAAGAATATAAAAGTTTGGAAACACTTTCTTATCTGTTCCACACACACACACACACAAAAAAAACATCAACCAAATACCCAATAAAACCCTAACCCATTAGCTTATTGTAAAAATAAAAATAAAAAAATAAAACTTACAAAGTTCTTGTTTCTTTTCAAGGAAGGTGCGATCAAGGGAATGAGTGGAAGGGTCAGTTATGGAGTTTTTCGAGTAATAATCATTAATCAGGTTTAAACCTTATCTTTTAAACACGAACGTTTTTTTTCTCCGAAGAAAACTCCAATCTCTGTGGCTTCAACTGTTTCCGTTTGCCCTGTAAAACACACATCAGATCCAACCATCAATTAATGAAACAATGCATGCAAACAAACAAATTATAGAAACAATCGAGACCGTTAAATCAGATGACGATGTTAACAGAGCAAGGGTTTTTGATGGTGTTAACTGATCGATAGTGACATCTGTTTCAGGTAAATTGAGGGGTTTCTGTTCAAAAACAGCGAGTTGAAGATCAGAAGATGGTTCAGTGTTCATTGGAGCTGATTCCATTGATCAAAGGAAGGGAGGTTGGGGTTAGAGATGATCAGATGAAGAAGGGTTAAAGGGTTGTGTTTGAATAACAAAGAGGATGAGAGAGAAGCAGCTTATACAGGGAGAGCAATACACGTGTGATTTCATAGTACAACAATCCAAGCCCAAGCTACAACTATGTAATGCAGAAAACACCCATAAAGCACCATGTACAACCCGCAAATGCACAAACCCTTTGGTAATTAGAATATTATAAATATTTATTTTTGCAAGTAGGAGTTGAATAACTTACAAATAATGACTTGAAATTTAGTTCTAACTGTTATACATATCTCTACATTTTTTCATACGTAATATTGTTATCACACGTTTACTATATACTAACTTTGTGTTTTTTGTTTTTATTGTAGGTATAATCGATCCAAGTTAAAAGGCTATCGAAAATTTCTAAGAAAAAAAAAATGCAATGCTACTGTTGTTAAGTCATCACTTGATGATATTAAACGTGTTATTGTAGACCGGTCCATTATACGTTCGTCTTGCCATGTTGTTGTCTGATTCATGCATTGTATATTCAAATTCGTATATTATTAATTATACCAATTGTTTTAAACATTCTTTTACTTGTTCATGTGTTATATATACTTTAGTTTGAATTTATACTACAATTTGTATACATCTTATTATTAATGTAAATGTACTTTACTTGAAAACTGTGGCCAATATGTGTTAAACGTGCAGCCAAGTTAGTGTCAAAATATGTCAAAACTGCAGACGAAATGTGTCATAATTAACTGCATAAAAATGTGCCAAAATAGGTCAAAATCTGCAGCCAAAAACTACAACAAAATTTGCCGAAATGTGTCAAAAACTACAATCAAGAAAGTGCCAAAATGTGTTAAAACTGCAGCCGAAACAGGTTATAAACTGCAGCAAAAAACTCCAGCAAAAAATGTGTTGTAATGGGTCAGAAAATTGCAGCCAAAATGTGCCGAAAGGTGTTTAAAATTGCAGCAAAAATTGAAGCAAAAATGGGCCGAAATTAGTAAAAAATTGCAGCCAAAACTGCAGCAAAAAAGGTGTCAATACTGCAGCCAAAATGGGTCAAAACTGCAGAAAATTTGTATCAAAATTGTAGCAAAAGTTGTAGTGAAAATGGGTCATTATGCAGCCGAAAATGCCATTCAAATTTAAACAACCAAACTTATATTAAAATGGTATTCATTCATCCGTTAAACTTGGTACATACATAAATTCAAAACACATATCTATTAATTCATACATCCAAAATTAGTACATAGGTTAATTCATTGTAAAAGAAAAATACATGATGAAAAGGACCTAATAAAAAAAACTTCAATCTTTTATTCTTCAATGCCATAATTCTAGCTCGTTCTTCATGTCGCCTAATCTGACGTTCCCTTATCCTAGCTTGATATTCTTGGTTGCTAATCGATCTCAATAGCCCTAGTATCACTTCATCAGCTCCTCCACACAATGGAGTGTCAGCCAAACCCACAACTCCTTCCATTTAGCATTACACTATGTGAAATACTATTCACATTTAACATTGGCTAAAACAATCACATTACTCATTTGAAATACAGTTACATTAATAACATATGGCAAACCCATGACAAACAAAACATTATATCATTTTAACATTAACTATCACAAATTAAATTATCACACATGTCTAATACATTAAACATTTATAACACAAGTGTATTACATCGCATACAAAGCCTATTCACACTAAACATCAACAAAAACAAGACTGCCACACATGTGAAATACAAGTACAGATATCTCATACATGCAACATAGGACAAGCACATCAGTCTAACTTAACACTAACTATCAAAAATAATATTATCACACATGTGTATTACATGGAACAATTATCACACTTGTGTAATGCATGTCATACAATGCTTGTTCACGATTAACATAAGCTACACCAGGCATATTACACATGTGAATTACTGTTACATACAAAGCCTATTTACATTTAACATAACACATGTGTAGTGCATTGCATACAAATCCTATTCACATTTAACATCAACTAAAACAACCATACTACACATGTGAAACACAGTTAAAGATAACATATATGTGCAACATATGACAGACATGTGTAATACATGGCATAATTATCACACATATGCAATACATTACATACAAAGCTTGTTCACTGATAACATTAGCTAAAACAATCATATTACACATGTGAACTCCAGTTACATCTATCATAATATATTCTACAACACACATGTGTTGTACACCACACACATAACAGTACTATATTACACATGTGTAATACACCACGGAAATAACAATACTATTACATATGTGTAATACATATCATACAATATATTCACATATCAATCGTAAAACTATAACATCTGTGCAATACATATCATACAATTCACTTAAACATGTATTACACCTGACAAATCACAATATCATTTGAAACAACCATTTAACTTATTTCACATACAACACATTGAAGCATTAGTTAACGATTTGGTGTTTTTCTTACACAAAACGCCTATTTAATCGATGTAATACGAGTACAAATAGTCTCAGTTCGTGTGCAACATGAATAATACGAATAATACGATGATACCTGATGTTGATGAACGATTGTTTGATGGATCAGTACATTTGATGCATATGATCGATTGTTGATGGTTATCGTGTTATTTGAATGATTAATAAACTCATGATTAAACAAACCCTAGGTTTTCATTGTTTGGAGAGATGGGTAGAGAGAGGAAAAGTTAACGTGAAGAAGGTATTGAAATGATAAAAGGATTAGTAAAATCTTTTTATGTTTCCCCAAAATACCCTTCCTTGTTAAAATCCCATCTATTGTTGTTTTTATTTCATTTAATCACAACCATTGATCTACTATGATCAATGGCTATTATTTAGTTCTCGAGTTCTCTCAATAAAATGAGTTCTCTATTGAACCATCCCCTAGTATATAATAATTATATAATTCCTCTAAAGTAACTATGGGTATGAGTTTAAATTCTCATACC
Organism: Ambrosia trifida; assembly: GCA_028751855.1. Taxonomy (NCBI): domain Eukaryota; kingdom Viridiplantae; phylum Streptophyta; class Magnoliopsida; order Asterales; family Asteraceae; genus Ambrosia; species Ambrosia trifida. The sequence continues at coordinate 116,370,710 of CM054129.1, forward strand.
ATAAAAGCGAACATTACATCAAAATAGCGAGCAAACGGGCAACAAGCTGTGCCGCCACTGCTTTCTGTATGGTGAACCCTAGTCTACTAAAAACAAATCCTTGCCCCCTCAGAGTTGAGACTATAACCAGCTGGACCCTGGTCAAGAAACGGATAACTTCCGGTGCCAGAGACCCAAAGGTATCAAAAGCCAGGGGGATGAAGGCGTGTTGGTTATCTTCACAGGCTTTAGCATGCTTTCCCACTTTCTTTGTCTCTGCCCTTTGAACTGCATGCACTGCTACAAACCCATTGTCCCTTAAACCAGCTAGAGGGGATACTCCTGCTAAGTCAACACAAGCGTGTTTTCCCCCAGCCCACCCAAAGACAAGCAAATCTGCTGACCGCAAGGTAGATCCCCCTTCTGCGGGGTCCGATAGAAAGTTCACAGAAGCCTCCTTCTTGGTTGATATGCCCGCTCTTCTTAAAATGTCTCAAAGAACGTCCCGAACCCAGTCATGTCGGTACTTAAACCCGGGCAGCTCCTTATAGTAAACCGCATGCTCCTCGTACTTATCCAAGCAGCCTTACGGCAGATCGGGCAGACTTCGTCTTCGTGGTAGATGGGGACCATCAACCGGTATTTAAGAATGGTCATGTACCCAACCGTCGACATGTTAGCCAACCAACTCATGCTTCCCTTTTTGTACCGTGCTCAGGTTGTCTCTGAAATTATCAACCCTAGACTATAAAGATATTTGCAAGGATAAGGCATGAAAGATGTATTTTTCCATTTCTCCTTTTGTCCTTGTGGTTAAAATCCTATTGTTGAGGAAGGAGACGTGGTAGTAACAATTTTTTATTAGTACTTGAAAAGAAAAAAAAACGGAAATTTACAATACCCTCATGGCCGTTCCTGAGAAATCGGCCCTATGCGATTTAAAAACATGAGCTTCCTAAATATAAACTTATACATAAAGAAAAATCAGTAATAGGACTATAATTGTAATAACATCGTAACAATATTGCGTTCTCAATAATTATGTGATAAATAATTTGACAATTTTACCAATCGGGTTGCATATCCAAAGCCCAATATGGAGGCAAAGAAAACACAAACAAAAATAAAAGTTCCTACAACTGCCTAAAAGAAGCCCATGTATTTAGAAAAACACCACTCCCTACCTAGGATTGATATAAAACCTTGGTTTCATAAACCAACACTCTTTTCATTACACCATAGAGTTATCTTATAATACCATGTGTAGTGAGGGTGAAAAATATAACGCCTCCCTATGTGATGGGTCCACGTGGCAGCTTAGTCAGCATGGGACGTTAATTCAAAATGGGGTGTAATGGGAGGGAGAAAAATTGGGGCATTATTTTATTAAAAAAAAAAAAAACTGAAAACATCACAGCCACGTCTCTCTCTCCTCCATCTTCTTCTTCCTCCTTTCTTTCTTTCTTTCTTTCTTTCATTCTTTCATTCTTCTTCATCCTCTCAACCTCTTTCTTCTTCTTCTACCTTTTCACACACACACACACACACACAAACACACACACACACACACACACCGATCACACTCATCACCACCACCGTACCCTTCATCAGCGTGAACCATCACCACTGCCGTACACCACCAAGATATAAAAAAATGAACAGTTCAAATTAAAACGTTCAAGATATTCAAAGTAGTCAAATATTATCGTACGTGAGACATTTTGATTGGGTAAATGATTAAGGGTTGCAGCGTTATAATTAAAACGCTCCGGGCCATTTTTTGCATCTTCACGCCCCTTCGTTTCGGTGTACCCGGCACGAATTGGCTTTTGGCGCCCATCTTCACGCTCGAGTACAGGCGGTCTAAGTTTTTATTTTAAAATAGGAGAATTGGATTTAATAATCTAAACTTTGCCTTGTCGGCTAGCTTACAATAATTTGTACTTAAGAAATTTCTCACAACAGTTCTAACTTTCAAACAATTTTCTTCCATCGATCTTTTTAACTTTCAATTAAGAGAAGTTTAGTAAATTAGGGAAATTAGGAACAGGCATTTTAAGGTTTTATTAAAATTACATATTTGCCCATAAAAATGTTGTATAAGGTAATAATAGAGATTTATATATATTTCTTTTCTTAACAACTATGGCCACCAAGGAAAGTGCGTCATGTGTGTTGCCCATCCTACACAATAGTTGTGTTGGCCCTTAATACACTTTGCATATCCTATATAAAAATTGCAAACAAATTTTGATTGTTTTGTATAAAGAACTACAAAGGCAGGTGATCCATGTAATTACAAAGAATTATGCCGTTAAAAAAAATACAAAGAATTATTAAACATTAATTGCACTCAGCTGGCATCACCTTATATCTTGCCTTATCTTTACAATACGAGTAATACATATGTTTACCCCTAACCCAGTTAAGACCAACCGTTTGTTGCCTTGACAGCTTTGCATAATCTTCTCCATCCACAGGATCCGAGCTTGAAAGGGTTGCGTTTTTAGAACATATGGAACTCATGTTTGACGAGTTTGTTTTCTGTATTGAACAACCTATAATTTCCAAGTCAGCCAACGATGCCACAAATGGTGCGTACTTATAGTTCACCGGGTACTTTCCTCCACTAGTGGCCCATTCTGAAGCATCCCATATGGTTGCGTATAGCGACATTGGCTTTGATGGGTATACAGATGAAATCGCTTGATTGTAGATCACCTCTCGTATGGGTATATTGTCTACTAGAAACCTGAAAAGGTTGCAAAACGCTCATAAGATGGTTGTAAACAAGTTATTAAAAAATTGTACTGGTGAATAATATTTTATGTGTATTAAATAACTGAAAATGGGATCTTTATATACAAAGAACTTACAATAAAAAGGTAACAATAAAGCTAAACAACAATGATAATGATAAAGTGTTAATAATTAGCGAAAATTACCAAAATAGTCTAGTTAACCAATTTTCTTTTTTCAAAAATAGTAATTGAATTTTAGTTGACTCCAAAAAGCACAAGCTAATTGAGGGATAAACCGTCAAAACCGCAGGCCAAGCCTTAAACTGTAAGCTAAATCCTAGCCATATCTGCTTGAAGAGCTGACATGGCGAAAATAAAAGGTGGCTAATTTGATGACGGCCAAATTTCAAGACTATTTTGGCAATTTTGTTTGCCAGCATGTCTATTTAATTATGTAATTATCATAATACTCAAACTATAGATAAAATAATGACTATCAAACAAACTTAAAGATAGATGATAATAGAAATAATAATAAGTAACAACATGGAGGCCCAACGAACAATTTAACAAGTGTTATAGTTTATGAAAAACATACACGATATGGTGTTTGTTCCAAAGGATGGAGTATTGATGAAACTGTTGTGTGGGATCAAACCAGAGATAAACTTTTTCTTCTCTTCCAGTTTTAACACTTCCATTTCCATACATGTTTGTTTGAAGAACCCATTGTCTTCTTTTCGCAAATCCGAGCAATTCAAAGTCAATCTCGTCATGATTATGCGGAAATTGATCTGCATTTGACATCTGAAAATGCATGCCACAAAATCATTCTTAACATTTTATTATCTACTTTCGTTGATAATTAAAGGCAAATTACATAAGGATAGCAGGTAAAAAAATACAGGAACATGACTCACATAGAAAGCTAGTACCACTCCTGAAGTAAAACCTGCTGGCAACTTAATTGAAGCACTGAAGAATCCATAGTAGTATCTGTTTTTTGAAATCAATCCAGAACCTAGATAAAAGAAATACTATTAAGAATATATACCATGTACACAATCAGATACCAGAACCTGAACACGACCTGTTTAACCTGAAATATTTTTTTTTAATAAACATACTTTAAGATTCTAAGTTTACATGATATTCTTATTTTTTTTAAGAAATAATGTTTAAACTATGCCCAAAAACATTTTTAAAATTTTGGTAGAAAGAAATGCCCATCTAATACAAGTTTGTATAAAACCCATTTTAACCAACTAAAATATAAACTAATGATGGGTCAACCAGTGAACCCGTCAGGTTGACACGAACATAATCTGTATAGATAAACTGTAATGTGTAAACCTGAATGTGACCCAAATACGTTTAGACTAAATCCAAACCCATAATTTCGTGTTAGAATTTCACACTCTTATAATAAACACACATAAGTTAAGTAAAACTATAAAAGGACACTATTTCCTCATGTTCAATTAATTACCTGAAGTTTTGTCTAAAATGATATCAGCATATGACCCATTGCCTTTCAAATGAACATTCGATTCTCCGAACAATGTGGACATCCCTTGAGTGAATGGTACATGAGGGAAACGGTCTGTCAACCGCTCAACGGTTGGTGGCCGATAAACCGCACCTCGAGACGAAACCCCTAAGAGCAAACCGCTAAAGGTAACAAGGCACAAAAGAAGAAAGTTTTCTTGAACAAAAGCCATGATAGCTTGTTTATTAGTAGACAGAAGAAGGTGGTGTGTATAATGTGTGTGTGTATTTTCGGATGTTTGAATTATTATTATATATAGTGCATGGAATGATATATTCATGAAGTGTTTGTAATTATTGATTTGGTGTTGCAAAGCTGGATGTATCTTTTTAAAGATAGTGACAAAACATAGGTAATATTTGATTGATTCATGTCGGATGATTGGTGATTGCTTAATTTTAGTTGTTATTCTTTTTGGACTTGTTTGATAGAGATTGTGTATACATTTAACCGGTTTATAACTTTAATTAAGTCCAAAATATTATGATGAAATATGAATCGGTGGGTTTGTTTGATTGTGACAATTAATCGTCTTACTTTTATTTGAAAAAAAAGAAAAAAAACAAGGAGTTAAGCCTTTCGGTATGATTATAAAATTCACAAAGTATAGTAAAACTTTAGTAACGCATGTGATATGTGAACATAAAGACATTCTAAAGCCGTATAAACATAGTTTAATACACCCATTTACCACAAGGAATATTAGTAATTAATTAGTAATTATTAAATCAATATGCATTACTAGAGCAAAACGTTATTCTCAATTAGGGGTGTTCAGAATTCGATTCGAATTCGAAAAATTCGAAATTCGATTTAGTTCGATTCGATTACCAAGAATTCGATTCGATTATTAAGAATTCGAATTCGATTCGATTCGAATTCGAGTCCAGTAAATCGAATACGAATCGAATACGAATTTATGATTTTAAATTCGATTCGATTCGAAATTCGAATAAAAAATTGTACATGTATATTTTTTTAAATATATATACACATATACACATTCTTATATACACAAGTATACACATTGGAAAAAAAAACTTCTAAATTTTGGTCAAACTCTAAGAACCCATAGTGTCTATAACTTTTAGCATAACCATGTTTTATATATTTACCTTATATATCACAAAACTCTATAAAACTATATTCTCTACTATTTTTACTATTCTCGTATTTGACATATTGTTGTTTATCAATTTTGTAGATTTGTATTTTATATGTTAAAAATAATGAGTTTGTATTAGTTTTAAAACTAAAAGTAAAACAATTTGTTATTTAAGGTGAATTTGAACTAAATCGAATTTATTCGAATTCGATTCGAATTCGAGTTTCTTATTCGAATCGAATACGAATCGAATAAATTGAATTTTAAACGAATACGAATCGAATACGAATTCAGGTAAAAATATTAAAAATTCGAATAATTCGATTCGAATAATTCGAAAATTCGTTATTCGATTCGTTGAACACCCCTATTCTCAATAAGACCCCTTAGAAAATTAAGGTTAAAAATATTATTTTTAAACAAAATATAGAGTTGAATTCATTCCAGGACAAAGAAAATTACATTAAGATAGCGGGCAGGCGGGCAACAAGCTGCGCCGCCACCCCTTTCTGGATAGCAAATCCTAATCTACTAAAAACATAACCATGTCCACCCGGAGCCGAGACACTACTGTGAATAACCCGCTGGACCCTGGTCAGGAAACGGGTAGCCTCCGGTGCCAATGAGCCAAAGGTGTCAAAAGCCAAAGGTACAAAAACGTGTTGGTTCTCCTCGCAGGCTTTAGCATGTTTTTCTACCTTCTTTGCCTCTGCTTTTCGGACCGCTTGCCCTGCAACAAAGCCACTATCCCTCAACCCAACTAGGGGAGATACACCTGTCAGGTCAACACACGCATGCTTCCCCCCGGCCCACCCAAAGACAAGGAGATCTGCTGGTCGTAGGGTGGATCTCCCTTCTACTGGATCCGAGAGGAAGTTTACAGGGGCCTCCTTCTTGGCTGAGATCCCAGCCCGTCTTAAAATGTCCCACAGAATGTCTCGAACCCAATCATGCCGATATTTAAAACCGGGCAACTCCTTACAATGAACCGCGTGTTCCCCATATTCATCCAGGCAGGCCTTACGGCACATCGGACAGATGTCATCCTCCTGGTACATTGGGATCATCAGACGATATTTAAGAATGGCCCTGTATTCAATAGCGGACATGCTTTGGCCTAAACCTTCGATCGGGATAACAGTTAGGAAATCTTGGGCGTGGGGGGTTTGCAGGCATTCAATAACTGCCCTCTGACGGGGGGACAGACCAAAAACTTCAATATTATGTTTTTTAAAATCTTAAAAGATGTGTTGGAACTACATGACATGGGATTTGTCAAAGGTATTTAATTTTGGTCTAGCTGCACTCCTGTTTCTCACAATTGGAGAAACTTAGGTTTATATCTTGGTGCCAAACTGCCAAAGAATCTTTCCTTGTAAACAAGTCATGGGTTTTACGAGCTAGTCGGTTTGCTATTGAAACGGTTTGTGCGATCCTAGAGCGTCAAATGAACAATGGACGGTTGTAATTCCGTTTGAGGTATGGAGATATACCTTAGGCTATGAAGAGGCATGCCCACTGAACCCATACACCGCCGTTAAGAAAAAAAAGAGACATGGGATTTTCATAAAAAAAAAAAAAAAATTGTCGGAAATTAAAATTAAACTTCAAAAGGATTATTTAAAATTTTATAAAATATAAATTGGATTCATTTAAATCCCATTAACCTTAACAGTATCATTCTTGGTTTATAAAACTATGAATGTTTCATGAATCTACAATCCTATATATCACAGTAGCTATGTCAGTAATTCAGTTGTTCCGTTGATTTCCGGCCCAGCTGGTTTGAGGTGGGAGGGTTTACCTCTTTAGAGGGTGGTTCCCGTTCGGGGTTGGTTACAGGTTCGATTCTCGTCCATCGAAAAATTATACCCATTAAGGTTGAAAGGGTACGATATGTGAGAGGACTCGAACTTATGACTCAAAGATTGTTAGAACTAGGATTTCACTATTGAACTTCGCCTTAAAAGAAAAAAAAGTAATTCTGTAACTAATTATACGTATGGTAATTGAACTAGTTTTTTTTTTTTTTTTAAAGTAAGTTCCAATAAAAAATACAAGTAATTTTAAAATTAAAAGTTAGTATAAAATGGAGCAATTAGCTCCACTGTAAAATTGTCTTATACATCTATTTGTAATACAAAACAATCCATACATTTGAGAATGAATCCAAACTCATAATGTTCCAAACCAAAATAAAACAAAACATAAATATACTCAGTGTCGAAGCTTGAGCAAAAATCTCGGGGGGTCGGAAGTCACCAGTGACAAATCTAGAACTTTTTTATGACAAGGGGCACAAATAGGTTGGTTGAACTAAGGCAAAATGGGTTAGGTGTAACCAATTCATACTCGTTCACTAGTGTTAATAGTCAAGTCAAAAATTATAAATAGGTGTTAGCTGGATTAAATCAAGTTATAATATAAATTGGTGATAATCGGGTGAATATTTAAATAAACGTTTTGAAAACCGGAAAGCACAATTGTAAGTTTTCACATGTAAGTAGTGAACGATAGTTAAGAGGTACTAAATCTTTAGTCTAAAGTTTAAATCAAACTAAAAGATTTATTTTAATATTTTACTTAAACATAAAGGGCTAGTTGTTAAAATTCTTTTTTTTTTATCGGCGAACAACTAAGTGGCAACCACCCTTGCGGGGCGCCGTGCCCAAGAATCGACTACTCGACCTCCATCAGCCCCCGCCTTCTCCCGATGCGCGGAAACCTGAGCCCCACCCGCCCGAAGGCACGACAGTGTTATAGAACTCGGTAAAACCTCGCCGCCCGTCAGATTCGAACCGGCGCCACCCGTATTCGATCTTCACCCGGATACCAAACCATAGATGTTGGAAGTGGGGATTAAACATTTGATCACATAGGTGAAACAAAAGCCACTCCACCACTATGGATGGATATTTAGAAATTACAAATTAAGAAATTATACAAATTATATTACAAATTAGAAAGTCTAAAAAATAAACTGGATAAAGTCACTGCTCACCTCTAGCCACAACATGATCAAGTGAGCGACCAACAGTTTTATTAAGGTGCCAAGTAAACAATGACATTACGTAATATAAGAGAATAAAGTTATGGCTAGAGGTGAGCCACAACATATTAATTTCTTGATGGTGACATTGGGACAACCATTCATTCAGTCTTGGGCTTCTATGGACTAAATGGATTTACTAGAAGAGCTTGCAGATTTAGTGCGAATTGTTGCTTGATAATTTCATTTGTGCGAGTGTAGCTAGGTCGATAATCAAAACCGATGAAGTAGATGGATATGTATAAAACCCAGTCCCCAAACTAGCTAAGCAAATAAAATGTTAGAAGAGGGTGAAATTCCACCGGAGGGTCCGCCGGAAAACCAAGGGTCTACCACATTTTTTATTTCAAATCTACCTGAGGGTGTCTCCTCGAAAGAGGTTAGGGATGAGTTTGGGAGGTGTGGTCAGATCTCAGATGCCTACGTTGCTAGGAAAAAAGACAAGTTCGGGAAATGCTTTGCTTTTGTGAGGTTCACTAACGTAAAGGATCTGGATATGATGACGAAAGCACTCAGCAGTTTGGACATGCACGGCAGGAAGGTTTATGCTAGGGTGGCGAGATTCAGCAAAGAAGATAGTCGCTTGAGGAGTAAGGCTAAGCCAAGGTTTAACTATCCGTATGTTGCAGACAGGTTTGCCCGGAAAGAAGAAAAGAGGCCGGTGACTGCTCAGTTTGACGTTGGTATCGGTCCCCAGTCGTCATGGCCGCCGCTTCCGGGTAACAGGGCTGACAAACCTGGTACCTCGGAGAAACGTTTTATGTTGGAAGAGGATGTATCGGCGGTTCGGAAGGAGTGGATTGGTGTCTCGGTGGTGGCGGTGGCGAAGAACTATTTTCGATTATGTAATTTAACTAATGGCCTGGCAGAAGTTAAGGGGGTGAGGATGGAAGTCAGATATTTGGGGGGCTACAAAGTGCTATTATCCTTCTCCTCTCCGGAGAAGGTGACGGAGTTCCTGTCGGCAAAGGAGTTGTGGTCGGAGTGGCTTGTTTCGGCTGAAGTTTGGTTAGGCCAGTATGTGGAATTTGAGAGATTTACATGGCTGAAAATTAGTGGCCTGCCACTGATTTTACACGCTGACAAGTATGCCGAGACGATTGCTGCAAGTTATGGGGAGATAATCAAACACGCTGAAAACGGGTTGGCTGAGTCTGACCTATCTGCCAGGTACGTGGGTATATCGTTGAATAATGCCAGAAAAATTGATGAAGAAATCAAGGTGGTATGGCGTAATGAAACGTTCACTTGCTGGGTCTCGGAGGGATCCGGGAGATGGATTCCAGATTTTGTGGGGGAGGAGGTCATGGTCATCGGAGCTGACTATGTTATCGATGATCCTCAACATAGCGATGATGGAAATACTATCTCGCAGACGGAGGATATGCCAGTACAGGGGGAGGAGCCGCTACCTGATACGGTGGTCGGAGATGGTCCGGGGAAGACGGGTTCAGGGGTGGAAGAACAATCGGTTGAGGTAACTGAAGGGGCAGCAGTTAATGGGAACAATCAACATTGGGGCTCTCACCCTGTGCATGTGCATGGGGAGGAGGTAGCTGGCATGCAGGGGGTACTCCAAAAGTCACATGGGGATAAGGTATTGGAGGTGGGCCAGAATGGAGCTATTAGACCAAATGTAGGGGTAAATGAGCCTGATGTTGATAACCTGGGCCGAAATTTATTAAGTGAGAATGATGTTATTAAAAATGGGCCCCATTCCAAAAGAAAAAGAAATAGAAACATGAGGGCCCGGGTGGGAATTTTTAAACAAAGGTTTAGAAAAAAGAATGTTGACTTTACTTCATTATCTGGGGAAGGGAGTGGTGTTTCCTCTGGTTCGAGTGGGATTAAAAAGAAAAGGAGAAGGAGAAGGAGCTCAAGCCAACCAACTGTGATTCTTCATAGCTTCGAAGATACGAATATGGCAGTAGAGAGAAGTGGAGTTGAGGATGGTTTTGAGTCGGATTGGGTCGAAGAAGGGGTGGATAACACTAGAGATGAGTTGTATGGGCCTGTCAAGGAGATCGATAGGAAATCCGAAGTGGTGGCCACGATTGGGGTAGGTCTATCAGCTGGGTTAGAACTAAATGAGTTTGAGGACCAAGTGGATAAGCTCATCGAAGAAGAACAGGAGTCTAGGGTGTCAAGATGAATTTCTTGACATTCAATATTAAGGGTGCTGGGGGAGTTACGAAATCGACGAAGGTTAGAGAAACTAAAAGGTCGTTTGATATCTCGTTTGTCGGACTCCAGGAGTCTCAGATGGGATCAATCACGGAGTTCCACACTGATAGATTCTGGGATGGTTCTGCTCATGAGACTGTTGTGGTAAATGCGAACGGTAGATCTGGCGGTATTATTTCTATTTGGAACTCGTCCGTATATAAAGCTAAGGTAATATGTTCTTGTCAAAATTTTATCTTGGTGGGTGGGGAAATCAACGGGGTGACTGAAAGGGTGTTGGTAATGAACGTTTACGCGCCTAATGATCCGGTTTTAAGAAGGGAGTTGTGGGATAAGATTAGAAACCTAAAAGCAGAACACGGTGGGTTATGGCTCATTCTGGGTGATTTTAACGAGGTAAGGGCCGAGGAGGAGAGAATGAATTCGGCGTTTGTGGCGACAAATGCCTTGAATTTTAACAATTTTATCTCGGATTGTGGGTTACTTGAGTACAATATGGGGGGGCGAAAATACACATACATGTCCGCGGATGGTAGAAAATTGAGCAAGCTTGACAGGATGTTGGTATGTGATGGGTTCATGTATAAGTGGCCTGAAGCGAAATTAGTTGCTTTGGACAGAGATGTGTCGGACCACTCGCCGGTGGTCCTATCCTGTATTAGGTCCAATTGCGGGCCGCGTCCATTCCGTTTCTTTAACTCATGGATTGGGAAGGAAGGCTTAGATGAGGCGGTAGACAGGGGCGTAAGTGTGGAACTCGTGGAGGATCGTAGCGATATCATCCTATCCTGTAAGTTAAAAGCAATACAGGGGTGTATTAAAGAATGGAGGAAGGCTACGGTTGATGCGGAGGCTTCTAGTGTTAAAGCGGCTAATGAGATGATTAAATCCTTGGAAAATGTCGCTGAATCTAGAGTATTGTCCGATACAGAAGTGGTTAACTGGAAGGAGGCAAAGATGGTGATAAAGAAGTGGGATTGGGACCGACTATGTGATCTAAACCAAAGGGCAAAACTGAACTGGATTTTAAACGGTGATGAAAATTCATCGTTTTTCCATGGGATAATTAATTGCAGGAAAGTGCGGAATAAAATTGACGGACTGGTCATTGATGGGGATTGGGTCTCGGATCTTAAAAAAGTTAAAGTTGCGGCGGTTAATGCTTTTAAAGAAAAGTTCGCTGAACCAGTGTCTTCTAGGCCACGGCTATCTGGTTTGGGTTTTAAAAGGCTGTCTGAAGCTGATGCGACCAGCTTATGTGTTCCATTTTCTCCAAATGAGGTTCGGGAGGCGGTATGGGAATGCGGTGGGGACAAGTCACCGGGGCCGGACGGGTTCTCGTTTGGTTTCATTAAGCATTATTGGGGTAAACTGGAGAAGAATGTTATGGATATTATGCACGATTTCTACATTCATGGGTCTATCCATGAGTCATGTAACGAGTCCTACATCGCCCTTATTCCCAAAACACGGGACCCGATGACCCTTGCTGATTTTCGACCAATCTCATTAATAGGGGTGGTTGGGAAAATTATATCAAAAGTACTTGTGGGGAGACTGAAAAAGGTTCTTGGGAGTGTTATCTCCAAGGAACAATCGGCGTTTATTCAGGATAGAAATATCTTTGACGGGCCTTTGATCGCGAACGAAGTATTATCGTGGGCTAAGAAGTCGAATCTGGAAATGTTTATGTTCAAAGTTGACTTCGCTAAGGCATACGACTGTGTGTCCTGGAAGTTTTTGGTGAATGTTATGCACCATATGGGCTTTCCATCAAAGTGGAAGAATTGGGTGTTGGGTATGCTGGTCACGAGTAAGGCGGCGATTCTAATTAACGGGTCGCCTTCGTCTAAATTTCAATTAAAAAGGGGTTTAAGGCAAGGCGATCCGTTATCTCCATTTCTTTTCACCATAGTCATGGAGGCTTTGCACGTGATGATTTCGAATGCAGTTGCAGCTGGATCATTTTCAGGAATAAAGTTACCAAGGAATGGGCCTGTTTTATCTCACTTGTTTTATGCAGATGATGCGCTCTTTTTGGGATCGTGGTCGGAAGAGAATGCCCTCAACCTAAACAGGATTTTGCGTGGTTTCTCACTCGCGTCCGGGTTAAAGATTAGTTTGCATAAAAGCTGCTTGTATGGGGTTAATGTTAGTGAAAGTGATGTGGAAACGGTTGCGACCCAATTGAGATGTAAGAAAGGGGTGCTGCCTTTTGTATACCTTGGGTTACCGGTTGGGGAGAACATGAAGCGCATCAAAAGTTGGGAGTTGGTTATTGAGAAGTTCCATTCCAGGCTATCCTCGTGGAAGGCCAGGTCGTTGTTGTTTGCGGGCAGGCTGGTTCTTGTTAAAGCAGTGTTGGGTTCATTGCCTAACTACTACTTATCATTATTTAAGGCCCCGGTTGGTGTTATCAAAGTGTTAGAGGGAATCCGAAGGAAGTTTTTGTGGGCTGGAACATCTTCGGCTAATAAAATTAGGTGGGTTGCTTGGGATAGAATCCTAAAACCAAAAAGACAAGGGGGCATGGGTGTGGGGAGCATTGAAGATTTAAATCTTGCTCTCCTTACCAAGTGGTGGTGGAGATATAAGATGTCGGATGACCAGTTGTGGTGCAAGGTTATCAAGGCGATCCATGGTGGTAGTAACCGATTCAATTTTGTTCCGTGCAAAAAGGCAATCGCTAGTTCGTGGGGGGCTATTGGCGGGCTGAATGGTGAGTTTGAAAAAAGAGGATTGAATCTGGAAAGCAAGTTTAAATGTATTATTGGTGATGGGACCACGTGTGGGTTTTGGGATGAAAATTGGAGCAGCGAGGGTATACTAAAACATAGGATGCCATTACTGTTCGAGTTAACCAGAAGAAAAAGAATTTCGGTCAGCAGCTGTTATCGCCGGATTGATGGGGAGGTGGTGTGGGATCTGGGATGGAGCAGACACCCTCAATCAGATTGCGAAAAAAGGGAACTGGATCGCCTTCAGTCTCTGCTCTGCTCGGTTAAAGTTACAAACTCGAAAGACAAATGGATCTGGCTCTCGGGAGGCAAGGAGATAGAGTTCGCTGTTAAGGCGGTAAGGTCAGATCTGTGCGGCGGAGAGGCAACCCCTGCGAGCAATCCATTGTTCATTTGGAATAAGGTGGCGACACCAAAAGTGAACTGTTTTGTGTGGCGCGCGCTAGAGAACAAAATTCCCACTGCTGACTCGTTAGCGCTCAGGGGCATTCAGGTGGGAGACGGCATGTGTAGTAAGTGCAGGCTGCTTCCAGAATCGGTTGACCACATTTTCATCGATTGTTTGTGGGCTCGAGCGGTTTGGCGAAGTATTGGGGTTTGGCTCAAGGTTAGTTTTCCGGATCCATTGCCGTCGTTTGTCGAATTCTTTAGGTGGTGCAGAGACTTGGGCGGTGCAAACAAGATTAAAAGGGAGCGCTATGCAGTAATACTATTAGTTATTTGGAAACTATGGACGAGTCGAAATGATAAAATCTTCAATGGCCGGTTTACAAGCACTATCCCGTTGGTGGAAGAAATCAAGGCGGAGTCGTATTGGTGGATGGTTAAGAGGGCCGGAAAGAAAGATCTAGATATTACACGATGGTTCGAGGCGGCGTCTTTCGATAATGGGTGACGGCTTCTGTTTTTAATTTATGTATGTTTTGGTTTTGTGGTGGGCTGTAGTATAGTCTTGTATTAGTCTCTTTTCCTTTTGGTGTTTGTACCCGAGTAGCCCCTTGCTTATTGGGTCTTCGGGTGGTTTACTTTATGTATGATGTTATGGCGTTTGCCGGGTGAATAAAGTTCCGTCTTGATTGTTCAAAAAAAACTAATATATTAAGAAGAAAGCAAAAACCTGTTGGCATAAATTAATCTACACTATATGCAACTGCCTTAAAATAAACATTAATTAAATCACCACGTTCACCTAACACCATCCTAAAATATCTTCTACCCAAAAGTGAACTTCCATAGACCTTTTTTGAACAAGAAATTTTCTTTCCTCCATTACTCTTCGTTCCCTTTGTTCCTTCTCTCACTATTCAATCTTAGAAACGGCCATTTTAATTTTTGGGAAGGGGCACACAAACAAAACTTGAAATTTTGCATTGTTTCAACTTAATTCAATCACCCCGTACCTGAGAAAAGATGAATCCAATCCTAGCTAGATGATGGGCACATGCCCACCATACTTATGCTCTGAATCCGTCCCTGTAAGTCACCAGTTACGGGGGTCGAAACCGTATATACCAAAAAAAAAATCTATACGGATACTATATAATCGAAACTTTTGAGCGAAACTTTCGAGGAGTCGCCCTCCTCCTGCCCTTATGAAGTTGTGCCCCTGAATATACTAACGATTATACAAGAAGTTATCCAAAAGCGAGAAATAGGCTGATACTCACTTCAAAAATTTTAGTTAGCGTAAAAAAAAAATTATATAGTTAAAAGATTAGCAAGGACGTAGAATCTATCTATACATATAATAAACCAAAGCCATTTTGATGACATTTTATAATATTATGCAATCTCTCTTTTGAGACCACATAGGATGTGATGTGGCAACTCTAGACCAATTAAAAAAAAGGAATAAATATGGTTTAAATATTATTTAATATAATCTATTAAATACCTAATCTACTAAATTTAAATATTAAAACTTTATTATTTTTTCTCTCATGTTTCCTATCATAACTTTTAAACTTCAATATCTTTCATATTCGAGATTTTTTAAAGAAAAAAAGTACACCAAGTTAACGAGCGTTTTATTATCTTTTCAACGAGTACCATAGTGCTATATAAAAAACGGAGAAAAAAACGACTATTTTTTGTAACCCGACAGACATTGTGTCAGATTTGGAATTAGTTTAAAAAAATTGTGGGTTTGGGTCGGGCCTGAGATTAGGTGATACTCAACCCAATTACCTTTTTTTATATTAGAATATGATAACTTATGGCAGGGATTTGTTTAAAATAATAATATTAGTAATAATAATATTTATTAATCATATATTGGCAAGTCATTAATTATGTTGTCATATTAGATATTTTATTATGTCATATTAGATATTTCAACCCGGGACGCTCTCCAACAGGTAATTGCTATATAGATGCCATTTTTATAGTTTAGATACTTCTAATTTTATTCACTTTACTTAGATTTCTCAACCCGGGACGCTCCCGGGGTATAAGCTAGTCTATATCTATACATATAATAAATCAAAACCATTTGAATGACATGACATTCAAAGAGGCATTCTCTTTTTTGAGTGTGACATGTGTCATCCCATGTGGCATTGAGATATTTTAAGAAAAAAAGAATTTAAAAACAAAATTGGATTTTTTTTCTTATCTCTTATGTTTCCTCCCATAATTTTTAAACGTTAATATCTTTTATATACGAGATTTTTTAAAGAAAAAAATTACGCAAAATTAACGAGCGTTTTATTATCTTTCCAACGAGTACCATAGTGTTATATAAAAACGGAGAAAAAACGACTATTTTTTTGTAGGATTCTGTTCATACAGGAAAAAAAACACAAAGTGTTCGGGTAAATCATTAATCATGTATAGGCAAGTCACTAATTATGTTTCGGTAAATATGAATTCTATTTTCAACATGCGTTAGCATTGGAGTTATACATTGTTTTAGGTTAGATATTAATATTAGAGTTATACATTGTTTAAGGTTAGGCGTTAACATTTGAGATATATTTTTAATTGTTTTAGGTTAGGTGCTACTCGAAGCTTTCCTGCATGTAGCTGTAAAGCACATCATTCT
Organism: Ambrosia trifida; assembly: GCA_028751855.1. Lineage (NCBI taxonomy): Eukaryota > Viridiplantae > Streptophyta > Magnoliopsida > Asterales > Asteraceae > Ambrosia > Ambrosia trifida. Next base: position 116,387,098 of record CM054129.1, read on the forward strand.
ATTTTATATGTAAGATTAATATGTCATATTAGATTTCTCAACCCCGAGAGACTCCCGGAGTATAATATAGTAAGAAAATACAAGCGAATAGGGTGATACTCACATGTTACAAGTATGTAACAAAAGAAAGAGAGGATATAACCAAAAAACAAAAAGCCAACTAGGATTCTTAAACCATGTATTAGGTCAATTTCTAGGTTGACTCTGAGGTGATTTTACCTGGATTTTTCTGATTGTATTTGGTAACCAAATCCACTTAAAAGTCAACAAAAATTTCAGAGAATGCCGATCAAAAAAAAAAAAAAAAAAAGATTTCAGAGAATGAGCTTAATTATAGTAATATGATTTAACATGGTGTCAATAATCTTAACTAATATTCTATGTACTTTAACCCGATCCAGAACCAAACAAAGGCTTGAATTATCCGCTAGCCTAGCCTAGTTGGTGACTAAATGAAGAGAGACCGGGGACCGAATGGTCACCCGTTTGATCCTCAGAGGTGCCAGGTTTTACTTATTTATTTGTTGCCGCTCTTTTAGGCGGGAGAATAGTCGGGTTTTTTTTTCATAACAAGTGAGCTAGTGAATCAGGACTCCCTTACAGTGTCTAGCTATGCCAGACGGAAGGGTTCCTCATTTTGTCGAGTAGGGACTCCAAAGGGAGTTGCTGGTAAATTTGCTGGTCGTTCACAAAAAAGAGTTGAATCAACATTATTAATATTATAAATGATATAATTTAACCGTAAGACCTTAACGTTAAACGTAAATCCATAACGTTTTATTTTCTCCAATTTTAAGTGATTATCTCCTATTTAGTTATGTACTAGATGTCGTCCCCGCGCGTTGCGGCGGGGACACGTTGGTGATAGTGCAGCACTGTGGGCGGGGCCGCGGGTTATGAGTTGGTGCCATTAAAACAAATATAGAAACCGTTTGCAAGTTATTATAGGTTTGATTTTAACCCATAATTGAACCAGTTCCACCCACTAACCCCTTTTAACATACAAAACTAACATTTTTGCTAAATGGTTATGTAATAAACGTAACACACACACAACTGACAACCCCCTTAACGTGAGGAGGATATTACTTTGGGGTGGGCCCATGAAGTGTATAAGCCGGGATATGTTTAGTTGCGTCCTTGAGGACCTTGAGCAAAACATACCTCGAACCCTCTCATTTTTACTAAATATACCCTCGGTATTACATTGGTCATTCCATCTTTCCACATCATAAAGCAAGGGTACAAAAAGCACATAAGAGCACATGTACCTAAAGCCTTCTCTAAATCATCTTTCTACATTTACTGTCTTTATCATCAAATATAAGGGCCTTTATAAAATTAGTCAACAATGGAAGCCAAATAAGTTGCAAAGCAAAGTGAACTTTCATATATTACATAAGCAGCATGACGAAAAAGCTACCAAAAAAACAGTGTGTTCTAAATGGTATCTGTAAACAAACTAAATTGATTATCTTTTCAGTTTTATTAGCAAAATGCAGAAATAATGGAACAGAATACATATGCCCAACACATAACATAAATCTATGAACTCCCTAAGAAGAAACAAAAAAACAAATAGTAACTGCAATACAAAGGATACAAAAACTATACAGGAGCAAGTTTCTTTATTACATGCTAACATAGCTTTAACAAAATTTTAATTACTAAACCAATTGCTCACATAGTTATAACATGAGTTATCGCCAATTTAGTTACATATATAATAGTGGCAAACATTTGGCAGTTTTTGTTTGTTGCGATCAAAAGTTTGGCTTTTTTTCAGCAACTCACATCTTCTGTCCCTAAACGCACCTGCTATTTGCTCTTTATTTTTTGTGTTGTTCTCCCCCTATATGTGGTTGTGTTTTCATCTGCGTATTAAGAAGAGAGTAGTTTTGTTTCTTTTAAAACCGCTTACTTAAAGGGCAATAACGTATTAGTCTTTCAAGATGCATAGAAACCGTAATCTTAACAACAATTAACACACATCTAACAACCAGTAAACAGCCTTTCCAAAATGAATAGAATGCTATCATTTACCTGTGTTGCATTAAAGATCTTTTAGCAGAGGGTGCAATGTAGGCTTTAGGGGCTGGTGTGGACGGTTGCGGAGTAGTTGATGTGCCTTCCTCGTTTTGGTCTTGGAGGAAGCAAGGCTTTGTTTACGATGCAGCGGATGTTATCTCTTTTGTCGTTACAAATTTGGATGTGGATTGTGCATCCCTTTTTTAATTCCTGGTAGACTTAGTTGGGTCTTTTACAGCTAACATCTGTTCACATGCTTTATCAAAAAGTGTTGCATCAACGCTTCCTATCCCATTCAAAATCATAGCGGACACTCTGTACCTGAGAAGACTGCATTGTTAGCGGCGTTCAAATGTATTTGATTTATGTAGTGAGAGACTTACATGGGGCTGGCTTTTTCGATGTTGCCATCACGGGTGCAGTATCTTGCTGAAGTAACCATTGACAGTGAATGTTTTCCCCTGCAGTGAATAAGACACTTAGTATTGCTCTTTTTTATTTCTTTTATTTTCATGTGAATACTTACCCTGACATCTTTGTTTTCCAACTGCAGGATATACAACAGTGGGAGTGATGTTGTCAACAACCACTACTAAGGTTGTGCTGCACACAGCTCTAGTTTTGTACCTGGTTAAGGAAAGTTTTTTTTAATACACATCATTCATACGCGGTTAGTATCTAAATTTGGTGTCTTATAGATCTTCACGTTGCCCTATTTCGACAGCCTTTGGGTTTAAGTATATATGGCTAGCATTGGTCGAATGTAGTTGTAATGCGCCTGTTTTACAACATAATGTAGCTTTATTGAGATGTTATTTAAAGATTCAATTGTTTTTGTATACCTTACCTTCGAAGTTGTAAATATTAAGCATTGAAATGCCAATTATTATTGGTTTTTGAACGGCCTCAATCTGCGCCATGTTGAATTTGGACAGTGAAGTGATTATGTTACTCCAGAGTGCAACTGTTAGTTCTTTGTTGCTGGAAAATTCAAAAGGAAGCAAGATCAATTAGTCCACCCTATTTAAAAGCCACACAATAACATTTGTGGGAAGCCATCTTGTACGAAACAATTTATTACAGATTTTAGTACTGCGTATTACCACTATCACCACTACTACAACATTTGCACACACAACTTTTAACATTTACGGATAGCAGAAATCTATTTATTCAAAATTTTGAAACCGGTTGTGGATCATATTATCATAGCATCTTATTAAGACATTTTTAAGGAGGTGTCCTAAAGCTACCAAAAGCAAAACTAAAGTGCATCTCAACAATCAAAATAATATATTAGACGTGGCAGGTATGATCTGAAAGGAATTAGATACCTGATTATTCTTCATCTCAGTTGAATGCTAGCTGATGCAACTGCACTAACTCTTCTTGTTTCCCTTTGCCAGCTTGTTCGAATATGTAAACCCTTTTCTTCTAGAAATATATAAGGCTTATACGACAAATTTCAACCTAAAAGATAACAGAAGAGATTTATTAATACACTATCTAGCGACTCATTGAATTTTAGTTTAATCCAGAACACCCAAACTACCTGCTGATGGCGATGGTAGTGCGGAGTGGTTGTGATATCAAACCGTGAGAAAAGGAGAGTTAAGCCAAAAAGAGAGTTGTTGTATAGAAAGACTGCTATTGAAATAGAGAAAACAAACGAAAAACAAAATTACAATTGTCTACCATTGTTTAGTCAAAAGTCATCCATTCATCCGAAATGAAGACCCTGGGAAACTGATTCTGTTGGTTGTATGAACCTGCACTATATAAAAGTAGTAGTGTATCAGGTTATAAAAGATCATTATTTTTTTGACAAATTCATGTTTTAATCAAGCTCGGTAGCTTTCATCCTATTTTATTTTAACTAAAGTTTTTGTTTAGCCCGTTACTCGTTATTTTACAGTATAAGTGAAGATTGTAACTTACAAATAGTCGAGGAATTTCGGCTGTACCAAAACCCATCAAAATTATCAAAGAATCTACCATGGATGCATAGCAATTAGTCCCTGTTAAAGTTCGTCTACCAAGAGCCGCTATTTAATCTTTCCTCCTGACCTGAATCAAAACAAAAAATATCAAATGCAACAATGGTTTAAAGGTAAAAGCTATTTCAATTCCAATGCCTACATCATCATCATCTATAAATGTGCATTATTAAGTCTAACCAAGGTATACACGACTTGTATTTCTTTTTAATCATAAGGGGTCGTTAAGTTAGGTCATAGACAACCTAGCTAACAAATGACCCGTTAATGACATGTTCTATATAAACCATCTACCAAACATGAAACTCTAATCCAAATCACTTATAACATCAAATTACCTGTTGAAGAACCCTTTTATTCTTTGTTCAAACTTATGATGCGGTACTTATAATCCTTTCGTTATGCTTAGAAGCAAGTCAGCAACCAGATGTAAATTGATTTGATGGTAACTTTTTTAGCAAAACCCAGGCCTAAGAAGAAAATCAAGGTCACATAACAATAACCAATCTTCATAATCTTTTATTCATAACAAAATAAGTAGATATGATAACTGTTTAAATCAATTCCATAATTAAACTAAATAAATGGATCTATGGCTTTATTGATCAATTAGTTTATCCAAATTCCTTTAACATGCCAACATGTAATTTGAGTCTTACGGAACATATACAGTACTTTGGATTTTAAGAACAATATATGAGTAACATAACATTCATAAATGGTATAAAACTAACCAAAATCTCGTAACCTAACGTCTCCTACGTATGTAGGATTTTGTAATAACATTCTATTATCAGCGACTTCCATCAAGATGTCACTTAAAGGCAATGTGAGACTGGTATTGCTGCATAAATAAATAACATTTGAATGGAAAATACTAAAACTTATGCAGTGGCTTAGTTGTGCCATGTACAATACATGTTTTTTTTTTAAATAATTTTGTTTAGGTTAATATGTCTTGGTAAATCAAAGACACATCAGGATTTTCCTCTTAACAAAACACATTCAAAAAGCCAAATTTGTAAATTAGTAAATCAGAATAAACAATCTCATAGTTAGTTCTTTAATCACTGTTGTTTGGCTTCTCAATAATCAAGGTTAGTCCCAAGAATTAATGTTAAAAAATCATACGCTTACCAAATACACCAGATTTCCCATTTCCGCATATAAGTAATTCTACTCAAATAAATCATGTAAAAATGTAGCATAAGAGCCATACCGGTAGGTAACTAAGTCGAACCTAGATAGACAAATAGCCCCTAGTAATTGTGATGCCTTTACACGGAAACTCCCAATTTAGGAACATCCAAAAATCTCTACTTCAAACCACCTGAACCCACATAAAAACCTAAGATTTTAACAATAAAGCTACAAAGTCGAGCAAATTCAATAGAAAGGGAGAAAAGAACACACCTAAGACCATGGCGGTGGTCAGAGCCTGTAGGTCCTCATTCTCCGCCTCCTCGAACGACCTGAGACCATGGCTTTTTGTTGGCTACTGGCCAAAGGTGGGTGACGACGCCGTGTATGAGAGAGAGAGAGAGAGAGAGAGAGAGAGAGAGAGTTGAGTTGGGGTCTGAACTTTGGTTTTGTGGAGTGTAAAACCAGGCCACACATCCCAAAACCAGAACCCAGATTTGTGGAAACCACCAGTATAACATCTAAAACACAATGTACAAATAGCCAATGCATAAAACCTTTGGTAATTAGTATATTATAAATGTCCTACGTTAGGTATGTGATTTACCATTGGATTTAGTCTCTTTGTACCCACCTTTGTTTTTTTATCTTTCACTAGCTTATACCTCGGGAGCGTCTCGGGTTGAAAAATCTAAGTAAAGTGAATAAAATTAGAAGTATATAAACTATAAAAATGGCATCTATATAGCAATTACCTGTTGGAGAGCGTCCCGGGTTGAAATATCTAATATGACATAATAAAATATCTAATATGACAACATAATTAATGACTTGCCAATATATGATTAATAAATATTATTATTATTATTATTATTATTATTATTATTATTATTATTATTTTAAACAAATCTCTGCCATATGTTATCATATTCTAATATAAAAAAAGGTAATTGGGTTGAGTATCACCTAATCCCAGGCCCGACCCAAACCCACAATTTTTTTTAAACTAATTCCAAATCTGACACAATGCCTGTCGGGTTACAAAAAATAGTCATTTTTTTCTCCGTTTTTTATATAGCACTATGGTACTCGTTGGAAAGATAATAAAACGCTCGTTAATTTGGTGTACTTTTTTTCTTTAAAAAATCTCGAATATGAAAGATATTGAAGTTTAAAAGTTATGAGAGGAAACATGAGAGAAAAAATAATAAAGTTTTAATATTTAAATTTAGTAGATTAGGTATTTAATAGATTATATTAAATAATATTTAAACCATATTTATTCCTTTTTTTAATTGGTCTAGAATTGCCACATCACATCCTATGTGGCATCTCTCAAAAGAGAGATTGCATAATATTATGACATGTCATCAAAATGGCTTTGGTTTATTATATGTATAGATTTTTTTTACTTTTAACCTAATAGTTTTACGCCTTTTACAATTTAACCTTAATAATTTTTAACTTTCAACTTACTCCCTATATACTTTTCATGTTTTACAAATTATTCATTTTACGTTTCGTTCTAAATTTTGCGAGTTACATGCCACAACGTGCGTGTATGATTCAACTTACTTATTTCTATTTTTCCCTGTTTAATGGGCCCTCGCAACATACGGGTTCTAGATTGACTTAATTATTAATTTCTATGTGTTATATTTCCCTTGCATAGTTCAAACGTTTTTACGTCTACTTTTTGTTTAGTTTTATTTTTTTTGTTGTTTATTTCTTTTTTAATACGAGCGTTTTTGTAAAAAGAATTAATTTGCAAATATTTTTAGTTACACATGACTCCCAAGACGATCAAGAAAGGAAGTGATTATTTTTTTTTATTCTTTGAAGTATCATATCTATTCAATTATTAGATACACAAACAAATAAATTGGATATGTTAGTACAAATGTGGGCACTCAATTATGTGATGACTATTTAACAATAGGCACCACAATGCATGTTTATTGCTGCCATTTTTATTTCCATTTGTTGTCTTCTATTTATTTATTTTTAAATTAGCTAAATAGCATTATAACTTTTTTTTTTGTGTGTTTTATTTTTTTGACCCTAAATGACAAACTTAGCATCATAGTTGATTGCGACAAGTTACAACCAATGGAGATTAGGAACATAATCTATGTAGGGCTAAATTCTACATGGCACTCATATAGCCATTTTATCTTTTTAGAGTGTCATGTAAAATGTCATATGACATTAAATAATTTTATGGAAAAATAAAGTTTAAAAACAAAATTAAATTTTTCTCTCTCATGTTTCCTTCTATAATTTTTAAACGTTAATATCTTTTATCTACGAGATTTTTTAAAGAAAAAAAATTACACCAAATTAACGAGCGTTTAATTATCTTTACAACGAGTACCATAGTGCTATATAAAAAACGGAGAAAAAAACGACTATTTTTTGTGTGGTTTTGTTCATACAGAAAAAAAAAAACACGTGTTCGGGTAATTCATTAATCATGTATAGCCGTATAGGCAAGTCGCTAATTATGTTTAAACCAGTAAATATGAATTCTATTTTCAACCAGAGCAGAATAGGTTAATAGAGTTATACATTGTTTTAAGTTAGGTATCAATATTAGTATGTTAGAGTTGTACATTTGTTTAGTATTTAGGATATGTGTTAATATTAGAGTTACATTGGAGTTGTACATTGTTTTAGGTTAGGTGTTAGCATTGGAGTTATACATTGTTTTAGGTTAGGTATTTATATTAGAGTTATATATTGTTTTAGGTTATAGATGTTAACATTAGAATTATACATTGTTTAAGGTTAGGCGTTAACATTGGAGATACATTGTTAATTGTTTTAGGTTATATGTAACCTACTAGAGATTTGGTCATGTTGCATAAGTATATGTGCAGGATGTAAACTTGTTGCTGTCGACGCTAGGCTTATGTTGCAGACAATGGGCCATTCCTTTTTGGGCTTATCTAGAGATTTGGGCTGATGGTGACTAAAAAGTCTATTGGGCTTGTAGCAGGTAACTTGGAACAAGACTTGTAACATCAACGATGATTGCCATAAATTAATTATAACTTTATGGATTTAAAGTAAAAAAAAAGGATGCATAAACAATTATTGTCATTTGTTTTTACAAGGCGAACTGAACATTTCTATACCAAATATCATTTTATAATAATAATAATAATAACTAACATTTCAAGGAAAAAAATCTAATAAGGAAAATTAGTAATAAGACGTGTTTGGGATTGATTATTCAAAATAGATTATGCGTTTTGAAAAAGCAGGGGTGGAGCTGCTTATAGATTATTGCGTTTTGGTAGCCTAAAAAATTGATTATCTGCGTTTTCAAAACGCAATCCAAACACTAAAAACCGATTATCTGCGTTTTCAAAACGCAATAATCTAAAAATCAGATTCAAAACGCAATCCCAAACACCCTCAAAATAGCAATTATTAGAAATTTGAGAATTTCTCTTCTCCTCTTTGCTTCTATACGTTTTTTTTTTAAATCTTTTTGCAGCCATGTATTGAAAAAAATATTGCATGATGGCAATTAAATCATACGGAGTATAACGAAAACAATAAATTAACATGCGTACCAATATGGAACGTCATATCAATTAATTCACCCGTATCTTCTCACATAAATCATCACCTTCTTCGCATAAATCATCATTGAGGATTAACTGACATTAACATGTCTTTAACTGCTTTGATTAGATAATCGTAACCAATCGGATATGTAACCAATCGGATATATTCAGCCTAAAACCCAAAACCCACACTCGACGTCCAACACTTGTAGCCCAGTTGGTTGAGGGCCTAAAGTTTTATATGGGAGACTTGGGTTCAATTTTCACTAGCTACATTTGGAGGACATTGGTGGAGGGGAAATTAGGGATGACCCGGCCATTGGCTTGGGTTCGAGTCCTGATCCCGACCGGCTTTACCGATTATGTTACTGTCGTGCCTTCGGGCGGGTCAGTGGTCGGGTTTTCCCGGGAATTGGTGGCAATTGGTGGCCCGGGTACTCTCGAGTACCTGATTCGCCAAAAGGGTGCCCGGGAGTACTCAGAAATTGATTCGTTGGCCGTTAAAAAAAATAACCCACGCTCGACGTCCTCTGTTACTCTGACGGCTTCTAGCGAAACAAACCAACGAGAGCACCGCACATCTATCACACCACCATTCGATGTCCGTCGAACCACACAACCACCCTGGTTTTAGAACCGTCGACCACTCGAACGATGCCGTACACCGTCGTGCATCGACCCCTCCATTGCGCCACCAACCGTAGGGATACCGACTTGATTTTTTTAGTGTCACTGTTGGGGCAACCTTTGGGTCGATTAATAGGGATTGTGATAAACTCAACTTTGTCGTTTGAAGAATGTTTATATTATATATGTCGATTAGTTGAGGAGGATCGACTTTGCTTTGGCAATGGGCATTGATCAAAGGATTCTTGATGGTCTTCTGAAACCATCACCCAATCTTGATCATTATATTATATTATAAATCACTTATGTTGTCACAAGTTCTTTTTCTTTTTATTTTTTTTATTTTTACAAAAACTTATTTGTTGATATAAAAACATATGATTCTATAGTAAATCATAAAATGGGTTGGTGATGGAGTGGTTTGAGGTGCATTTTTTATTCCCTAAGATTTCAAGTTCAAATTATGGCAAGTGCAAGTGTTTTTTTTAAAGCTCCAAACACTTTTTAAAAAACACTTATTTATTAATAAAACTATATGATTCTATAATAAATCAAAAAATGGGTTGGTTGTGGAGTGGTTCGTGGTGCATTTGTATTCCTTAAGGTCTCAAGTTCAAATCATGAGAAGGGTAAGTTTTTATTTTTATTTTTTTTAAGGGTCCAAACACTTTTTTAATATTGCCATTGAGACTTAACTGACTTTCATTACTCAGTTAAAAACTGTTCAAAATGGCAATTATCGATCTCTGAGGGGTCCCAGTAATAAAAAAACAAGTTTGGTGTTCAAACAAGTATTTTGAGTCAAACCTCAGGGGACATTTTAGCAATTAACTCGATTGATGACCTTCTATTTTTGGTAAATTGTATAGGATTAAAACATTAAAATAACTTTAATTACTTAATTAGAATAAATTTTTTTATGAATGGCCTAATTAAAATACTTCTGAAACTAGATTACAGGAATGGAACATCGGAATCCACAACAAAAATTGTGCTTAACACTATCAATATGAAATTGTAATTAAAAAGGGCCTTCACAAGAATGAGAATGAATTGTAGGTTTGAAATGGAATAAAGAGAAGAAACATGCCGGGAGTTTTGGGGTGGTGTTGGGCTTGGCGACTAAGCAGCCCACTAAGTAAATTAAATGGGTTTGCAATTGGGCTGTCAACAGAAAACGAGCATGCGATTAGAGATGTAAAAAAAAAATCGATTTGGGCCGGCCAAAATGATTTATAACCTGGCCCAGTGAAAAAAAAAACATTTTGGACAAAAACAGTTTGAGCCTGACCCTGGCCCGTTGGTTTACCAGTTCAAAATTTGAAAGGAAATACCAGTTTTAAACCCGGCTCGATTCAGTTTTTTAAGTTAGTTTATTAATAGGTTTGGGCCTCGAACTTAGAACGCGAGGCTACTCGATTCCTGTAGAGTTGGGATTTTTAATTTGAAATCGATTCGTAACCCGAACCAGATTTTCGCGAACTGATTTGGGCCCACATTAAGAAAAGTTGATTTGCACAACTAAGGAATATCCAATCTTCTTGAGTCCAATTCTAACAACAATATGCAAAACTAACAATACCGTGAGTCTCGTCACGAAAATGAGAGGTGAGGGTTTCTTTTCGTAACCACCCTCTTGCATTTATTGCTCCTTAGAAAATAATTATAAGTGTCAAAAGTAGGGAGATTCGATTCTTGTTACCTTGGTAGAGTATAGTATTTATAGCCAGGATAGCGAGGAGTGATTGATTAAGATTACGCTATCAAAATATTCTTTTGGTCTCCCCTTTGCTGACCATTAGTGGTATAAGAGAAGGGAGTGTGTTCATCCGACATGATTGGCTAGACGTTGCTATCTGGTGGAAATCATTGAGCAGGCTTCCTCGTCATCTGATTGGCCACATGTTGATTTCTTATTGTCCTTTTGTTTCTTTGTTTCTTGTATGTAGACCGATCCGACGTGGCGTGTGAGTTCTACGGAGTAGTTGTTTAGCCAATTACTTCAACTTTTTAGTTGTGACATGGATTTCTCCAGGTCCCGCAGGGATTAGAGGACCTATTGCTTAGATACTTTTTGAAAAACAAGATGGAACTTAGCCGATATCAACAAACCAAACTGTAATATTTGACTGTATAAAACCATATACTCTCATCTCAATAATAATACAAAAATAAAAAAATTAGGGGTTGAAGATAAAATATCGGCTGCGTTTGTTATCAATTAGATATGCATGGTCAATTAATGTTAAATATATTTTAGGTTATTCTTTAAACCCTCAAATCACTTCCAATCAATAGATTCCAACCCACATCAATTACACTTGTTCGTATCTTCATAGACGCCATCATATGGAGGAACCCCACAAAGTAATAGACTTGATGAACCTTCAAATCGTCAACAGCCATTTTCTCCGTTCACTCAAGAGTTGCCCCCATCAATTTAACCAAGTGCAATCTCATGATCATGATCTCATCACTAAACAAAAAACACTAGAATTACAACAACAATTTCAGGAGACTATTGATCCTCTGAAGCTTGTTGTTGGCAAAGTTATCGGTCATGGATCTTTCGGCGTGGTTCACAAGGGCTCATATCATGGCCAAACAGTGGCAGGTAACGTACTAAATCTGGTTTGTGTCGTGTTTTATAAGTTTTTGATTGGTACTTTTGATGTTTTAGTGAAAGTTCTGGATTTCGGCAACATTAAGGGGGTTACAAAAGCTTCGATGGAGTTCATAAAGAATGATTTCAAGAAAGAAGTTAGTTTATGGAAAAATCTTGATCACCCTAATGTCACTAAGGTATATTTGATCTAGGGTTGTATAGTACACGATACAATGCATGTAGGTATATTAAGATACATGAATGTATGCAATTAAGCTACCTATGATTTATTTAGAGATAATTGCCAAAATAAACGGTTGATCAAGCATATTTGCCAAAATAAACACCTGATGCGTCTAAAAATTAGAGACGAGCCACTTTTTTGCGTCTACCAATCAGATGATTACATGTGTAAAGTTTTCAGATGCTTTAATTTTTAAGGTCTCTACGTCTAAACTTTAGACGCGAGACTGTTGTTTAGACGCAAAGGGGAGCACTTATTCTTGTGTCTAAATACCAGCATCGGGTCTAAAGTTTAGACGCATGGACCTTAAAAAGTAAAGCGTCTGAAGACTTTACACGTGTAATCATCTGATTGGTAGACGCAAAAGAGTGGCTCGTCCCTAATGTTTAGACGCATCAAGTGTTTATTTTGGCAAATATGCTTGGTCAAGTGTTTATGTTGGCAATTATCCCAATATCTAATCATTTGTGTAAATTGCAGATGATTGGAGCAACCATGTCCATGAAGCCAAATTTGGGCCGCAAGAACAGAAAGCCAGAAACTACAAGCAACTTTTGTATCGTCTCCGAATATGTTAAAGGAGGCTCCCTACGATCTTACTTGTTCAAGAACCGTGACAAGAAGTTGCCGATGAAAGTTGTCTTTCAATTTGCCCTTGATATTGCTAAAGGGTATGTTATCACCACCTTAATTCTTGATCTTTAACTTAAGATTTCACAAATTAAACACTCATTAACCACTTGATTTCAATTAATTCTAGATTGAGATACCTTCATTTTAAGAAAATAATTCACCGTGACGTGAAGCCAGAAAACATACTTATTGACAATCAAAAAAGGATAAAACTTGCTGATTTTGGAGAATCTGTTTTCGAGCCATTAGAGTTGTTCTTAACTAGTGGTGAAATTGGGACCCGAGGTTATATGGCTCCTGAGGTATAATTTACTTTATGATTACTTATACATTTGTACTCAAGTCTTTACATTTATTAGTTAGAAAAAATGTGGGGATTATTGTAGATTGTAAGCAAAATCCCATACGGACATAAATGTGACGTGTACAGCTTTGGGATATGCTTGTGGGAGGTATACTGTTGTGACATGGCATATACATATGATTTAGCCAACATTCCAGCTGATATATACAAGGTATGTATGCATATATGTTTGTACGTTTCATCTATGTTTATAATCTTGGTGACATATATTCATGTTTTGTGTCAAATTTAAGATTATAATTTGTTATTGCGATTACAGGACATGCGACCAAGCATACCCATGCATTGTCCAAGATTGTTGGCTCAGTTAATGCAACGATGTTGGGACACAGACCCTAGGAGAAGGCCTGAGATGAAGGATGTGGTTGTAGAATTGGAAGAGATCATGAAATCCGAAGAGTGGCAAACATTGTCAAAAGATCATAATCGTGCTTATGGTTGCTTCAGGTTCTTCAACCATACAAGATAAGAGGAGGATTGATGCAAGTATAATTAATTAAAATTCAAACACATATTAAAGTAGAACTTCTATGAAGGTATGGATTGTTTTCGTGTATAAAGTATATATAACAGTTCTTTGTTTGATGATAACTGAAATCGGAGTACTTATACTAGATCAACACTTTTTTATCTATTTTTTAACTTTATAAATGATTATTGTGAATCCCTAGTATAAAAGAAAACATTGTACAATAATATGTTGATCTCTTTTAGCTAAACTCACTTGTATCTAGGGATGAGCATGGTACTGGTCCGGTATAGAACCGGTACCAAAAATACCGGTACCGAAATTCCCTAAAAGTGGGTACCAGTACCGGTACCGAAAACAACCGGTACTGAAAAATCAAAAATGTGGGTACCGGTTCGGTACCCGGTATCATTTGCTCATCCCTGCTTGTATCCTTATTTAAAAATAACATATATATATGGTCATCTGTATACTGTTCTAGCTTCTTAGAGTTTACTTATTTAACCTTTGAGTTTGAAGCTGCATATTTATATTTACTAATTAATAATTAAGTTTAAGAAAATAATAATTTGTTTGATAATTAAAAAAATGTAATTGCAAAATAGGAATAAGGCATAAAAAAAAGTTGGAACAAATACATCTAAACATGATTAGGTTTACACCGATGCCAAAATATACATACTTGAAAAATTAAAAACCACCAGAAACCTCCTGCGTAACAAATATTGAAAAATTAATATATCTTAATTTTTATCTTAATAATTTAAACTAATTAATTTATTTTAATCAAATTATTATTTTATAATACAATATAAATAAATATAATAAGCTACATTCAAATATGTTACATAAAACATGACTAAAAGACTTTGTTTACATAACCATTAAGAAAGTGAAAAACTAAAAAAGTACCCGCGCAATGCAGCGGAAAACATAGACATTTCATGTTAAAAGTCTATATTTCTTGTGAAATGTACATTTCGTGAGAAAAGTCTGCATTTTGTGTGAATGGTACATTTTGTGTGTGAATGGTACATTTCGTGTGAAAAGTCACATGAAATTTCACCTTGCTCCCCACAAAGAAACCCTAAATAAATATCCATTGCGAGCCTTTTGAGAAATTTACCTCAAAACCGATTTAATCGAGAACCCAAACTTACAACCTTGAACCCAACCAAGAAACGGAATCCTTTTCACCTTTTGAGTACTTGATGATGGTGAGAGACAAGACCTTGATGCTAACCCTAAAACAATTTTATTTTATTTTTTTGCGAAAAAAGTTGAATCCACAAAATCCAACCTTCTCTCTCTAACCCTCTATCTCTACGATTTCAAATGTGAATTTGCAAAATGACTTTTAATTTTAGAGTTTTACATGAAAATGTACCGTAATGCCATTATGGTCCTTGCCTATCCTCTTCCATTCTCTTTGGGCTTAGAATACATTGTCCAATATAAGATTAAAATTTGGGGTGGTAAAATAATTAGTCCTTTACACCGTATATATGTAAACTTTGGGATTAGATCCGAGTGAAAATTTATTGTGTGTATATAGTTTTCCAAACTATAAAAATCACTTAAGCTGTATTGGTGTTGTATTTAGATATCATGATTTAAACAATTATGAAAAAAAACGTTTTGTTCGTTTATCAATCGATCACTTCAATCGAGTGCAATCTCACGATCTCAATTCTCAAACAAAGTGTCTAGAACAACATCAATGATAACGACAGAAAACTATCAATCCTATGAAGTTTGTTCTTGGTGAAGAAATTGGTCGTGGGGCATTCTGCCTGATTTACAAGGGCTCACATCAAGATAAAAAAAGTAGTACCGCCCCCAATTCTGGGCAACCATGTCCATGAAGACAAATTCAGGTCAAAAGAACAAGAAATCGGAAATTAAAGTAACTTATATATCGTCTCTTTGTACATTTTCTTCGATAGACCGGTATTGCGCTCGAGGCTCCCTAAAATCTTACCTTTTGAAGAACCGTGACAAGAAATTGCTAATGAAAGTATCTTCTAATTTGCCCTTGGTATTGCTAAAGGGTATGTAATCATCACCTTAATTCTTAATCTTTAACTTAGAATTTCATAAATCAAACACTCATTAACAACTTGATTTTAATTAATTCTAGGTTGAGTTACCTTCATTCCAAGAAAATAATTCATCGTAATGTGAAGCTAGATAATATAGTTACCGACAATTAAAAAATAGAACTCTTTAATTTTGGAGGATAGGTTTTCGAGCCATTAAGGTTGTTCTACACTTGTGATCATGAAATCGGACTCGAGGTTACATCATTCCTAAGGTATGATTTCTTTTATAACATGTACATATACATTTGTATTCGGTTCTTTACATTCCTTAATTATAGAAAAACCATTGCTTCGGGACGGCCCTGATGGTTTGGCTTTTTTTAAACCAACTGACTGGAAGTTAAAATAAAAAAACCAACCATGAAACCAACCAATGATCGATTTGGCCAGTTCCACAATTTTTAACCGGACCGTCGACACCCCTAATATAAATTATAACAAAACATATATACAAGCATGCATGCATGCATGTATACAACTAAAGTTGCATACCATTTCTTACCATCTAATTGTAGCGTAAGTATTTTGTGATTATCAGAGCACCCATGTCCATGAAAACAAATTTGAGCCACATGAACAAGAAATCAAAAACTATTGTTCAAATATGCAAAAGGGGTTCAAATCCATATAGAAGTTCATAAGGTGTTTTCCCTCCTAATACTTCAGATGGTGTCCTATTGATCAAATATATTTAGTCAAAACCTAATAGGAACATTACTTTGGAAAAGTAGAGCCCTAGCAACATTAAGCAAATGCATATGTTTCCTCTCAGCAATACCATTTTATTAAGGGGTATAGGCACATGTTATGTTGTTTGATGTATTATTCCCTTTTCTTTACAAAAAGATGACATTTGATTGTTTACAAACTCAACACCATTGTCACTTTTGAAACATTTGATCTATTTATTTATTATTAAACTGAGTTTGAATTATGTAATAAAAATCTTTTATGTTTTCAAACACTTTAGTTTTATTTTTCATTAAACAGACCAAAACAGCTCGAGAATAATCACCAACAATTGTCAGGAAGTATTTAAATCCATCACTGCTAACAACTCTATAGGGACCCCATACATCTAAGTAGACAAGTTTTCCCAATTGACTTGTTTTATAATCACTTAATGGGAAGGGTTCTCTATGTTGTTTAGCCCTATGACAAACTTCACAAGGTTGATTTTTATCATGTTCACCTATGTTGAGTTTATGTTTAAACACTTTGACAGCTTGTTCAGAAGGATGTCCTAGTCTAGCATGCCACATACTATACATGTTAACACTACTAAAACACACCTTACTGTTCAGACATGTATTTCCACATAGATATAAACCTTCAAGCTGTTTACCAGTCAGCAAGACTTTCTTGGTTGACTGGTCCTGTATATAACATGTATTTTTACCAAACCCAACATATAGTTTGTTATCCCTAGCAAGTTTATGTATAGAAATAAGATTAACATTGTATATAGGAACAACCAACACATCTTTTAACACAACACCATTTGCTAAAGTAACATGTCCCGACTAAACAGATCTTAACTCAAAGTTACTGATAATTAGTCGGATTAAATTAACGAAAGAACTTAAACTTTCATAAACATAGGCTTGACCATTAGTGTGTCAAGCCCATGAACTGTTTACGTTTCATAAATTCTGAATGCAAAATATTTGAAACATGTTTAGAAACCATCACAACTATTAAAGTTCTTAAAAGTCTAGCGGAAACGTTAAAAGTTTAGATTCGCATTGCGTCCGGTTCTTCGCGCGACCATGATCCTTGCTCCCCCTACTATGTCCGAACCTAGCACTAACTACATTAAACATGGTTAGTCGATTAGCAAATTGAACTGACGAATTGGTTAAACGGTTTAAGATTGGCTTACAGTACAACAAATCTACATATACCGGAAAATTCGCATATACCAATGATTTACTATATCCAAAGGATCTTTCACCCTTTTTACAAATCCAGAGGATATGACCAGATCATGATCTTTCATCCGGTGACCAGAGGATCCTTCATCTGATGACCAGAGGATCTTTCATCTATTGACCAGAGGATCCTTCATCAGATATACCAAAGATTTTCGTTTAACACAATAGATTTGCATATATCATGTTCAGGGCCGTCCCTGAAAATCTCTGAAAATTTATGTACCCTATCCGAACTGTTAAAAAATAGGCCCTTTAAGCTAAAGTTTAAGTGTTAAATGAGTTATATAAAAAAATATATACATATATATAGAAACTTTTTAAAAAAGTATGCCCTCAAGATTTATGGACCATGTCCGGTTGGCCTCCTCGGACCTCCCCAAAGTAGGGGTGAGCAATGGTCCATACCCGACCCGAGACCCAAGCCGTATATAATTCCAGAACCGAACTCAGACCCTAACAGTAGGTTCGGTCATCGGTCCGGTCATAGTCGGTTCCTTCGGTCCAAGGATAGAAGACCCGACCCGAAATGAAACCTCTTCTTAACTGAAAGAAACCAGCGATTTGATACAATTAAGTTGTTTTAATGGTGCATATTGGATCAATTGGTGAAATACTTCAGCAGTTCAGCCCCGGTTCATGAACTCATTAACTTGGTTCAGGTAAAATTAAGTTGTTTTTTTATATGAACAAACCACAAATATCGATTGATGTTATGGCTATAAGACCTTCATATTTTGATGACCATCACAATATAAGAATCTCCTATGTAACAGTGTAATAAATAATAATACATGAATGAATTCTTGCAGGTTTTGAAGATGGTGGCAGCAGCCTCTTGGTCCCAGCAGCGGATCAGCCTCTTAGTCGCAGCAGCCTATGAATATTGAGATTTATGAATCAAATATGTATTATTTAGGTCATAGGTGATAGGTGGGTTTATATTAGTAATGGATATGGCGCCTAAAATAGTGGCATGTTGGTTAATTTAGGAATTGATTCGGTTCAGCAGGTTTTGACTCGGGTTTCAGCAGGTCCCGACCCGACCCGACCCGAGAACCGGCTGGATATATTTATCAGGACTGATCCAAGAACCTACTAATCATACCCGGTTTGGTTTCTTTGCATTTTTGGGTCGGGACTCGGGTTTTTTTCGGTCCGGACCGATTCTGCTCACCCCTACCCCAAAGACGCCCGTGATCATGTTATCCATACATACAACCAATAACCAAGACTTTTCCACCTTAAATGAGTTACCTTCATTTTAAGAAAATAATTCACCATGACGTGAAGCCAGAAAACATTCTTATTGACAATCAAAAAAGGATAAAACTCGCTGATTTTGGAGAATCTGTTTTCGAGCCATTAGAGTTGTTCTTAACTAGTGGTGAAATTGGGACCCGAGGTTATATGGCTACTGAGGTATATTTTATTTTATGATTACTTATACATTTGTACTCAAGTCTTTAAATTTATTAGTTAGAAAAAAATGTGGGGATTATTGTAGATTGTAAGCAAAATCCCATACGGACATAAATGTGACGTGTACAGCTTTGGGATATGCTTGTGGGAGGTATACTGTTGTGACATGGCATATACATATGATTTAGTCAACATTCCAGCTGATATATACAAGGTATGTATGCATATATGTTTGTATGTTACATGTATGTTTATAATCTTGGTGACATATATTCATGGTTTGTGTAAAATTTGAGATTATAATTTGTTATTGTGATTACAGGACATGGGACCAAGCATACCCGTGCATTGTCCAAGATTGTTGGCTCAGTTAATGCAACGATGTTGGGACACAACCCCTAGGAGAAGTCCTGAGATGAAAGATGTGGTTGTAGAATTAGAAGAGATCATGAAATCCGAAGAGTGGCAAACATTGTCAAAAGATCATAATCGTGCTTATTGTTGCTTCAGGTTCTTCAACCATACAAGATAGGAGGAGGATTGATGCAAGTAGAATTAATTAAAATTCAAACACATATTAAAGTAGAACTTCTATGAAGGTATGGATTGTTTTCGTGTATAAAGTATATATAACATTTCTTTGTTTTGATGATAAACTGAAATCGGAGTACTTATAGTAGATCAACACTTTTTTTTAATCTAAATTTTTAACTTTATAAATGATTATTGTTAATCGCTAATATAAAAGAAAACATTGTACAATAATATGCTGATCTCTTTTAGCTAAACTCACTTTATCCTTATTTAAAAACTAGTGTGAATGTTCGCTCGTTGTAGCGGGTGCGTCTGTTTTGTCGCCTTCTAGTTGTTGGGGTTTGTGGCACGTGTATGTGGTTTGTGGGTGAATTCTAAACATAACCACATTCCAAAAAGGCGTTTACACTTTACACAACTCCGATTCAGGTTATAAACTGTTGACCAAACATTGAAATTGCCAAATCCGTACCGTTATCTCAAAGTCTCAAACCATATAGACTGTCGGCTTACCATGAATTGATCATAATAGGTGAAAGCATGTGACATGGAAATAAGCCAATACCTTAATTCACTTAAATGAATATAGCTAGCAAGCCTAGTGGTATGAAATCATAAAATTTATGTCAAGAGAAAGTATGGAGGAAAAAACCCATCTTACAAGTACATTAGGTGGAATAAAATTTCATGGACCTCTTTTTAGGTAAACACCACTCTTTTTCACTATCATTGGCAAACCATTCCAATAGAACATTAACCAATCAATACATTTGATCCAAAAATTTTGTTTTCTCTTTCGGTAATCAAGCAAAAGTGCGGGCACTTCAATTATTAGTACTTCTTTTTTCCTATCAAATTTTTTTATCGGTTATACTTTGTCCTTTTGTTGTCCTACATTAAATGTAGAAAAAAATACATTATAGTTATTCCAATGTTCAAACCATGATTGTCATTAATTGCTATATCTGAAAACAATATTTGTAAGGTGGTCATGATACATGTAGATGTACAATTTTTACAAAGTGGTCAATCTTAGGAATGACAAAGATGTTCCAAAATAGTGTTATCCCGCTACATTCTTTTTTCTTTTTATAGTGGCTAGTTGCAAGAACGACGAGTAGGTGGTGAGGTCATGGTCGTGTCGATGGCAATGGTTAAGTGGTGGTAATGGGTGGCAATCACTCAAATCTAATAATTTAAACTGGTATTCACACAAAATCCACTAATTTAAATTTGTAAATTTAAGTGAAACTAACCATCACATAATGCAAATTAGGGATGTTATATAATGCATAGATCAATGCTTCATTGCTTCCGAACATAAGTAATGTAACAAGCAGATTTGTTACAACTTGAACTAAAAGAATATATACAAGAAGTTGTTAGGATATTCCAACAACAAAATAATAAAAAAAGTATTCAAGTCAGACCATGAATACTTGATGTATTCTTCTTTTGGTGATATGCATTAGCACAAAGGGCCACCATTTTACCAAATATTCATATATTATATTTTTAACCACTTTCAGAAGAAAAAAAAATAACATAGTGAAGGTGAAGAGCATTGTGGGATTTCAAGGATTACAACATTCAGTTGGGTGTTTATGGTGTTTATGAAGGGGTTATATCTTCATGTGGATACAAAGAGTGCATAAGAGATATATACAATTAATATTAAAGGTTGTAGATGGGGACATAAAAGGAAGAAATTGACAAAAAAAAAATTAGAGACTTATAAAGGACCCTTGGTATACCATATTTACCAATGCCTCCTCCTTTATAACGTAGTATAGATAGAGATAACATATATATGGTCATCTGTATACTGTTCTAGCTCCTTATAGTTTACTTATTTAACCTTTGAATTTGAAGCTGCATATTTATATTTACTAATTAATAATTAAGTTTAAGAAAATAATAATTTGTTTGATAATTAAAAAAAACTAGGTGTATTAATACGCGCGTTGCGCGTTTTTCACATGACGCGTTAATGCGGATTTTTCAAACTCAACATTTAAACAAACTTACTCAATGCCCAACATGTTATCATTCAATTCCGTAACAAATATGTTAATTCAAAATTCAACCAATATGATGAAAACCCACAATCATTCGACTTAACCTCACTCAGAAGTCATGTATTTAGTCATCATCAATGGGTACACAACAACCCACACAGAAGCGAACCGAAGGTCAAATGGTTAATTCCAAAATTAAGTGAAACACTACCATCGATCACTCTCCGTTTTTCTCAATTCAAGAACCGTGACTCACCGGTATAATCATTTCCATATGCCAAAGCCCCATCTTTTATAGTTTTACAGCTCCGCCACGCAACAATCAAAAGGCTTAGCGCTACTGGTTGCAACGATTTTATTTAATGATTTGATCTTTACGTAACTATCTTAATTGTTATGAGATTATGGTATGATGATCTTTATATTGTAGGTTAGAAACCCACAAGGAATCTTGATTATGATTATCTCTAAATATTTTGAGGTTAGTTTCATGGGATTAACCAATAGGTAGGTAGGTGGACAAAGACCATATATATATATATATATATATATATATATAGGGTAGGGTTTAAATAGGAACCACACCTTAAGTAGGAACCATAGGAACTAGGGCTACAAACGAACTGAACTTTCAGCGAACAGTTCATGAACCGTTTGGCGGGAAGTTCGTTTGTGTTCGTTCATTTAGTAAATGAACGAACACGAACAAAAAAATTCGTTCGTTTAGTTAAACGAACGAACATGAACAGAGGCCGCGTTCGTTTGTTTGTGTTCGTGAACGTTCGGTAATGTGTTCGTTTATGTTCGATAGTTTAATGGAGTTTTTAAGTTTTATAATTTTATTTTATATTCTTTAATTTTTATTTATTTTACTAAATTAAATAAATAATTTATGTGAACTAAATATGTAAGACTTCAAGTTTAAATAAATGACGATTTCAAGTTTAAGATGAGAGCTTAGTTTTTTTAGGCACTACTTTATTATGTTTTCCCAATTACCAATATTATGTTATGTACTAAGTACAATTCTACTTAATTTGTTAATATATGTGAATTCGATCTTATTCGAAAATTAATATATGTCCGTTTGTGTTTGTTTTCGCTCATGAACATTTTTTTATGTTCATGAACACTTGTTTGTGTTCATGAACGTTCGTTTATGTTCGTGTGCGTACATGAACAAACTTAACAAACGAACATGAACACACGTGTTTTCTTAACAAACAAACATGAACAAAAAATCTCTTTCGGTAAGTGTTCATGAAATGTTTGTGAACACATAATTTCCATAACAAACGAACACGAACAAAGCCTTGTTCGTGTTCGTTCGGTTCGTTTGCAACCCTAATAGAAACCATTTTATAGTCATTATCTCTAATGGCATGATTGTAAATAATTAGAAGATTAATTAATTGTTTATTTTAATGTAAGGGTATTATGGACTTTTGGTCTTCCACAAAATTAGGTAGGTGTGACATCCGTCACCCTCGTCTTTCGTCAAATTTACAATAATAACCCTTGAAATATTTTCATTATAGTCCCTACGAGTTCGTCGTTTTCAAGTTTAATTTTAGAACGAACTAAAAATTAATCATGCATATTTATTATGGATCGGGTATACGTTTTTAAGCAAATGCGTATCTTGGAACGTTTTTCGAAATGGGTTTTATAAAAAAAATTATTTTTTTTCAAGCTTATAAAGATTTGGAAACTTCTAAGCTAAGTTAAACTAACTTAGTTACAATTTTAAAAAGGAAAACTAACCAATTCATTATTAAACTAACCTAGTTGAATCATGAAGGACCAGTTCTGCCAAACTTTCAAACTTTCAAAACTAACTCTCCACCTTTCCCACTCTCATTTTTTTCCGGCAACCATTCCGGCCAGTTTCCGGCCGAACTCCGGCGATAGTTCTAACATATTTTTAATGCTTGTTAACGCCCCCTTTTGAATGCCGAACGTTTCTCCACAATTAACCAACGCATTGCAATCATTTAATCGAGTTAATAACGAGTTTTAATCAAGTTTTATTCGGGTTATTTAGTGTAACCGATCGGTATTTAAAAATGAATTAAAACGGGTGTTTTACTAGACCATTATATAAATTCATCCTACCAAATCGTTTCTGCACTCATTGTCTTCGAAAACCCACTAAAAATCATATCCAATCATCGTTTGAAGCTACCCAATTCGTGACTTTTAACTCGGTTCTTTCTTCTTCTGTTGCGACCTTTATACACATTGTAAGTCTCATTTCTTTGTGCCATTTTGTTATTCGGCCACCCCTTTACGAAAGCCCTTTGTTACAGGTCGTTAATCAAGACTTAATCGGATTATTGAATTTACTAGGGTTTAGGGTTAGGATTTAGGGAAGAAGATGAAGTTTTGTTATTTTATAAATATAATTATCATTCCACATAATCAACAAAGTATGCAATAGAGTAGTGGTTGTGTGTGTGCTAAGTTTCAGCCAAGACCCGGGTTCGATCCTGCCTGTACACGGGTCTGGCTCATTTTTTTTGTGATCTTTATTTTTCCTTTAATTATCATTATATATTATTCTTATATTAATCATAGAAAATTCATTTTTGCATCGAAAATCATGAAAATTTAGGTGTAGCTTCTTGACACCTCATAGAAAATTATCCCACTTTTATTTTCTGAAAAATGTTTTATTTTTATATTTTTATTGAATTAAATTGTTTTAATCATAGTTAATTGATAAAAAAATATTTTTTAATGATTTTAATCTCAAACTTTTTGAGTAATTATTTCTAACCATTCTAATCTGAAATAAAAATTATTGGTTTAGAAAATATTTACTTTTATTGATTTTCCTATTTTTAATCATTTAAATATGATTTAATCTCATTAAATCAGTTTTAAATATAAATAAGTTTATAAAAATTATGGGAAAATTAATTTCATTGATTTACATCAGAAAGAATCCATTTTCTATAAAAATAATATTTTTGGTTCATGTCTTGTATTTTTAATCTTATTTATGTTTAATTAGATATAAGTAATCATTTATTTATTTATATTATTTAGAAACTATTTTATAAATACTTTTCTTGTGTTGGAAAGTCTTAATTATTATTTGTCGGATAATCGTGTAACTCATATTTATTTATTTCAATATCTATGATCATCGTAATTATTTACAATAATTAGTTAAAGTAATTAATTAAGTGATTTTGCCTTAATTATTCAAAATATTTTATCTAAATATTAAATTGGTAATAATTATGTTACCTAAACCATATTTATAAACTTTGGTATATTATTATTTTATACAACTTTATATTAATCGACTTATCATAAAAAAAACTCTAATTCCCCAAATCGACTTAGCAAACCCTAATGCCTTAGACCTTAGTTACTTTAGACTCTTAGACTTTTCCTTATTAGTATGCTTACACATTATAGGTTGAATTCCTCGGAATTCCCATTACTTAGCTCACGACCGCTTAAGTGGATTTTGATCGCTTTCGCAAACTGTGAGTATATCTTTCCCCTTTTTACTGTTTTACTATTTTTGGGGTGACTCATGTATCTATTATCAAGTTTCTATTACTTCTTACTAAAATAGCAATTCTCATGTGTGGTTTGCTTTATGTTAATTTGTGTGTCTATGACTTGTCAAAATCATTAACCTTTGAGGGTCTGGCATTTCAATGAATAGTACTATGGTATATACCCCTTGTGACTCTGTTGAGAGACCTTGGTCATTGTCTTGTGATTCATATTACTCAAAAATGTTTTGATTCTTGATACTTATTTCTTAGGGTTGATTTTGAATGGACATTACTTAAATTACATAATTGCAAATGGTATACAACACAAGAATTGCGAAACGTTTTGTATTATATCTATCAAACAGATGTACTCACCAATACATTATATGTGTTGACAAATTATTTTGTACATGTTTCAGGTGACGTTTGATCTTACTTGCTTTCACGCTTAGGCTGGACCTAGTGCTTAAATAAAAGTTGAACATTTATTTTCTATGTTTGAGATTACTATTAAGACTCTTTGTATTTCGTTTTGAATAATGAAAGTTTATTGCTATTAATATTTACATTTTAGTCCATGTGCTTTTGAACAATCGTCACTACGTGAAACCTCGATGTTTCCGCCATCGGTTGGGGTGTTACAGTAGGTTATCATAACACATAATTTAAATTGATTACACCATAAATACCTCCTAAAAACCATCTCCTTCTCCATTTGCTGATTTAGGGATAATATTAAAAAAAATGAATCATACAAAACGTAATTATCACGTCAAAAAAAATGAGTCGCTTTATTATTATCAAATGCCTATACACTACTGTATATTATACGTTGGTGTATATTACGTAAAGAGAATGAGAGACATAACCGCTATAAGCCAAATGCCTATACACAAGTGTATATAATGGTAAATTTTTATTTAGCTATATAGTTGTTGTAAGTTGAAGTGTACATTGGTGTATATCAGTTTTTTTTTGTTCAGTCATCATCATCATCAACACATATATACAATGGTGTACATCAGTTATACATTGATATATATCAGTTTTTTTCTTTCATTCAACATCATCAACACATATATACATTAGTGTATATTTGTTTTTTCATTCATCGTCATCACCAACACAAATAAACATTGGTGTATATCAGTTTTTTTATCATCATCATTAACCCAGATATACAATGTATATTCGTTTTTTCATTTATCATCATCATCGTTGACACAGATATACATTGATGTATATCAGTTTTTTTTTCATTCAACATCATCAACACAGATATACATTGGTGTATATTCGTTTTTTCATTCATCATCATCACCAAAATTGAACTGCCCGGTATAAATAGTTAAACCGTTAATGTATCAAATCGGTACTATATAAAAACCAGTATTTAAACATTCAATATTTCTCTGTTACGATGGATGGCCCAAAAACTACACAAAAATAAAAGCTACATCTTTATCTTGTTTTCTAGTATCAACACTAAGCCCACAAAAGAATTATCTTGTTTTATTAGTCTTCCACTGCAACGTCAACTCGTCAAGTACACCAAGAAAAACCAAAGTGATAAATCAATAATAAATATTA
The DNA here is from genome assembly GCA_028751855.1 of Ambrosia trifida. Taxonomy (NCBI): domain Eukaryota; kingdom Viridiplantae; phylum Streptophyta; class Magnoliopsida; order Asterales; family Asteraceae; genus Ambrosia; species Ambrosia trifida. The sequence goes on from CM054129.1 coordinate 116,413,895, forward strand.
TCATTTAATAATACAAATAAGACTTTAATAGAAATTAATAATAAAAAATACCAAGACCTGACGGTGAATGAAAGAAGACTACGTGAATGAAAAAGATAAGATCTTTATTATTTTTTTTGAGGAGCGGCGCAAAATATTATTATTTTTCAAAGCTTGTCAACAGCTGCCATTGAGGCTTTCGACAAGAAGCAAACTTTTGACACAGCAGCTTGAGAGGAGAAGTGAAGGACATGAAGGTTTGGGTTCAAGATTGAGTATTTGTAAAATGAATTAGGGTTGTGATTAGGAGAGAGTATTTGTAATTACACTTATACCCTTTAGATTAAAATCAAGGATGGATGGCTAGGATTGGTTCCTAAGTTCTTAACTAGGGTGGTGGTTCCTAATTGATCTCAATCATATATATATATATATATATATATATATATATATATATATATATATATATATATATATATAGGGTAGGGTTCAAATAGGAACCAACCCTTAAGTAGGAACTATAGAAACCAATCTGAGCCATCCATCTTCAATGGCATGATTGTAAATAAGTAAAACTTTAATTAATTGTTATTTTAATAAAGGGGTATTAATGTCTTTTGTTCAATATCATTGTTATTAGGTAATTAATAAGAAACTCCTGTATATTTGGAAACAGCAAATTAGTGTTTATGGTATACCCAAACGTATTTATTGAATATATACTAATAAAATTATATCTCGGTATATATACAACAGTGTACATTGGTGTATATCAGTTTTTTTTGTTCATTCATCATCATCAAACACATATATACAACGGTGTACATCAGTTATACATTGATGTATATCACTTTTTTCTTTTCATTCAACATCATCAACACAGATATACCTTGGTGTATATTCGTTTTCTCATTCATCATCATCACCAACACAAAATATACATTGGTGTATATCAGTTTTTTTTTGTTCATTGGTGTTGAATGAAAAGAAAAAAAGTGATATACATATATACAACGGTGTACATTAGCTATACATTGATGTATATCACTTTTTTTCTTTTCATTCAACATCATCAACACAGATATACATTGGTGTATATTCGTTTTTTCATTCATCATCATCACCAACACAAGATATACATTGGTGTATATTCGTTTTTTCATTCGTCATCATTCAACAGCATCAACACAGATATACATTTCATTTTTCCTAATGAATATAAACCTGTGTATATTTAACGTAACATTTAGAACGTCATTTACCTACTATACTACACTTCTGTATAATAATTAATAGATATGTTGTTATACACTGGTGTATAACAACTTATAAACTAACAACAAATCTTTTCATCGTTGTACAACCCAATAACTACATATAATACACCTACACCAGTGTATAACTATATCATCATTCCAATACTGTACGTAAGTATGAATTCCAGAATACAAAACAAACTGTTTCAAAAGTCAAAAATAAAACGAAACTATACGGATCATCCGATACAAAAAACGTATGAGAAAACGAAATACAGTTAAAAAAACAATACATAAATACCTTGATTTTCAACACTATTTAGTAACAAAGGTTGTGATGGTGTTTCATGATCTTCTATCACATGAGATTGTGATTCAATGGTTTCATGTATAGAATTATTATCCATAACTTGGAATTATGAATCGTAGGACGATTTTAGTTTCTTTTTAATCGCAAGTTTTTTCAATCAAATTGAATTAAATCTTATGATTGCTATGAACGTGATTTTTATGATTAAGTAATTAGATAAGAATACCAACGAAAATAGCTTTGCGAAGAAGGAACATCGCTACAAATGACGATAAGTGTATTTTCTGTTAAGAATTGGGGGAATCAGCGGAACATATCTTAACGGGATGTGGGTTTTCTAATGCTATTTGGCAGGGGATTGCGAGTTGGTGCAAGGTGCCTAACTTATAAGCTTTGAACATTCGTGATTTGTTAGATGTTTATAAGCATGTCCCAGGTTCGGCTATCAAACGTGATATATTTCAAGGGGTGATTATCATATCAGCTTGGAGGGTATGGAAAGCGCGGAACCAGAAAATTTTCGAAGACAAGAACTCCAAGGTGGTAGAGATTGTGTCGGATGTGAAGGCGTATGGTTTTTTGTGGTATAGGAATAGATATAAGAAGGAAAAGGTATATTGGAAACAATGGTGTAGATTCGATTTCATGTAACTGGTTTGTTTTTTGCCGGGCTATTTCCTTCTTGGAAATAATTTTTCGGTTTTTTGTTTGTTAATGAAAGTCAATTTCCAAAAAAAAAAAAAAAAGATATGATAATGGTTGAGAGATTTAAGGAAACCCAATCTCTAATTAAAACAACTGCCATATATAAAAAAGTCTTAATCAATTAAAAAGATAATATTTAATTGTCTAATTACATAAATACCCACTAGATCAAAATTATAAATGGATGGCTTAGATTGGTTCCTAAGTTCCTAACTAGGGTATTGGTTCCTATTTGATCTTTTTCCTATATATATATATTTCAAGGCTGCAAGAATTGAACCAAGGTAACCACCTTATAAAGAAACCAACTCAACCACCACACCACTAATAAACATGTTGAAAGTATTTGAAAATAATAGGTATTTAACATAACAAAATGAATAAAAAATAATAAAGTTACTATTAGTTGTCTATTAATATAATACTAGGTTGAAGCCCCGTGTGTACACGCGGTACATGTCCATGGCAAATGAAAAAAATTCTTATGCAAATTTTATTTATTGAAAGTTACGTAATACAATTCGTATGAAATTTGGTTGATTGTAAATTATCATAAAAAGTTTAATGTTACCTAATAACAATATATGAATCAACAAATGTTTGATTTGACGTGATTTAAAAACAAATAATGAAATGAATAAACATATATTTATTGTAACGGCACGTAAATGAAGATTAAATTCAAAGTAAATAAATGTAGTTTAACAAATCATAAAAATGTATGGTGCTAATAAAGTAAAACTAAAATATAATGATAATACAAAATATGGATTTGGGAATTACATTCTCGTCAATGACTATCATCTCAATTGAGTAAACATCTTTAGGATTGCGACGATCAGGTTGACGCCAAAGCCGAATGATCTTTACCTTCAAAGCGACATTCTTTTGGTTGACATCAATTTGGTTAACCATGGTAAACTCTTGTGCTTGTGGGACAACCATTGTTCTCTTCGGGTAATCACAAAATTAGACTAAAATTAGGAATGAAATAAAAGTGTAAAAAATTTAAGATAAACAATCAACTAAAATTGACATTATCAAAATATGAATATTCATATACATCGAAATGGATTAATATTCAAACATATCTGAAAACAATACTAAATTAGTCGTTCAAACATTATTAATGCAAGTCCATATTCAAAACTAACGAAAATTATAACATCATATTTCTCAAAAATAAGTTATATAGATATTATACTTATATCATAAGGAAAAATCTAAAACAACAAATAACAAAATCATAGAAACGTTCTAAAGGTATGCTTACATTTTCGGATGCTTCCACGTTCGGTTTATATGGTGTGTAGAGCAAGTGTGATCAATGTGGTACCGTGTAATTAAATAGATGAAGTATAAAAATAGAAGGATTGGAATTTGACTTAAATCAATGAAAAAAGCTTAAAATTAGCAACGTAATTGTAGTCGTACATTGATTATCATTTATGACAAATGACAAATTATGTATTCGTAAATTGGTATGGTCAAGATTTATTTTTGTTTTATTATAATGAACCTATTGTATACATGGTGATGTTTAAAATGCTTTTAATTGTCTTGATTGACTTACCATTTATAGTGGTAATCGATATTATTATTTTGAAAAATACCAAATTTAATGATTTAGTCAATTTATTAAATTCAAAATCGTTTCCTAAGTTAAGTTTAGGCTGGGCATAAAAATTATAAGTCTTTTGTGCACATTTGAAATGTGTATTCAATCGGAATTTTTTTAATTAAGTTTGTTGAATGCTTTATAAATATGGTCTTAGAGTAAAAGGTGAAAACGAAAATGATTCAATAATTTAGAAAAAGAGTGAGGAATGTGTGGAACGATTTTTATAATGATTTAATGCTTTAAAAATATGGTCTCATATTTGTTTATGAATTCTGCATATTTATGACATGATTGGTAATCTATTTTAGTAATGATTGATTGATAATTTAATGTATGAAATGGTTAATTCAAATTTGTTTCCTATGTTAAGTCTAGGCTGGAAAAGCTTTTCTAATTTATCAGTTGTTGAGCATTTGTTCGGTACGTTTGTGTATGGCATGTTTGGTGAATCCGGGTAAAAGAGTGACGTTGGGCATAATTCGGCCAGTTTAATTGGAATCGGTTTTGCATTTTTTAGGTTCAAAGGATCAGTTAAACTTTATTAGTGGTTTTAATTTGTTATTTTTTGTATTTATATAAACAATGTATAACAAAATTGTGTTTAAGGTTATTAAATATCTTTAATTGAAATTATTAATGTTGACTAAACTTAAATTTAATTTACTATTAATTTACATATGGTGTATATATTAGGTAATTATCAACTTTATTTCAATCAAATTTAAATACATAGGTAATTGTCGCTAGGTTTGTCAACTTTATGCTTACATTTATCCTAAAAAATATTTTTGTAAACAGGTTTAAATGATTACCGAAAATAATCATTTATTTTTTATACAAACTTTACAAAAATAATATAACTAACATCTATATAATAAATAAGGCTTATTATGGTAAACTTAATTCGTATTAATGTTAATATAAATTCGGTCAATTATTAAAATTATTAAAAGATAGTAATAAATAAGATTAAATTGTCTCAAAATATTATTAATTTAATTGATAACAATCATTAAGATTCAAATTTCTGATTAAATGACATTAAATTCGGTCAACTTTATTAATGTAATTAAATAACAATAATTCAGAATTAATTAAATTAAAATTGGCCTAATAGTATCAGCCGAATATGGAATGTAGGATTGAATAATCAAAATTAACATAAAAACATTGTCGATAGTTTAATGTTTAAAAAATATTGTTGACCGATTGTTGAATGTTAAACAACATCTTCAAAAAAAAAAATTAAAAGTCGGTTTCTTGTGTCATATACAAAATCCGAAGATTCAAACGAATACAATAAATAAACAGAATCGATAAACTCTTGAAAAGGATTTAGACAATAAATAAACAAAAAGGTTTTATAGATACAAAGCTGGAGCTCCATATACCTAATTGGATCCTAGAATTTGTGTCTTCGGATCAAATCATGTTGTTCAAATGTTAAAACATAGCATTAGTAAAACCGATTGAATAGTAATAAAATTAACAAAAATCCGAATGAAAAATCCTTATTATCCCTTTAAAAAAAATTCTGATTCAATATTTGTATATTACAAATCCGTTTATCACAATCAGATTGAATATGTGTTTATCACGATTCCGTTTAATCTGTTTTTATTCCGTTTGAATACATGGGTATATTACAAATTTGTTTATCACATTCCGTTTAACCGGGTTGCATATTTTCATTCACTACAAATCTGTTTTTAAAAAATTTCCGATTGAATACATGGATATATTACAAATATGTTTATAGCACAAATCCGGTTATCACAAATCTGAATGAAAATATGCTTTTAAAAAAAATATGGTTTCAAATGAATCAAAATACGCTTCAAATGATTTCAAATGAATGAAAATATGCTTCTAAAAAAATCCGATTGAATATTTCTATATTACAAATCTGTTTATCATAATCCGATTGAATATGTATGGATAATCAACATTAGAATAGTAGTATGGATGTTTACCTTTAATCGGTTGTGGATAATCAAGAAATGATGTAAGATGAAGAAGAAAGCCCTAAAGATTTGTTAGGAATTAGATTCAGAGCTTTGATATAGAGTAGTATCAATAGAAATTAGAAGAGTAGTATGAGAGTTTTGATATGGAGAATGAAAAAAAATGAAAGAAAGAGGTTTTTATACTAATAAATTCGGAGCTCCATATTTGTTGTTGGATCCTAGAGGCCCTCTCTAAGGCCTCCATTCGACCCGAGGTTATTCATTTATTATATAGATGACTAGCTGATTATCCCGGGAGTGTCCCGGTGTTGAAAAATCTAATATTACTTAATAAAAAAGGATTAAAAAAAAGTAAACAGTCTCAACCTGTTTTAATGTTAAAGAAAGTTGTTCTAATGTTTATACTATCAAAAGGGGTTCTCATGTTGCATTCCTAGCAGATTAAAAAATCTCAACCTCTTTTAATGCTAAGCATATCGTTATAGCACATGAACATGGACAATTAATATATGTAGTAGTAGGTTCAAAAACATATATACTATCATAACATGATTAGTGACTTGCCTATATATGTTTAAGAAATTACCTAAATACATTGTGTTTTTTTCTGAATGAACAAAAACTCACTAAAAAAACATTTTTTTTGTTTTTGTATAGCACAGTGATATATGCTGCTCGTTGGAAAGATAATAAAGCGATCGTTAATTTGGTGTAAATTTTTTTTCAAAAAAATGTCATACATAAAAGTTACTAACGTTTAAAAATTGTGAGCGGAAAATAAGAAAAAAATAAAGATAAAAATATTAATTAACATATTTGAAATTTTAAAATAATTAATAGTTCACTAACATTTAAAAATGTGAGAGGAAAATAAGGAAAATATATTAATTAACATATTTGAAATTTTAAGATAATATAGATATAGATTTTATTTATTTAAAAATACAAAATAAATAATTTAAAAAAAACTTCACATGATGCCACATGACACATTCAATGGGGGGGGGGGGGGGGTTGAGGCCTCCATTGAATGCCACATCATACAAACTCAATTCTTTTATTATAAGTTATAGATTATAGATAATGTAATTGAAAATAGGAATAAGGCATAAAAAAAGTTGGAACAAATACATCTAAACATGATTAGGTTTATACCGATGCCAAAATATACATACTTGAAAAATTAAAAATCACAAGAAACCTCCTCCGTAACAAATATTGAAAAATTAATATATCTTAATTTTTATCTTAATTATTTAAACTAATTTATTTATTTTAATCAAATTCTTATTTTATAATCTATATCTATAACTTATAATAAAAGAATTGAATTTTTATGAGGTGGCATTCAATGGAGGGTGCCATGTGATACTTTGAGGTGATAGTATTGAATTTATTATTTTAAATAAAAGATCAATTTTTAAAATTTTTATTTTCTTTTTTTAAATAAAATCTATATCTATATTATCTTAAAATTTCAAATATGTTAATTAATATCTTTTACTTATTTTCCTCTCACATTTTTAAATGTTAATTATTATTTTTAAATTTCAAATATTTTAATTAATATTTTTATCTTTATTTTTTCGTTATTTTTAACTCACAATTTTTAAACGTTAGTAACTTTTATGTATGACATTTTTTGTTGAAAAAAAAAATTACACCAAATTAACGATCTGTGACACCCGGCAAATTCTGGTTAACAACGTTGTCTAGATGAAAGTCTACCTTAGCGAGTCACGCGTATATTGCACTTAACTGGGTTAGTTAAGTCGGGTTATGGTTCGGGAACTATCGGTTTAGTCTAGAAGATCATTGGATGTTGGTCTAGAGGTTCATTAGATGTCGGTCCTTAACCAAGTGTACAAACGGTGACGATTTGTAGGATCGTCAGGGCATACGGAACATACAAGTCTCGAGTCCCGGGAATTGGTGAACGAGTGTGAATATGTGTATTTACATGTGTTATGTGTTTACAATCATTATGTGACTTGTCGGTATGTGAAAATGTGTTAACATATGTTAAAACGGGGTTTAACGCACAAAACACACGAAACCAGCCCCTATAGGCGATTAGGGAAGCCTAATCGCCCATAAGGGAGGCGAGTAGGCTCTTTAGGGGCGAGTAGGGGGCCAAATGCATGACTGTTCATGCGATTAGGCCCCAAATGCATGAACTTACATGCGATTAGGACCCCTAATCGCGTGTAAAGCTGCATAATCGCGTGTTACGGGCTGGACGACTAAAAACGACTATAAATACCATACTTGGCCTCATAAACTTCATAATACAAACCCTAGTCGTCCCATAACCCGCCCCAACACACACACAACCTCTGGAACGCGATTTTTGATCAAAACACAAGGTTTCAAGCTTAATCCATCATTCTTTCACAAATCTAAGGTTTGGTTTCCATCCATGAATCTTTATAAACGTTTTTATTCAATCCCTAATAGTCCAGACCTGTTCTAAAACGGAAAAGCTTTCTGAAAATCGTTAATAAGTGTTGATAATCGGATTCTAACTAGTATACATGTGTTATGTGTGTTTATGATTAGAAAGCTAGGGTTTTTATGATTCAAGATGAATGAATGACATGTTATTATGTTAGATCAGAATAATATTGATGTTATGTTAATGAAATCTGAGTAATTGATTATTAGGGTTATGGTTATGCATGTTAATGTGGTGTTCATGCTATGTGTATGGTATTTGGATTACATGGTTGCATGCAGGACTGATAATACGAGGTTAAACGAAGGATTTTGGTTTAAACATGTTTAGAATAGTTGTTGGGATGATATTGGGTGGTTACACACGTTCTGGATCTGATTTGGAGCGTTAAACGCGCGAAAAGACGGAACAGCAAGGTTACAGGCGATTAGCAATCCTAATCGCCTATGTTAGAGGCGATTAGGAGGCCAATCGCCTATGTTCCATGCGATTGGGGGCTAAATGCTAGTAGTTACATGCGATTAGCCCTAATTGCTAGTAGATACATGTGGTATAGCCCTAAATGCTAGTAGTTACATGCAATTAGCCCTAATTGCTAGTAGATACATGTGGTATAGCCCTAAATGCTAGTAGTTACATGCGATTAGCCCTAAATGCTAGTAGTTACATGCGATTAGCCTTCCTAAATGCTAGTTGACTTTTCCTAATCGCGTGTACTGCTGTAAGTATAAATTAGCATTCCGAGACCCGATTTGACATGTAGGAACATGCTAGGAACCTCGTAACATATCTAATAACTTGGTAACATATGTTTGGATGTAAATCGGTGATACGTGAGCTATGTGCTATAACTTGTTGTGCGTTAACGTATGTTAAGTGTGATTGCATGATTGCATGTTTGAGAGCGTAAACATAACACGAGAAGTCTCGGGTCACCAATGGGATGTCGAGTCTTGTACTTTGGGTCAATTAAACAGTCTCGGTGTTTTCAAACGAACTTGGTTATGGTCTGGACATCTAGGGACTAACTAACCTGCGGGTTATTAGTCTAAGTGCTTGTAACTGTCATATGTTAGGTCGCCGCTTTACGGGACTAGCATAGCTGCTGAGTTATTCGTATTACGAAGTAACGCAACTTAAGGTGAGTTTACGGCCCCTCTTTTAAACTGGTTTCATATTCTCGGGGGAGAAAACATGTGTTAAAACGATTACTTGGTAACTACTGTCATACTATGGGTTTCTATTGTGTACTACACGATCTTTGGAAGTCCCGGGGGGAACCATGAATGTGCGGGTTTGCACAACGGGGAAATGTGAATAGCGCTATTGGGAGTGACCAACCCCGCTCGTCGGCTTGGAGGGCCGGGCGAGTGCATATTGTCTCAAACAGGAACTACAGGAACAACAGGGTTACTACATCGGGCACACATTTGGTTTGCGAGTTAGTAATGGTTTTCCAATCGTGGTAGTAACAAAACATACGCCTAGCTAGCGTACACTGGTTTTCGATTTGTTATAGTATGGACAGGTTGACTTGGTACTTGGATTACAAAACCTGTAAACTCACCAGCATTTTTGTGCTGACGTAAACTTTTACATGTTTTCTCAGGTCGCTAAGGTAGCACTACTGGATTAGGGCGCACGCGTCTGCACGGCGTCTAGTTAGAGTCGCATGGTTTTCATATGTTGAACATTTGGTTTACTTTTAAGATACTGTTTTGAATAAGCTTCCGCTGTAAACAGGGATTTTAAACTATGTTTTGAAATTGCATTATATTCATTTAGACTTGTTTATTGTGATCGTTGGTTTGGATCCTGGTTTGTCATACGCCTCGCGGTAAAACTCCGCAAGTGGATTTTGAGGGTGTGATAGATTGGTATCAGAGCCAATGGTTATAGTGAACTAGGACTGCATGTAGAGTCTAGTCTATAGCCGAGTCGCACACACTAGACGATCACATGGTACTAAACATTATGGTGGTTTACGTATGGTCTTGTCGGGGTGTCTCTAAATCATTTGGTCTTTCTACGTTACATCATCCGTTTTATCTTAGGTCGGGTTACTTACTTTCTAGGCAGTGTAGTATATTGGAGTGAATCGTGTACTCTTGAGATTTGTCCAAGGCTCGGACATCTCCCTTTCATACTCCAATAGAAACACTTGCCATAAACTACCGTAGTATTACGGTGTATAGCTAAGAGTCTATGTTCGGTGATTTGAACTTTGAACTAGGAGAACACTTGGAGGACCATGTAGAGCGGTTTATCATTTTGGGTGCACACAAAATCATAAACCGAAATGCATGGAAGCCCTGGTGAGCTCTGGGTTTGAAGGGATAGTCCTGGATTGGATCTAGCTTTGATCTTGTAAACATTAGTGGTTATCTTTATCTGCGAAACTAAATTTTCTCGTTCTTTCTGCCAGAATCATGTCTGGAGTAAGAGGAGGACGTGGAGGTGGTCGCAATGGTGGACGTGGTGGTGGTCGCGGTGGTGCTGGTGGTCGTGGAGGTATCAACCTATCGCAGGCTGATCTGAACAACTTGCTCCAAGCTGCCTTCCAGTTAGGGCACAATGGTGGTGGTAAGTTGATTTATCCATTTTCTTTGCCTCATTAGTGAACCTTGTTTACATTCGTCGTGATTCCTCACGCATTTCATTTCAGGTGGTCCTATTAACCCACCCCCACCCATGTGTACCTACAAGATGTTTCGGGACTGTAAGCCCCAGGAATTCTCTGGCATTGAGGGTGCGGTGAGCTTGCTTAGGTGGCTGGAGAAAGTGGAGTCAGTGTTTCTGATGTGTAACTGTCTCCCAGAAGATCGGGTTAAGTATGCTGCTGCGTTATTCCAGGATGTTGCATTGACTTGGTGGAATAACATCACCCAGAATATGGGTATTGGGGAGGCGTATGCTATGCCTTGGGAGAATTTTGTGCAGCTGCTGAAGCGTGAGTACTGTCCGAGGGAAGAGGTGCAGAAGTTAGAGCACGAGGTATGGAACCTCAAGATGTCTGGGTCTGAAATTGAGAAGTATACTGTGAGGCGGAATGAGTTGGCAGTGTTGTGTCCCGATCTGCATGTGCCAGAATACAGGAGGATCGAGCATTATATCTCGGGGTTAGTACCGGAAATCGCAGGGTTAGTGGCTGCGGGAAATCATCCTACATACGCAGAGGTGGTCCGATCGACTCATAGGATGACCAACTTAAAGGTGAATGAGGGTATTTTGCCTGCCAAGGGCTCGACTGTTAAGGCCCCAGAGAACAACAAGCGCAAGTGGGATAATGAAGGGAAGGGATCTGGGCCAGCACAACAGGGTAAGAGGTTTGATAATGGGGGTTCTTCTTCTTCGGGTAACAAGCAGGGTGGTTATGCGGGGAAACTGCCCAAATGTAACAAGTGTGTACGTCATCATCAAGGGAACTGCGACAGTAACCGTTGTCATCGCTGCCAGCGAACAGGGCATTTTGCTAAAGATTGTCGGGCTACACTTCCCTCAACCCAGGCCCCGACTACTAACTCAGCTCCTACTACTCAAGGGACTACGGGAAGACAAGGATGTTACAACTGTGGTGAGACTGGGCATTACAAGAAGGATTGCCCAAAGCTGAAGCAGGGTGGAAACAACGGTAATGGGAACAACGGGGGCGGTGGCAGGAATGCACGCGCCTTCGTCATTGGAGCCGCTGAGGCTAGACAGGATCCTGACACAGTTACCGGTACGTTCCTTCTCAATAATCGTTCTGTTAGTGTGTTATTTGATTCTGGTGCCGACAAGAGTTTTGTATCCATGGGAGTTAGTCGACTGCTAGATGTAGTACCCGTACTATTAGAGACTAAGTATATTATTGAGTTGGCTGACGGTAAAAAGATTGAGGCTACTAGTATCCTTCGGGGGTGTCAATTAGAGTTGTCGGGTTTATCGTTCCCCATCGACCTTATGCCGGTACCTTTGGGTAGTTTTGACGTTGTGGTAGGAATGGATTGGTTGTCCTTGTATCGCGCGGAGATTGTCTGTTACGATAAGGTTATTCGGATTCCTCTCCCTGATGGAGAATTCCTTTCTGTGTACGGTATCAAGGGTGGTGTTCCGCTAAACATCATCTCTAGCATGAAAGCCCTTAAGTGTCTTCGAAAGGGCTATCCAGCCGTTTTGGCACTTTTATCTGTTTCCTCTGGTGATGAGAAGAAGATCGACGATATTCCAGTTGTACGCGAGTTTCCTGATGTTTTTCCCGATGATTTACCTGGTCTTCCTCCCCATCGTCAAGTCGAGTTCGGTATTGATCTTGTACCAGGGGCTGCTCCTATTGCTCGGGCCCCCTACCGTCTTGCACCTCCCGAGATGCAGGAATTGTCTAGTCAGTTACAGGAACTCTTGGACAAGGGTTTCATCAGACCAAGTTCTTCCCCTTGGGGAGCCCCGATTCTATTTGTTAAGAAGAAGGATGGAAGTTTCTGATTGTGTGTGGACTACAGAGAACTGAACAAATTGACCGTCAAGAACCGTTATCCTCTTCCACGTATTGATGATCTATTCGACCAACTTCAGGGTTCTAGTTATTATTCCAAGATTGACTTGAGGTCCGGTTATCACCAGTTGCGCGTAAGGGAAGCTGACGTTGCAAAGACTGCCTTTCGTACACGTTATGGCCATTTCGTACACGTTATGGCCATTTCATGGACTTGATGAACCGCGTTTGCAAACCATATCTGGACAAGTTTGTCATTGTGTTTATTGATGACATTCTGATCTACTCTAAGAACAAGACCGAACACGAGGAACACCTGCGTTTGGTTTTGGAACTTTTGCGACGGGAACAACTTTACGCTAAGTTCTCAAAGTGTGACTTTTGGTTACGCGAAGTTCAATTCCTAGGACATGTGGTTAATGAACTAGGAATTCATGTCGATCCAGCTAAGATCGAAGCGATCAAGGACTGGGGAGCACCTAAGACGCCAACTGAGGTGCGGCAATTCCTAGGCCTTACGGGCTACTATCGTCGTTTCATTCAGGGGTTCTCGAAGATCGCTCAACCCCTGACCACTCTCACGCAGAAGGATAGGAAATTCGACTGGGGTGAACCACAAGAGTCAGCGTTTGAAGAACTGAAGTCCAAACTGTGTTCTGCTCCTATTTTGTCTTTACCTGAAGGCCCTGATGCTTTTGTTGTTTACTGTGATGCTTCTATTCATGGTCTCGGTTGCGTGTTGATGCAACGCGAGAAAGTGATTGCGTATGCTTCTCGTCAACTCAAGGTGCACGAGAAAAACTACACCACCCATGACTTGGAGTTGGGTGCCGTGGTATTCGCGCTGAAAATTTGGAGACATTACTTGTACGGTACCAAATGCACCATCTACACCGATCACAAGAGTCTTCAACATATTTTCGACCAACAACATTTGAACATACGGCAGCGTCGTTGGATTGAACTCCTGAACGACTATGATTGTGCCATTAAGTACCATCCTGGCAAGGCGAATGTTGTAGCAGACGCCTTGAGCAGGAAGGAATCAACTAAACCTCGTCGCGTTCGGGCGTTGCAGCTCACCATTCATTCATCCCTACCTGATCAACTCCGTTCTGCCCAGTTAGAAGCTTTGAAGGAGGAAAACCTTAAAGCTGAGACTATGCACGGTGCCGACAAGCACCTCGAGCGAAGGCCTGATGGCCTGCACTACTTCGCAGAACGCATATGGGTTCCTTTATTCGGGGGACTACGGGAGCTTGTCCTTGATGGGGCTCATAAGTCCCGGTATTCTATTCATCCTGGTTCGGATAAGATGTACCAAGATCTGAAAGTGCTGTACTGGTGGCCAAACATGAGGTCAGATATATCCTCATACGTGAGCAAATGCTTGACCTGTGCTAAGGTCAAGGTGGAATATCAGAAACCGTCGGGTCTCTTGCAACAACCTGAAATTCCGGAATGGAAATGGGAACGGATTACAATGGATTTTGTCACGCAACTTCCTAAATCACCAAGTGGTAATGACAAGATATGGGTGATTGTCGATCGGTTGACGAAATCAGCCCATTTTCTTGCTATTAAGGAGACCGACACCATGGATCGTTTGGCTCGTCTTTATTTGAAGGAAGTTGTTTCTAAGCACGGGGTGCCAGTTTCTATTATCTCGGATCGTGACTCCCATTTTACTTCTCACTTCTAGAAGTCTTTGCACAAGGCTTTGGGTACCCAACTAGACATGAGTACAGCTTATCACCCACAGACTGACGGTCAGAGTGAGCGCACGATTCAAACTTTAGAAGACATGCTGCGGGCATGTGTGATCGATTTTGGCAAAGGTTGGGAAGCTCATTTACCGTTAGTAGAATTCTCGTACAACAACAGTTATCACACGAGCATCAAGGCGGCTCCGTTCGAGGCACTGTACGGACGGAAATACCGTTCTCCTCTTTGTTGGGCTGAAGTGGGTGAGAGTCAACTCACTGGGCCTGAACTAGTGTACGAAACTTCGGAAAAGATCGTACAGATTCGTAACCGGTTGGCTGCGGCACGGGATCGGCAAAAGAGTTATGCCGATCAGCGTCGCAAACCATTGGAATTCCAAGTTAATGACAAAGTACTTCTAAAAGTCTCACCATAGAAGGGCGTCATACGCTTTGGGAAGCGTGGCAAACTCAATCCGCGGTATGTCAGCCCATTTACGATCCTGGAACGGATTGGGCCGGTGGCATATCGTCTTGATTTACCGACGGAGCTCGGTAACGTACATAACGTCTTCCATGTGTCCAACTTGAAGAAGTGTCTGGCTGACGAGTCTCTCATTGTTCCACTGGAAGAGATCAAGGTTGATGATCATCTTCGGATTGTGGAAGAACCTGTGGAGATCCTTGATTACAAGATTCGTAGCCTACGTCACAGCAAGATTCGCATCGTTAAGGTTCGGTGGAACTCGAACCGGGGACCAGAGTACACTTGGGAACGGGAGGATCAGATGAAGTCTAAATATCCTCATCTCTTTCCTAAGGAAGCGTTCGAGTCGAGATATGTCTCTTCTGCAGCTGAATGAATCTCGGGGCGAGATTCCTTTTAACGTGGGGATGATGCGACAACTCGGGTAAATCTCTCTTTTGGTTTCTATCTTTTGTTTGTTCCCTTCGTTATTTCTTTTGTTCTTTTGGTACTTGTGCAATTTTCGGGACGAAAATTCTTTTAACGTGGGGATGATGTGACACCCGGCAAATTCTGGTTAACAACGTTGTCTAGATGAAAGTCTACCTTAGCGAGTCACGCGTATATTGCACTTAACTGGGTTAGTTAAGTCGGGTTATGGTTCGGGAACTATCGGTTTAGTCTAGAAGATCATTGGATGTTGGTCTAGAGGTTCATTAGATGTCGGTCCTTAACCAAGTGTACAAACGGTGACGATTTGTAGGATCGTCAGGGCATACGGAACATACAAGTCTCGAGTCCCGGGAATTGGTGAACGAGTGTGAATATGTGTATTTACATGTGTTATGTGTTTACAATCATTATGTGACTTGTCGGTATGTGAAAATGTGTTAACATATGTTAAAACGGGGTTTAACGCACAAAACACACGAAACCAGCCCCTATAGGCGATTAGGGAAGCCTAATCGCCCATAAGGGAGGCGAGTAGGCTCTTTAGGGGCGAGTAGGGGGCCAAATGCATGACTGTTCATGCGATTAGGCCCCAAATGCATGAACTTACATGCGATTAGGACCCCTAATCGCGTGTAAAGCTGCATAATCGCGTGTTACGGGCTGGACGACTAAAAACGACTATAAATACCATACTTGGCCTCATAAACTTCATAATACAAACCCTAGTCGTCCCATAACCCGCCCCAACACACACACAACCTCTGGAACGCGATTTTTGATCAAAACACAAGGTTTCAAGCTTAATCCATCATTCTTTCACAAATCTAAGGTTTGGTTTCCATCCATGAATCTTTATAAACGTTTTTATTCAATCCCTAATAGTCCAGACCTGTTCTAAAACGGAAAAGCTTTCTGAAAATCGTTAATAAGTGTTGATAATCGGATTCTAACTAGTATACATGTGTTATGTGTGTTTATGATTAGAAAGCTAGGGTTTTTATGATTCAAGATGAATGAATGACATGTTATTATGTTAGATCAGAATAATATTGATGTTATGTTAATGAAATCTGAGTAATTGATTATTAGGGTTATGGTTATGCATGTTAATGTGGTGTTCATGCTATGTGTATGGTATTTGGATTACATGGTTGCATGCAGGACTGATAATACGAGGTTAAACGAAGGATTTTGGTTTAAACATGTTTAGAATAGTTGTTGGGATGATATTGGGTGGTTACACACGTTCTGGATCTGATTTGGAGCGTTAAACGCGCGAAAAGACGGAACAGCAAGGTTACAGGCGATTAGCAATCCTAATCGCCTATGTTAGAGGCGATTAGGAGGCCAATCGCCTATGTTCCATGCGATTGGGGGCTAAATGCTAGTAGTTACATGCGATTAGCCCTAATTGCTAGTAGATACATGTGGTATAGCCCTAAATGCTAGTAGTTACATGCAATTAGCCCTAATTGCTAGTAGATACATGTGGTATAGCCCTAAATGCTAGTAGTTACATGCGATTAGCCCTAAATGCTAGTAGTTACATGCGATTAGCCTTCCTAAATGCTAGTTGACTTTTCCTAATCGCGTGTACTGCTGCTGTAAGTATAAATTAGCATTCCGAGACCCGATTTGACATGTAGGAACATGCTAGGAACCTCGTAACATATCTAATAACTTGGTAACATATGTTTGGATGTAAATCGGTGATACGTGAGCTATGTGCTATAACTTGTTGTGCGTTAACGTATGTTAAGTGTGATTGCATGATTGCATGTTTGAGAGCGTAAACATAACACGAGAAGTCTCGGGTCACCAATGGGATGTCGAGTCTTGTACTTTGGGTCAATTAAACAGTCTCGGTGTTTTCAAACGAACTTGGTTATGGTCTGGACATCTAGGGACTAACTAACCTGCGGGTTATTAGTCTAAGTGCTTGTAACTGTCATATGTTAGGTCGCCGCTTTACGGGACTAGCATAGCTGCTGAGTTATTCGTATTACGAAGTAACGCAACTTAAGGTGAGTTTACGGCCCCTCTTTTAAACTGGTTTCATATTCTCGGGGGAGAAAACATGTGTTAAAACGATTATTTGGTAACTACTGTCATACTATGGGTTTCTATTGTGTACTACACGATCTTTGGAAGTCCCAGGGGGAACCATGAATGTGCGGGTTTGCACAACGGGGAAATGTGAATAGCGCTATTGGGAGTGACCAACCCCGCTCGTCGGCTTGGAGGGCCGGGCGAGTGCATATTGTCTCAAACAGGAACTACAGGAACAACAGGGTTACTACATCGGGCACACATTTGGTTTGCGAGTTAGTAATGGTTTTCCAATCGTGGTAGTAACAAAACATACGCCTAGCTAGCGTACACTGGTTTTCGATTTGTTATAGTATGGACAGGTTGACTTGGTACTTGGATTACAAAACCTGTAAACTCACCAGCATTTTTGTGCTGACGTAAACTTTTACATGTTTTCTCAGGTCGCTAAGGTAGCACTACTGGATTAGGGCGCACGCGTCTGCACGGCGTCTAGTTAGAGTCGCATGGTTTTCATATGTTGAACATTTGGTTTACTTTTAAGATACTGTTTTAAATAAGCTTCCGCTGTAAACAGGGATTTTAAACTATGTTTTGAAATTGCATTATATTCATTTAGACTTGTTTATTGTGATCGTTGGTTTGGATCCTGGTTTGTCATACGCCTCGCGGTAAAACTCCGCAAGTGGATTTTGAGGGTGTGACACGATCGCTTTATTATCTTTCCAACGAGCACCATAGTGCTATACAAAAAACGAAAAAAAATGTTTTTTTAGTTAGTTTTTGTTCATACAGAAAAAAAACACATGTGTTTAGGTGATTTATTAATCACATATAGGCAAGTACTAATCGTGTTATGATAGTATATATGTTTTTAAACCTACTATTACATATATGAATTGCCCATGTTCATGTGCTATAACGATATGCTTAGCATTAAAAGAGGTTGAGATATTTTTTAATCTGCTGGGAACACAGCATGAGAGCCCATTTTCGTAGTATAAACATTAGAACAACTTTCTTTAGCATTAAAAGTGGTTGAGACTGTTTACTTCTTTTATCCTTTTTTATTAAGTCATATTAGATTTTTCAACCCCGGGACACTCCCGGGGTAATCAGCTAGTATAATATAAATAAATATAATAAGTTACATTCACATATGTTACATAGAACATAAGTGAAAGACTTAGTTTACATAACTATTAAGAGATTGAAAAACTAGGGGTGTTCAACGAATAGAATAATGAATTTTTGAATTATTCGAATCGAATTTCTAGAATTTTTAATATTTTTATGTGAATTCGTATTCGATTCGTATTCGAAAATTCAATTTATTCGATTCGTATTCGATTCGAATAAGAAACTCGAATTCGAATCGAATTCGAATATATTCTATTTAGTTCAAATTCACCATAAATAATAAATTGTTTTACTTTTAGTTTTAAAACTAATACAAACTCATTATTTTTAACATATAAAATACAAATCTACAAAATTGATAAACAATAACATGTCAAATACGGGAATAGTAAAAATAGTAAAGAGTGTAGTTTGTTAAAGTTTTGTGATGTATAAGGTAAATATGTAAAATATGGTTATGGTAAAAGTTGTAGACATTATAGGTTTTTAGAGTTTGACCAAAATTTAGAAGTTCTTTTTTTCAATGTGTATATAATAACGTGCATGTGTGTAATATATATTTAAAATAATATACATATATAGTTTTTATTCGAATTTCGAATCGAATCGAATTTAAAATCATAAATTCGTATTCGATTTACTGGACTCGAATTCGAATTGAATTGAATTCGAATTCTTAATAATCGAATCGAATTCTTGGTAATCGAATCGAATCGAACTAATTCGAATTTCGAATTTTTCGAATCCGAATCGAATTCTGAACACCCCTATGAAAAACTAAAAGGGTACCCGCGCGATGCGACGAAAAACATAGACATCTCATGTTAAAAGTCTATATTTCTTGTGAAATGTACATTTCGTGAGAAAAGTTTGCATTTTGTGTGAATGGTGCATTTCGTGTGAAAAGTCACATGAAATCTCACCTTCCTCCCCCAAAGAAACCCTAAATAAATATCCATTACGAGCCTTTTGAAAAATTTACCTCAAAACCGATTTAGTTGAGAACCCAAATTTACAGCCTTGAACCTAACCAAGAAACAGAATCCTTTTCACCTTCTGAGTACTTGATGATGGTGAGAGATAAGACCTTGATGCTAATCCTAAAACCCTTTTTTTTTTTTTTGCGAAAAAAGTTGAAGCCACAAAATCCAACCTTCTCTCTAACCCTCTTATCTCTACGATTTCAAATGTGAATTTGCAAAATGACTTTTAATTTTAGAGTTTAATTTACATGAAAATGTACCATAATGCCATTATGGTCCTTGCATATCCTCTTCCATTCTCTTTGGGCTTAAAATTTACTAGAAAACTAAAAATTAAATTTGTAGGAAACGGTCTTTTCCTACAATTTCCCGACAAAGACAATTTTGTCAATAATAGTTTGAGAGAAACTTTTCCAAACTAAAGTTTCTCTCAACCTTATAATATATTAGTTAGCGTTTATTGTAATTATATTACTATTAGAAAACCTGGCGGTTTCCTTAGGAAAATTTGGTTGGAAATTTGTTGGAAACCGTTTTTTCTAACATATTTCCAACCAAAATGATTTGATCGGAAAAATGTCGGTGGAAACGTTTTCCGACCAATATAAAATTCTACCTCTTTTTTTTTACGTTAGGAAGTTTTTTAAGAAACTTTGCATTTTCCTAGTAATATAAACTGAACTTTTATAAATAGTTGATTAATAATACATAATTTTTTATGGGTTTTTTAATGGTATTAATTATTCGTACCTTTTTCCACCACAACTTATTGTAATTTCCGTCTCTCCCATAGCTTAGCCGAGGCCGCAACGCCAAACACTACATGTTTAAGCTGCGTTTTCTCCGGCACAACAATCTCCGGAGAAAATGAAGCATTCTGTAGCGAACCACGAGTTGAAAAAAATAACTCGTGTTTGCTACAGTGCAAGTTAGAATTGTTGAGAAGCTTGAGAATGTACACAAGGTAAGTTGCACCAACAAACGCCATAAGATACATCATCAACTTCATGTACCCATTGCTAACCCGGTTTGAAAAAACAGGTGTTGTCGGGTTCGGTCCCACCTGATCCCATATGATTTTGTCAGAATCTTTTTGCAACAGTTTCATATTGGGTTTAGATTTAGGTTAGATCTATCAAATCTAATATAAATCAACAAAGCTGAAGATGATATTGATAAGAAGTTAAGCACAACAAGTTTATGTTACATATGTATAGTGATATGTAACATATGAAAGCGCATACGTTTCTGTGCTGTCGTTTGATTACAGAGAGAAACTTGGTTGATTATATATGAAAGTGTTTGGAAGTGATTTTAATGACTTGTTGTTAAATGTTTGATGCCACGTAAGCAACTTTTGATGATGTGGGGTATATCTAAAATTTTGAAATTATTTTAGCCATAAAGATTGGAGTAAAATTGGAGTAAAAGGAGAAACGTATGTCGGTCAACTTTTATATTTTTTGGAGGGTATTCATAACGTGAACTTTATAAAATGTTACGTTATAATTTGAGAGTGAATGTGAAAAAAATGTATTATGTATCTTAAATTATCTAATAATTTAAATGGACATTCGGTTAAATGATAAATACATACTAGTGTGTTTCAAGGCGCGCTTTGCGCGCCTTACAACTTTGTCCTATCCAAAACACTAAAAAGCTATTATCAACAAAGTAACTACCAATTTGCATACCATAATTTAAAAACGACATCTCACACAAACATGAGTATATTTGTATGTATTACTTAATAACACTAGTGGACATGCCCGCGCGTTGCAGCGGGTGCATTTGTTTTGTCACATCATAGTTGTTGGGGTTTGTGGTGTATGCATTGAGTTTGTGGGTGAATTCTAAACATAACCATATTCCCAAAAGAATATGTATAAAAGATAAACAGTTATTTACACAACCTGAACCAAGTTTCAAACAGTTAACCGAACATTTAAATTGCCAAACCGGCACACCGTATGAATCTCAAACCATACAGAATGTCAACTTGCTTTGATTTGAACAATGCAGTTTACTAACATAAGCCAAAAGATTATCACACACATAGGGAAATTATAAACTGAAAACCCACTTGAGTTAAGAAAACTAAGAAAACCCTTGTAAAAACCATCTAAATCTTTTTATTTTTATTTTTGAAAAAAATACACAAGGTAACATACATGTATTAAAGCGTTTTGGGCCAAAAAAAATAAAAAAAGCGCCGATAGGATATTTAAAAAAAATAAACAAAGTTTGTGCTGTTACATATGTAACAGCGCAAATTTTGTTTAATTTTTTTAAAAATATTCAATCGGCGCTTTTTTTATTTTTTTGGCCCAAAACGCTTTAATACATGTATGTTACCTTGTGTATTTTTTTTCAAAAAAAAAATAATTTTTTTAGATGGTTTTACAAAGGGTTTTCTTAGTTTTCTTAACTCGAGTGGGTTTTCAATTTATCCTCCCCCACACATATGTGTGTGTATGTATGTATATACACCAAATTTCATGATCAGATTCTGTTCTAAAACTCTCCTAGTAATACAAACCAAATAATCAGATATAAGTGTTGGTATATGGGTTAAAAATATATACACATACATGGTTAATCACTATATACTTTCACAATCCTTATACGGCATGAAGTTGCGCCGCTGCCTATGCCTGGGCCCTTTATTTCAAAGGTCAATCCCTGTTTGATGTGGTCAACTCAAAATAGGATTTAAGGTCACATCAGTTTCATATTTCCCCGATAGCACGTGCATCTTGCTGTGTGTGTGTGTGTTTACCATTTGGTTCACTTCACATGTTTGCAATCCATGGTTTTTTGCATGCAGCCACGAGCTATACAGTTCGGTTCAGTTCACATGTGGCTGTGGCTAGCATTGGGCTTGCATTGACCCACTTGACACTTTGCCGGATCATATGAAAAGTAAGTCCCGTTTAGCTCATTTTTCGGCTTTCTTTGTTAAGTCAATAGCCTTTGTTTTTTCCAATTCAGCCTCTTTTTGCGCTTTCTTTTTTTCTAGTTCAGCCTGTTTATAGTTCTCTTCATGAGCCTTTCGAAATAGCATCACAAAATTTAAAAGGGTCTGAGTAACTGCAAACCATAGAATATATCCACATATCATCATCCTTCAGTTATTTATCTAGCACATATTTTGATTTCAAAAAGTCAATCCCTTTATAGTTTATATGTTACATTGTTCAAAAGGGCAACGAGTCACCAAAATATGGAAGGTGAAACTATGAGAGTGATATATGAACAATATTTGTTCAGTACAAAGTTAATGTTGTGTTTTCCGGACACGTTCATGCCTACGAGCGAACAATGAGTAATTGTCAAAGATCAAAATCAAATACAAAAATCGTGTCGCCTTTGACTTTTAACTTTTAACCTTTTTTGATGTTGCAGGAATAGGTATCAAATATCACTTACAATATCGAAAACGGCTTGTGCACTCCTAGATATGACGGATCTGCCCCTGTTTACATAACCGTTGGGTGATGGATGAAATCAAGAAGGATTGCTCTATGAGTATGCCATTGCTTAAAATTACACGTGGCAGTTATGAACCGTTAGTAAATAATTGAGTTTAGTTAGGTAAAATGTGTCGCTGTAGTTGCCACCGCATGTTATTAAAACAAATTCATATAGGTGAAGCATTATTATTTTTTTCTTTCTAAAATGACATGTTTCAACGTGATCCTTGTTTGGTGATAACCTGTTTTGACCCGTACGCAATTGTCATCATATTAAATGACATGTTTTGACTTGAACCCATTCTGACCCATTAGCCGTCCCAACCTTCTCGTTTTACCAAGTTGGCTTAAAATATTTTTCTTGAATCTCATATTGTTGAAAAGTTGAACTTTTACTTTATAATTTTTATCGTTACAGGATGGTAGAGCCACAACCAAAGTATTTAGCGTTTAGGGAACCAAGCTACGGTATATCTTAATCCATGGTGATGATGGTTTAAACATTCATATTTTGAAAATATTAAGAGATGTAATACAAATGTCTAAGAATGATATAATTATCTTTGCTGCAATGGTAATACTATACTACTATAGGTTCGGCTATTCGATAACACAAATTATCTTAAAGCTTTTCATCTTGGCAATATATAGGTGTCTTTGTTCCCCGCTACAATCTAGTACTCCGGATTTCTAACATCTTATTCCATTCAACAAGAAATAGCCGTAAACATGCAAAAAAAGTCTAGAATTTCCATACGAAGAGCCAATTTTATTAAACCAAAAGAAATTTTCATTAAAAACACCAAATGTAGGTTAATCTACAACCTTATTAACAATAATGATATCATATGTTAAATGTTTCGGTTTATATACGGGCATAATTTTGTACACGTCCATATACTCTAATTCAATCCCATTCCAAACACTATATGCTTTAGTGATAGCAAATATAATATGATTCAAATTAACCTGTTCTCATATTAATAGGTTCAAATGGTATTTGGTGGTTGAAGATTAATATGAAAGTCATATCAAGAGAAAGTGTACCACCTAGCCCCCATATGTAATGAATATGTTATTAGCACATTTATAGTTGATTTCATATATGTGAATTTTAAACAAGTTTAATGAGGTTAATATATTCGGTTTGAATTGAGACACTTTTATTTTTTGAAAACTGAATATATGTTTGTTTATATAATATTACCCCCAAGTTTAAGTCCTTAACATGACGAAGGAAAAATGATTTTTAATCAGAATTAAATATGAAGGTATGTATAAATTTGAGTGTTGGCTTTAAATTATATTAATCCAGTAAACATCGTATTAACTTGAGCAATATATGCGTTGGCAATCAATATATGTGAAGCCGTTTATTTATCAAGCGCAAGCTCAAGCCGTCGAGCCTTCTTGTAAAAATTGATTACCCTATCTATTAATATGTAAACTACTATGAACAGTAACTTGATGTGAGGGATATTTTATTAGTATGTAATAATATTTAACCCACATTTATTAAATGAGCCGAGCCCCAACCTAAAAAATATAAGTTTGTTTAGTAAACGAGCCCGAGCGTCACTTATTGATCTCACAAGCCTAATGGAGCCTATTATTTATATTATTTTTATTTAATGTATTAACTAATAAATATATATTATATTTATTTAATGTATTAACTAATATATAATACACGAGCTAAGCCCGAACCTATCTTGAGCTTGAGAAAATACCAATGAGCCGAGCTCCAATTCCAG
Source organism: Ambrosia trifida (assembly GCA_028751855.1). NCBI lineage: Eukaryota > Viridiplantae > Streptophyta > Magnoliopsida > Asterales > Asteraceae > Ambrosia > Ambrosia trifida. The sequence continues at coordinate 116,438,683 of CM054129.1, forward strand.
ATCTCATAAATTAATCAAGCTCAAGCATGGTAGAGCTTGGGTTCGGCTCGGCACGTTTGCACCCATACATAATGTATTGTAAGTGACATCTTAAACGTTTGTGTAAAATACATCTTTGTCCAACATCAACCTACCAAGTTTGAAGAAAAAAACAAGCTAATAATAAGACATATTTTCAACCAATTGTACGCAAATTTCTCGAATGTATGTATAAGCATAAACAAAGAGATATATAAGAAGATTACTTCTAAGTAATTGGCACCACGAATATAGTTGCAGTTAACTGCTTTTCCCAAAAGACAAGGGGTGCTTCCAACACTCTGCCTCACTATCCAGGAACTCTACCATATTCATTAGTCACATGTCAGAAATAATTACATCACAGTACATGTGGCAAGATGGGTCGGTTGGGCTATGGCCGCAACGGGTCAAAAAGGATTCAGGTTGAAACATGTCAATTTTCAGTGCAGATCAAAACAGGTTGGCCTGGGAAAACTTTTATGTCAAATTTTAAATAACTAATGTGTTAATTATGATTACAAAAACAACAGTAACTATCAACTATCAAGATATTTGAATAAACATTTGCAAAATCGATTAAACCAGATTAGATGGATACCTTGGGGACGGATGGTATGAGTTTCATCCTACTATTGCGTAACTCATCATCACCATCCACAAACCTTTGCAATAGAGAGCCGGCTCCTAATTCCTTGGTCACAAAATAGAAAACCAGGCTGCAGTTGGTCAAACCAGGTACCTTAAGTAGCAAAATGTTATAAGTTCACCAAAACATTAAAATTATTCAAATTTAACATTTATGACAGCTTACTTGAAGGTTGAACACCAAGCAAAAGTGTCCTTTTTGAGAAGCAACCTATATAGAAAAACATTACTGTCAAAACAAGCATTATAAATCTATGTATTCATAAATTTTGGAAATTTTTTTATAAAAATAATTACTCTAAAAAGAGTACAAATTTTGTTAGTTTTCAAAACTTTGACAATCAGAAATCACCATTTTTTTAATGAATGAATAGTATAACGAAAATAAAAGTGATAACTATGTCACAAGTCTTTAGTTTGAACAGGCCTTCGTTTTTTTTTTTTTTTTTTTTTTTTGCTAAATAAAGAAAACATGGTTTTTGGCATTGAAATAGTAGCCAATTGCAAAAAAAAAATCGAACAGCACTCACTTTATTACTAAAATAAAGAAACAGCTAGAAGCTGTGAAGAACAACCACCAAGAACACCATTAGAACATACTACTAATCTCAAAGTTGGACCAGGATTCCCAAGAGAGAGCCTGGAATTTGGACCTGTGAAAAATCCACAGAAATGCGACTTCTTTTATATGGTCGACCGTATATTTGACTGGGAGGAACTTCTCCTCAAACACGTTTGCGTTTCTAGCAGCCCAAATACCCCAAAATGTCGCCAACATCACCGTGTGAACAATTTTCCTCCATCTTTTAGTCCCCGGACTCTTGAGCAGCGTATTAACCCAATCTGAGAGCGAGGATATGTGTCTAGGCCACGAAATCTTCATCCACACCAACACGTTCCACCATATCGCAGTCGACCATATGCAATTGAGGAAAGCATGGTCAGCGTCTTCATCTCTATATCCGCATCTAGCACACAACTTATATTGTAAAAGCAATACTCTCTTCAAAAGTTCAATTTTAGTCGCAACCCTCCCCTGAACGGCCCTCCAACAGAGAAGGTTGCTTTTGAGAGGCGCTCATCCATTCCACAAAAAAATATGCTCCTCAACATCCCGAAGAGACAATATCCAGCCGAACCCCTTTAGTCGAGAAGTTGCCTCCATCTTTGCTATCCCAGACCCAATTATCAGCCCCACCTTTGAAAGAGAATCGCTGCAGCCGACCCAGAAGCTCTTGAAGCTGCGAGTTTTCGACAGCAGTGTTAGAGCGTTTCGACCAATCCTATTTCCACTCTACAACCGTCCCACTTTCTGAGAAGTGCACAGCCACATTTCCATCTTTATCCTTAGCCAGCCTGAAGAGCTCAGGAAAAACGTCCTTCAGAGCGTCATTACCCAGCCACCTATCTTTTCACAAGCGGACTTTGGAGCCATCACCCACAACCCCACACAGCTTGTCTTTAATACTTATACCGAGCTTGAATAGAACACCTTCCATATTTCCTATGTCTTTCCATACCCCCGGTACCGTTTTCTTGATCGGAATCAAATGTTTATCCCCGGTCGACTGATGAATAGAGTTGACGACCACACCCAAAATTGTGCAGGATAATCTTTAAATCGCCACCACCACTTTCAAAGCATGGCCCAATTAAATTCTTGGGTATATTCAAAAATCAAAACTGTACACATAGGGGTTCTAAATAGTAGTACTCTCTATTTCAAATTATCAAGTAGCATTAATTGTAAAGCTGAAAGGTCATCTTTATAGTATATAAAACGGTAGCAAGATCATAAATTGTAAACCTGTAAAACTTTGAATACTACAATATGCTTTATTTATCCATTCCTACAACATCTACTTTATTTAGAACAAGCTTAATGCCAAAATTCAAGCATTCATTCATCATTCAAATTTGGTATTTTTAGATTTTTCCATAAGAGGGTTAAAGTAGTCCAAAAACCTAATTGTGCAGCACAACCAACGCGTCTAGCAACATGGTCCATTCGTTTGGTTTCTTTAAACCAGTCAACAGCAATGAGATCCATAAGAGGTTTGCCTCCAGGCATCTTCAGCCACATTAAACAAGAAATTGTTTTTATAATATGAATTCGAAAGCAAGCGCGCGCACACACATCTATATAAATAACTCTTTTAAAAAGCATGGAAAATGATTCATGTAATGTGTTACTTCTAATAGGTCAAATTAGTAACGCATCAAATTATCAATAAAGTAGGTCTAAATTCTAAAGCATGAATTATTAGTGTACACTATATTTTTTGTATTGTGTTTCACACAAAAATTTTGAAAACAATTTGGTTTACCCAACCCACCAGATGACCAGGCCCTAATGCTAAATATGTGGTTCACTTCATCTTTAGAACCTAAACATTGAAAATTATAACAGTGCAAAAGGAGCTTTAAACTATGAACAAAAACAAAATAACATACCCAATCCATTAGACTCTAATGGTAACCATGTAGCATAAAGACTAACTTATGAAAATGAAAGTGCTTCATACCTGTGATTCAAATTCCACACAATCTGCCATTTTGAGATTAATTCTACCGGCAGCTGCAACAATCAATGAAACAAACATAAATATAATGTTAAAAAAACAGGAAAATACCAACATAAAAGTAATTTTTTAATGGAATAATGTTTGAACACTTACTGAACGGCTGCCTCAATAACATCATTGATGGTTGTGGTTTTGCATATGTGCCACCAACAGCAGCTGAGGATGCTCAACAGTCGCTGTAAACACAGTAAGTGTCACACCACGCCAATGGCGGAAACACGTGGCGCAACGCTCGAAAGCATATCAAAGTCAAGATTAACACAAACTATATTTAATTAGAAAAGATCAATTCATTAGGATGTCGAAAATGAGTAACTTGTTACAATATTGCACGAAGCATTACATGAAACAATGAACATTAAGTTTCAATGTGGGGGTATTTCCGTTTATATTCCAATCCGATGGTAACAATAGATGAAACCCCGACTAGTATCCGACATCCCGAATTCCACCGTGCTAGCCTCATATCTATTCAGCACTTAGTTACCTGAAAGATATGTTTAAAAAGACGTCAATATATAAAATATTGGTGAGTTCACAGGTTTTAGTTTCATAACAGCAACATTTTCACAACCATCGACTCGACTCACTTTACCGTATAATTATTTTCCCATTAAATAATTATACTTAGGATCTTGTCGATCGATATTCCGTTTTTACAACTTGTGCGAAACCTGCACAACTTGTGGCCTTTGTAAGGAGTAGCTAGCTCCTACAAACTATAATGACGAGCAACCCCTTGAGCCCCATAACCAAACCAAGACTAATAATAATGCCCCGCTCCAAGTCGTTCCTCGGAACCCCACGACTTAATTTCAGAATACGTGCACCCCAGGCATACGCCGATGCAAAATCGACGCTATCGATTAGGGGTGGGCCTTGTCAGGCACCAATAGTACTATCCAAATATTCTTTCGGTTTCATTTCCCTGAATTAATGATTACGGAAGAGAGGACTCAACCCCGAGTGGCGATCACTGCTCAAGTACTCATCATACCACTTATCACATTTTAACCTTTGAAAACATTTCAACATGTGACAACGTTTGACAAACATATCTTTCCCCCAGTTAAAACAGTAAAATGGGGCCGTGAAACTCACCTGAAACACTGTCTGGCTCACTAAGTAGATAGCAAAGAGGGTCTCGCACCTACAAACGTCCTAGACGTATAAGTCACTATTCCTATAGTGCATGTGCCTTGGCAAGTTGTACACCCAACTCCCGACCACAAGTTATTCCAAATCCCGTTTAACTAAGCGCGTATCCTAGGTTTCGTTGGCGTTAGATTACCCTTTGTGTTACAAGTTATATATTACTCTTGTTAATATTTCCTTAACTTGTACCTTATTATCATCGACTCGACTTCACTTAACATATAATTATTTTCCCATTTAAATAATTATACTTAAGATCGCATCGCTCGATATAATATATATTTCAACATTCGACCCGACTCACTTTGCCACACATTTGTTTTCCCATTTAAACAAATATGCTAAGATCTTGTCGTTCGATTGTATGTTCTTAACACCCGATTCAACTCACCATACCGTATATTTATTTTCCCATTCAAATAAATATACTAGGATCTTGTCGGTACGGCATACACATATATATATCTTTGTCTACTCGTCGCGGTTTTCCTTCCCACATATCTACTTTCCCATTAAGTAGATATACTAGAGTTTTGCCGAGACGAGCGTACATACATATAAATGTGTAATTTTTCTTGTTAAGTATATACGTTTGTTTAACGTCTTATTTGTTTATGTTATATTTTTCTCCCACGAATAATTCCTTCAACACTTAGGAAAGTGTTTATCAGTTTTCATCCATGATGCATATATATTTTACTTCTTAAAAATATATATTTTCTTATCTTGCCGCAATGGCATTTTTCTCATGTTTTGTCCGTGTATGGTTCGTTAACGCGTCTTAGTTCGATATCTTAGCTCGAATAGTTAATTTTTCCAAGTTTTTTCCCAACATGTGTTTTATAGAAATATTATCCACATTCCTAACACATGTTACCTGGAAGGTTTGTATTTTAACTCAACTTGTTAACTTAGATACAAAAATGCTTCCAATACTTTTATATTCCCATTTATATAAAAGTATTCATTTTTGTATAAGTTTCTCAAGTTTTAGTTTTCGTTTAACATTTTTATAAAATCTCTATTTTATAAAAATCCTTATGTTAATACAAACCCATATTTCTATAACTTTCATTTTTATAAAAATATACTTTTTATACAAAATACCCAAGTATGTTTACTAGTATTTACCAAATCAACCTTGGAAATTTATTACTTACACTTTTGACACCAAACTTTCCATTATTGCATTTTTGGACTAATAGTTTCTAAAATGTTCATTTTAGTCCTCTATCTTTCAAAGTTACAACATTAGTCCCTTAACTTTCAATTGTTGCATTTTTCCACTCTAACTTCCAAAGTTAGTATTTTTCACTCAAGTTAGTGGACTTTGAAGATCCATCTTTTTATTGTTAAGTTATTTTTGCAACAAAACACTTTTAATAGTCTCACATTTCATACATGAGGCTACTAATATGTGTGTTTTATGTATTTCTTCAATATATCCAAATTTCATCCATCTAAGTGTGTAAACTTTAACTTTTCAACTTCTTCATCCATGACATCCTAATATATTCCATCATATATTATATCATGGATGATCATTTTAAGATGATTAAAGTTACATTTTAACACATTCAAGTTTATTCCACAAATCTTAACCGAATCTTCATCCTACTTAGTGTAAGTGTAAATTTTATACATTTTCAAGACTATTACTTTATCATCATCAAACCCATGATTTATTTACATATCTTTAATCATCTATTTTACTCATGTAAAACCTATTAAAGATTATGTTCAAACCACCTTTTAAACCCTTCATGTACAACTTGCTTCAAAGAACACATACATGAATAATAATAATCAAAAACAAGGTTAAGAAGCTTACTACTAGCACAAGGCTAGGGAAGACAAAACCTTGGATTTTGAGAGGGGTTTAGTGTGTTCTTCCTTAATGGTTAAGCTCCAAGCTTGAAACACACAATGGGGTTTTGATGGATGGATGTTTAAGAGTAATTTGGAAGTGTTGAACTTGAAGAAATGTGTGTGTGTGTGCATAATACCCCACGGCCACAAGAAGGAAGAAAGAAGAAGATTGTTTTTGGCTTGTTAACTCATGCATCTAACACATGTTATATATCATTACCATATCTTCCATAGATTACACATGATCTTTCTAAAGATTTAGGAGATTTAAGAAGTACAAGGAAGTGATCTTGGATGGATATGGTGGGGTGTTTGGCCGTGGGTTTTTAAGAAGGAAAAGAGGTTTATAATCCTTCCAAGATATCATGTAATCATACTTAAAATCTTTAGTAGGATATGAGATCTTTTGGAAGCATGTATGCATGTGTGCCCTAGTGTTTAGCTTGATTGCATATGTCTTGGATTTACATGGCCTATGGCCGAAAATTCTTACACAAAAGCAAGGTTGGTGCATGCTTCATGTACTTGGTAGATCTTACTCCCTTTTTTGTCCATGCATGCTTATCTTTCTAGGTTAGTAGGTTATGATTATTAAGACAATGCATGGATATTATATGGCCATTAGGCCGGCCCATGTGTGGGTCTAGGTGGGGTCCACAACTTCAAATATTTACCCAATATTTGTTAAGTTAAATCCCTCGTCGTCCGGGTGTCGTTCGGGTATTTTTCGGGTTTTAATTGCGCGTTATTCGGACATTAAAATACCTTTAATAACCCTTAAATATAGTCTAATTTAAGCGTTAATTGTTTATTTAGGCCTTTGCCGGGTGAAATTATGGGTTATACGCGTATCGGGTGCGGTACGCGCATTTTATTCGTTACCGGGAGATTTGTACAAGACGTTTCCACTTATGGTTTTGGAGTTCCAAAACTCATTATATTTTGTGAAAATACCCTTTATTTTATATCCTGGGTTTCCGGGATCCTTTTCGTTTATTTAATTATTACCGGGTAACTGCCAACGTCCATACCGGATAGTTTATTCGCACATGATCCAATCATGTTTTACCATTAAACGTATGCATTCCTATGCACTATTTGGAAATTTCTATCTCCTAAGGCCTTGATAATTAAATCACAAATAATTGCATTTAATTACGTTAATCATATATTAATTAATTTGTACGGAATTACCTTATTTTTGCCGGTTGTTACATTCTCCCCCGTTAAGAGAATTCCGTCCCGGAATTCAATTCAAGTTACCCATCACAATAGTATCCTTGAACAGGGCGGGGTGTTTGCGCTTCATGAGATCTCCTCTTTCCTAGTGAGCCCAGATTCATGCTCGGCTCACGCTTAGTGCTCTAACAAACACAATCTCATAGTTCAACTACGACTAAGCTCTTGGTCATCCCACCTTGACACATCTATCGGTTTCCCGAAATAGTAGAGCTTATCGTCAACCGGACTTCCGCCGGTCGAGGAATTGACCAAAACTTCCTCAGGCCAGACTTGCGGGATTCATTAAGAGTCCCACTAAGCTCTTGCGACAATTCAAGCTTATTCATCACGAGGCCAATTTTGATCGATATCTCCGTACCACCGAAGTATTAGGAACTTGGCCTACTACAAACTCTAAGCTTATTGACACCTCCTCGGAGTATGACTCTCAGTGAAAACCTATTATTAGACCGAAGTTCTTAAGGCCTACGCCTTGTCTGTATGACTTCTTAATAGGTTCGCATCTCATCCAAACAGTCTTTAATCTGCAAGATCTACTGGCCATCTCTCGAATAACTCAAACCAGGTTATGTATCTATCTCCGTCTGTCATTCGACGCACTTGAGATTTACACGTATGCCCTCCAAGGGCTTTGAGTAGTACACCCCGAACACTGGGATGCTAATTCCTTTCACATAGGAAATTTTCGTGAGGAAGCTCATGGGTTCGATCTGCCACGAACATCAATCGTGTCAACACGGAACAATTCCGTTAAGTACGTTCAATTTGTCCGAGAATGACAAGCCATACTCGTCTCAAATCGAGTATCCCATGCTTGTGTACAAAGTTTGTCGAACTTGAGGTAGAGTGACCACTACAATCCGATATAATGTAAGTCGGCAATTCGGTGTCTAGCCGCGACTCTCCGAGAGTATAGGTAGCTATCCAATGCCTCATCTCGGAGCTATAGGTGAGTAAGGAAGGAGAGGGCTCCAAGCAACAATCAATCATCACTTGGGTCACATCTGACCCCGGGACACCTCGGGTGTCATGGTGATGTCAAACAGGTGATCTTACCGCACCACATAAATGTCCCCTTGGAAACCTCGTCGGGTATCCCATTTTATTTATCCTTCGGCTCGACTCACTTTACCGTATATTTACCTCCCCATTAAGATAAATATACTAGGTTCTTGTCGACCGAACAACCACATTCAAAATGGGACTTTATTTCCGTAGAATCCTCTAGGTACTGAATTGCTGCTTTCCTCCTGAGTAATTGTGGTTAATGGTACTAGGACGCTTAGTATGGACTGATGGAGGTCGAAAGTTTTTGCGTCGCTTTCACCCCTCAGTTCCCTTACATTAAGCAGTGTATACATGGCGCCCGGGCCGTACGATTTCACAATCCTCGAGAATTACCAGTCGACTCAAACACCAACGACAAGATGCTTCCAGCACATAGGTCTATGCCGAAAAGAGATACATGAAACATCATAAATTGTTGTCGCAATGAACAACGTATAAGGTTTATTAAGACATATCAATACGTTGGCCCCCATTGCGACAAGTATACAGAACACCGGTATCTACCCAAAACATGGGTAGCCAGTACTAGTTCTGTTATATGTGCTTCCTGTGTACTGGTGTCCTATCGTCATTAGCAACCTAGTGAGTCAACTCTGAATAATACAGACCACACGCCCTTAAATTGACTTTCCGATCCTTGGCGGGGATCTGAGTGAAAGGAGTCCTGAAACCGGGACCCTCACTCATCGAAGGTTCCATCCTTTCAGAATCCTTCGAGGTAAATGGCGAAATCGAGCATAGATGCATGCATTTGACATAGATTTCACGTCTTGACAGCTTCATGCGCCAAAGTCGTTACTTAGAACAACGAACGAACGACTTAGATCGCACCTCAAGTAATAGTCCTGAGCCTTCTCATAAGGCATCCCATTCAATGACTCGGTAGTCACCTATATGGGCTGAACATGTAAGCCTTCAAACTCGTCCTGATTAGTCAGGTGCCATACGCCCTGACCTGGCAGCTCACATTACTATGGTGTCTCCAACAGCGTCTATCAAGGATAAGGGGTTTTGCTCTAGCGTGAGCAATGCTACTTAAAGATGACTGGGAACACTAGTATCGACCCACGGTCGAAGTGGTTCCATTGTTCCCAGAGTCCCACGCAAAGATACCAAGTTAGACCAGTCGTCAGAGGAATAACAACATAAATCGAAGGGTCGAGACGATCAACTATCTCAACCCGGTAGTGTAGCACCTTTATAGAGCAGATAATGCTACACGCCCTTCTGGATTTAGGGTTCATAAAGCCTCTTAATCATGTACCAGGGACTTCACCAATGCACGCTCATGGGTGGGTCCACAATGGTATTTCCATAACCATCAGTATGACACGTCGGTATGTATGACTTCAAATGAATCCACTGGAGTGAGCAATAAATGATTTGAACCTTTCAACTCTTGCTAGTCCCAAAGGTATAGATCATAATATCGCTCATAAATACTCGATACCTTCAGGTTCGAGACGTATTCGAAATCCCTTATCACAAAGGCAAGTCTCGCCTTGTCACGTGCAGATCACAGGGTTTCTTCCCGACATTGATTTGCATAACCGATCGTTGGGCGACCAAATTGCACGTAAAAGGTTAGGGCTGGACATAGCGTCACTGGTGCCTCAGATTCTGAAGATGTACCGCTCACGAAATGCGTGAGCATATACAGGGACGGCACATGATTCGGTCACTTACTCAGACGACCACGAGATTCAGACTTTAGGGGAATACACACGTAATCACTAAGGCTAGAGTGTCTAAGCACGACTTTTAGAAAGTCCGTTGGACACCTGAAATCCTACATAATCAATGTCGGCACTACACATTCAAGCAAATAGAACAATGACGGCACGAGGGGTTTAGGTGACGTCTCCATTCCGAGAGAAACAAGAGCGATGCAAACGACAAATCATCACGTCATCGAGGTAATCCAACAGCTGTAGCAATATGCCCTCTGAGCAACACGACAGTAGAAACAACATGGCAATGTCAGCAACATATCCACGAAGCACATCAACTAGGGAACACCGCCCGGGAGTGACACGAAAACCGAGAAGCATGACGACAAGGCAACACTGCAACAGGAACCGCATGACACAGAGAAATACGACGGCAAGGCTACACTACTGCAGGAGCAGTAAACAACAGAAATGCGTCATCAGCAATGTAGCGCAACCACATGAATACGCAATCAGCTATTATAATGTAATAACGAGCATGCACTATGGCTGGGGGTAACACAGCAGCATGAATGCACGCGACAATATGACGCTCAACATGGAGAACCCATAGTCCACACCACCATAAAGCTCCGTTATGGTGAGCACGCATCCCCGTGCGTCTCAGATCACTTGTGGAGGTGGGATTTGCATTCGTACCTTCAGCCTCGAGCCTATCCTCCATAGGCCCAATGGTAGGAATGGTTAGGTTGGCCGGCGCATCAATCGTCATAACATGAATGGGAACGACGGGTTCCATATAATTTAGCTGACTTCTAAAGCCGATATTGTTCATAGAGAGGACGACCGTCGGCTTGTTATGAGTCACTCGACCAATGGCAACAAAAACATCGACAGTCTTAAACGAGGCCTGAGAACTATCGACAATGTTAGACTTGCTAAGAGCCCAAGGAATGAATACTAGTAGTTCAATGAAAGCCTCAAAGAGAATGGAATTAATAACAACGAACTCCACAAAGACACATAGATGGTAATAGCGGCTTGGCAAGGGTCACAGAGACGTCTTCGTTAATGACATTCACTTCTGCAGGAGCCTCAAATACATCAACAACGTCAACTCGGGCAGAGCCATAGAACAACATCATCAAGCTCAATATGGACTGTACAGACAATGACAACAATAAACTTAACAACAGACATAGAAACAACGACATCAAGCCCGATAAGTGCTATCGAACCACTGACAACAACAAACTCAGCGAGAGCTACACACTTAATAGCGTCAACAGGGCTCGCTTGAGCTATAGGACAATAACAGGAGCAACAACGTCAGGCTCGACCGGAGTCTTAGACTCGTCGAAGTTATTATATGTGTGGTAAGCAGCATCCATAGGACCTGGAAATCAACCTACATCTTTCCCGATAACAAGGATAGTGGTCACAACGAGCATAGCAAGTAGAGGTAGATGGATCACGGTTTATCGATACACCACGATAAAATGAAAACGATACCGACTCTGGCAAACCAGCCGAGTCATTCTTCACATTAGGGTCTCCTTACATGCTATCTAGCACCGATAGTAATTAGCTGGAATGCCTCTCTGTCACTCAAGCGAGGCCGGTGGACTTTCTTCCTGATAGGCCACGCCGTGAGAGTATCGAAATACGGCAAGAGATTAGACAGGTCACCGTGTCCACAACGAATGGACCTTGCAACCTTAGTTTATAAATCACCGTAACGAGGGGACGTAACGTCACAATATCTATGGGGATTGATGGAAAACACTTCGCGTCAATTGCCGCTCCTAATAGATTACTAGTCTCGTCGTCATGATGAGGGTGACGAACGTTATTGCCACAAGAGCAATGGGATTTCCGTCCCATGGGCAAGTTTGATTTACCAGATAAACGTGACCACTTACAGTAGTCCGTCATTCGATTTTCGAGGGGGGGGGGATTTCAATGTTATCAAAAAGCGTCTTGCGACATTTGATAATTACGGAACACTCTTACGATCACGATTCCCAAAGTGTGGTTCCACTTTCTAGGATTTATGACGGATTCAGGCACAGTACATGTAACGAACCTACTCTGGCGTTCCTCGACTGAAGCGAGACTACCAACAATCCTTGAAAAACAAACAGGAGGTAGATAGAGGAGTCTTATGATAACCTTTGCACCTCAGGAAGGTAGTATGACATAAGTACCAACATGCTGAGTCCATCACAATTCATCTTCCGAACACGATCCAGCGCTATTGCAAAGGTTGTTAATCCATACTTGAATACTCAATACACCGAGTAGTGGCTTCCCACGAGTTAATCGTATGCACTTCCGAGTGAGTCCATCGCCAAATGCCGACTGGGGCTTGCTGTTCTACTACACGCCGTCATCCTAACACTGGCAAACGATGTCGCGGTCATGATTAGTGGCCGAAATTCTGACATCACCAAAGTTTAGCAAAGCCCTATGACTCGCGGATGTGTGAGGCGACATGCCGATTTCACTATCCGTCCATGACTGCCTGGAAGCAACCAATACTTGTTGATTCAGACGAGGCTATCGAGCCTTCAGAATAACGATGATCAAGCTTCCTAATCCCGTAACTTCGATTCTGTTCTTCCTACAGGAAAAGAAAAATACTCGACCCTTGAAGACAACCTGGGCATGCGTTAGATCGAACATGACTTATTCACTATGATAACACAGCAGCACACGGCCACGAGTCTTATATCTAATCCACGCAGGGTCCCGTTCTCTAAACGCACTAGTCTAGCAGGGACGCACCCTCAGTCTTCATTGGGTTTCAGGTTTAGCATTCCTCGCATCGTACCGGGCATTCATCTCTTCGGTAGGCGGCGCATCCTCGTATGCCCGCTCCTTTTGGAAGAACTTTGTGGTGGAGACATTCAACTCCTACACAAGGAAGCTTTCATCTCCCATTCCTATCTAGAGCGAGGGTTTGTGTCAGATTACTTATATGAATAGACGTTCGAGCTCTTCCGTGTTCGTACCATAAAGGTAATGTCGAAGAAAGCTCATTAGGTTTGCTCGGATCGAAATCAAGGAACATCGGCGAGACCTCCCATTTAACCCATTGGCCAATCAAAACTAAGACTGAATCTAAAGAACAAGAACAACCAAGACAAGGAGTGATCACCAACCCTGGCCCTAGCGCCCACCAAGGTTACCGTGCACCCCAAACTATTATTACGTGTGCACCCGTAATGATAATTTGTGTTGCCAGGTAATCTTGTTGCCCGCTAGTTCCGAGCTTCCTGATCCAAAACCGAGATTTCATACAACAAAAGACTTGATCTAGTTTCGCCTCTAAATCATGAAACAACGTGGCGACATCCATTAACGCGATAGAGATTAGTCCTTCCGATCATCCCGTCTATAGGCAAGCAGGTAGGCTCCTCGTAGACCACAGTATCCTTCCTCTTGGCTGGTACCGGTGATCGATGCAGGAGTGTGGACTAATGTGAAGCGTGACACAACAACCTTACTGGCAAAATATCCGTACTACGTATATGTATTAACTTAATCTTAGAAAATCGGATTCCTACTATAAGCATCTTATCCGTATTTTCTAATACTTCATATATTGACACACATGGCTAGTCGGTCGGAATTTCCCCTTGTACATCCCATGTACACATTTCTTTCTTTTCTAAAAATATTTTGTTGTGTTTTAGTTTTGAAAACTTTGTCTTCAAGCCGAAACCGGTTATAGTCTAGATTTTTCAAAAATGCTAGTTCGCTATAACCTTGGCTCTGATACCACTTCTGTCACACCACGCCAATGGCGGAAACACGTGGCGCAACGCTCGAAAGCATATCAAAGTCAAGATTAACACAAACTATATTTAATTAGAAAAGATCAATTCATTAGGATGTCGAAAATGAGTAACTTGTTACAATATTGCACGAAGCATTACATGAAACAATGAACATTATGTTTCAATGTGGGGGTATTTCCGTTTATATTCCAATCCGATGGTAACAATAGATGAAACCCCGACTAGTATCCGACATCCCGAATTCCACCGTACTAGCCTCATATCTATTCAGCACTTAGTTACCTGAAAGATATGTTTAAAAAGACGTCAATATATAAAATATTGGTGAGTTCACAGGTTTTAGTTTCATAACAGCAACATTTTCACAACCATCGACTCGACTCACTTTACCGTATAATTATTTTCCCATTAAATAATTATACTTAGGATCTTGTCGATCGATATTCCGTTTTTACAACTTGTGCGAAACCTGCACAACTTGTGGCCTTTGTAAGGAGTAGCTAGCTCCTACAAACTATAATGACGAGCAACCCCTTGAGCCCCATAACCAAACCAAGACTAATAATAATGCCCCGCTCCAAGTCGTTCCTCGGAACCCCACGACTTAATTTCAGAATACGTGCACCCCAGGCATACGCCGATGCAAAATCGACGCTATCGATTAGGGGTGGGCCTTGTCAGGCACCAATAGTACTATCCAAATATTCTTTCGGTTTCATTTCCCTGAATTAATGATTACGGAAGAGAGGACTCAACCCCGAGTGGCGATCACTGCTCAAGTACTCATCATACCACTTATCACATTTTAACCTTTGAAAACATTTCAACATGTGACAACGTTTGACAAACATATCTTTCCCCCAGTTAAAACAGTAAAATGGGGCCGTGAAACTCACCTGAAACACTGTCTGGCTCACTAAGTAGATAGCAAAGAGGGTCTCGCACCTACAAACGTCCTAGACGTATAAGTCACTATTCCTATAGTGCATGTGCCTTGGCAAGTTGTACACCCAACTCCCGACCACAAGTTATTCCAAATCCCGTTTAACTAAGCGCGTATCCTAGGTTTCGTTGGCGTTAGATTACCCTTTGTGTTACAAGTTATATATTACTCTTGTTAATATTTCCTTAACTTGTACCTTATTATCATCGACTCGACTTCACTTAACATATAATTATTTTCCCATTTAAATAATTATACTTAAGATCGCATCGCTCGATATAATATATATTTCAACATTCGACCCGACTCACTTTGCCACACATTTGTTTTCCCATTTAAACAAATATGCTAAGATCTTGTCGTTCGATTGTATGTTCTTAACACCCGATTCAACTCACCATACCGTATATTTATTTTCCCATTCAAATAAATATACTAGGATCTTGTCGGTACGGCATACACATATATATATCTTTGTCTACTCGTCGCGGTTTTCCTTCCCACATATCTACTTTCCCATTAAGTAGATATACTAGAGTTTTGCCGAGACGAGCGTACATACATATAAATGTGTAATTTTTCTTGTTAAGTATATACGTTTGTTTAACGTCTTATTTGTTTATGTTATATTTTTCTCCCACGAATAATTCCTTCAACACTTAGGAAAGTGTTTATCAGTTTTCATCCATGATGCATATATATTTTACTTCTTAAAAATATATATTTTCTTATCTTGCCGCAATGGCATTTTTCTCATGTTTTGTCCGTGTATGGTTCGTTAACGCGTCTTAGTTCGATATCTTAGCTCGAATAGTTAATTTTTCCAAGTTTTTTCCCAACATGTGTTTTATAGAAATATTATCCACATTCCTAACACATGTTACCTGGAAGGTTTGTATTTTAACTCAACTTGTTAACTTAGATACAAAAATGCTTCCAATACTTTTATATTCCCATTTATATAAAAGTATTCATTTTTGTATAAGTTTCTCAAGTTTTAGTTTTCGTTTAACATTTTTATAAAATCTCTATTTTATAAAAATCCTTATGTTAATACAAACCCATATTTCTATAACTTTCATTTTTATAAAAATATACTTTTTATACAAAATACCCAAGTATGTTTACTAGTATTTACCAAATCAACCTTGGAAATTTATTACTTACACTTTTGACACCAAACTTTCCATTATTGCATTTTTGGACTAATAGTTTCTAAAATGTTCATTTTAGTCCTCTATCTTTCAAAGTTACAACATTAGTCCCTTAACTTTCAATTGTTGCATTTTTCCACTCTAACTTCCAAAGTTAGTATTTTTCACTCAAGTTAGTGGACTTTGAAGATCCATCTTTTTATTGTTAAGTTATTTTTGCAACAAAACACTTTTAATAGTCTCACATTTCATACATGAGGCTACTAATATGTGTGTTTTATGTATTTCTTCAATATATCCAAATTTCATCCATCTAAGTGTGTAAACTTTAACTTTTCAACTTCTTCATCCATGACATCCTAATATATTCCATCATATATTATATCATGGATGATCATTTTAAGATGATTAAAGTTACATTTTAACACATTCAAGTTTATTCCACAAATCTTAACCGAATCTTCATCCTACTTAGTGTAAGTGTAAATTTTATACATTTTCAAGACTATTACTTTATCATCATCAAACCCATGATTTATTTACATATCTTTAATCATCTATTTTACTCATGTAAAACCTATTAAAGATTATGTTCAAACCACCTTTTAAACCCTTCATGTACAACTTGCTTCAAAGAACACATACATGAATAATAATAATCAAAAACAAGGTTAAGAAGCTTACTACTAGCACAAGGCTAGGGAAGACAAAACCTTGGATTTTGAGAGGGGTTTAGTGTGTTCTTCCTTAATGGTTAAGCTCCAAGCTTGAAACACACAATGGGGTTTTGATGGATGGATGTTTAAGAGTAATTTGGAAGTGTTGAACTTGAAGAAATGTGTGTGTGTGTGCATAATACCCCACGGCCACAAGAAGGAAGAAAGAAGAAGATTGTTTTTGGCTTGTTAACTCATGCATCTAACACATGTTATATATCATTACCATATCTTCCATAGATTACACATGATCTTTCTAAAGATTTAGGAGATTTAAGAAGTACAAGGAAGTGATCTTGGATGGATATGGTGGGGTGTTTGGCCGTGGGTTTTTAAGAAGGAAAAGAGGTTTATAATCCTTCCAAGATATCATGTAATCATACTTAAAATCTTTAGTAGGATATGAGATCTTTTGGAAGCATGTATGCATGTGTGCCCTAGTGTTTAGCTTGATTGCATATGTCTTGGATTTACATGGCCTATGGCCGAAAATTCTTACACAAAAGCAAGGTTGGTGCATGCTTCATGTACTTGGTAGATCTTACTCCCTTTTTTGTCCATGCATGCTTATCTTTCTAGGTTAGTAGGTTATGATTATTAAGACAATGCATGGATATTATATGGCCATTAGGCCGGCCCATGTGTGGGTCTAGGTGGGGTCCACAACTTCAAATATTTACCCAATATTTGTTAAGTTAAATCCCTCGTCGTCCGGGTGTCGTTCGGGTATTTTTCGGGTTTTAATTGCGCGTTATTCGGACATTAAAATACCTTTAATAACCCTTAAATATAGTCTAATTTAAGCGTTAATTGGTTATTTAGGCCTTTGCCGGGTGAAATTATGGGTTATACGCGTATCGGGTGCGGTACGCGCATTTTATTCGTTACCGGGAGATTTGTACAAGACGTTTCCACTTATGGTTTTGGAGTTCCAAAACTCATTATATTTTGTGAAAATACCCTTTATTTTATATCCTGGGTTTCCGGGATCCTTTTCGTTTATTTAATTATTACCGGGTAACTGCCAACGTCCATACCGGATAGTTTATTCGCACATGATCCAATCATGTTTTACCATTAAACGTATGCATTCCTATGCACTATTTGGAAATTGCTATCTCCTAAGGCCTTGATAATTAAATCACAAATAATTGCATTTAATTACGTTAATCATATATTAATTAATTTGTACGGAATTACCTTATTTTTGCCGGTTGTTACAGTAAGTAACAAGGATATAAGAATAATAAACTATATTTAAAGCACAAAATACCAGGAAAAACTATGATTACTTAATAAGAAAACCTCCACATATGAGAAGCACCTTCCATTAAAATGCTTATGAAAAGCATCTGTTAAGTTTTGCTCATCAAACTACAAAAAAAAAACTATATTGGTCATCCATCCGATCATCAAAGAATCATACTAATTACTAAAACTTTGATCAATCTATTTCACTTCACATATACAATCAACAGCAACTGTCAATTGATAAAAAAAAACAGCATAAACGATTAACAATTAACAATTGGCTCCGGCAGCGTTGAGATTGAAGCCTGATACGAGGAAGATCTAGTGTATAGCAAATGCAATTGGGCTAATCTACTTCTCTTAACGATTAACAATTGGTTTTCTGCTCATATTGATGGAATCAGATACAAAAAGCAAGGTGATTGAAGGAGGAATTGAATATTGAATAACTTAAGTGAATATTGAAGTCGAGCAACTTAAATCAATCGTTACCAAAGAACAGTGATTTATGAGGCTCTAAGAACAAATACAGGAGGAAGATGGGAAAAGGTTACGCTTTAATAACCCTGAAATTTGGGGTGGCTCTGAAATGAAATGAAGGGGACGATTCAATTTGTTGCCACCATGCACCAATTACTGATCTTCTGTGAAGGAGGAGTGAATATAAGAAGAAAGGAGAGAAATTCATTAAGGGTATGTTTGGCAAAATTAGCTGGAGGCTGGTAGCTGGAAGCTTTTTAAATATATTTTGATGTTTGGCAGAGTAACTGAAGCTTTTAATAAAATGTATAAAATGACCAAAATGGTCATAATTAAAAACTTGTAAAGAAGGTTTTTATTTTATTTTTAAAATAGAATGGGTATTTGTGTCATTTACTAATTAAAAGCTTGTAGCTAGTAAAGCTTTTTTCTTAAAAAGCTACTACTAGTAGCTTTTCACTGTAGAGATTTTTCTCTAACCTAAAAGCTTCCAGCCCCTTCAACCAAACAAGACTTTTTATTAAGTAGGAGCTTTTTCTTAAAAGTTTGAAGCTTGAAGCTCTTAAAAGCTCCTTGCCAAACATACGAGTGGAAACACAAGGGTGATGAATTGAAGGCATGACGATTCATTTGCAGCTTTAATTGGATGTTAGGTTAACTGAAACAGGTTTATTCGCGCAAGGGCATACATGGGATAAGTTTTAGTTTTTAACTATAAAACTTTGTTAAAATTACTAGATTACCTTTTAAAGTGTCTTAATTGTCACATTTATGCCTATAATACCCTTAAATTTCTTACTTAAATATGTTGTACATGGTGCTTCTTAAGTTGTACGAAAATGAAAATTACTATCTTAGCCGTCACTCCTCCTTAATAATATAAAATTTGTGTCTAGTGGGTTTACCCGTGCGTTGCGGCGGGATCCAAAATAACTTGTAATACGCTAACAGTTTTCCCATCGCGCATTACAGCGAGTAAATCCTGTCGACAAACATGTATTCCTTAAAGTTTGGTTCGTATTGGTTGACTTATTGTATAAAGTTCTTAGAAAATATGTAAAAGAAAACACGGACAAAATAATGACAAAAACATATATAAGAACTAACAAAAAGCTTAAAAACTAAATAACTAAATAAATAAATAAAATAAATAAATATATACATAAAGAATATACAAGATTACAAGTGCTGACTTACCAACATAATAATCGATAGTGCAAGACTACAAGTGTTGAACAATATCATTCGATGACAACTTCCAAGAGAAATAAAGAAAATGGTGTGATAAGGCAATGGTATGAGGGGTTTTAGAGATTAAATTGAGGGATGTTGATTTTAATTCATCATTGAAGATGAGAAAAGAAAAATGTGAGGCATTGAATCTCAAATTGAATTCATTAAAGATGAAAAAATCAAAAGGTGAAACAAATAATAATAGAGATGACTTGCATTACTCATTTGTACAATTGTAATCAAATGTTGCACATAGGGGCATAAAGGGAAGGATTTGGCAAAAAGATAGTTGTTTATCTTGTGACCTTTTGTATGCCATCTGAAAATTAACATGAAGTGACTATTTTAGCCATCTCTCCTCTTTTATAATGTAGTATACTCCTCTTTTGTAATGTAGTATAGATATAGCACTACTAGAAAATAGGCCTAATGCAACATTTTAGAAGCAACATGTTTCAGAGAAGTTGCATTTGAATCTAATGCAACTCTGATGAACATAAAGGTTGCATTAAAAGATCTAATAAAAGTTGCAAACTAATACTGAATTTGCAACCTTTTTATTTAAAGGTTGCAAATGTTACTAAATGTTGCAACCTTTTTCAAAAAGGTTGCATTATGAAAAGTTAGATGCAACTTTTATTTTAAAAAGTTAGATGAAAATTAATTACTATCCTTTCGTCTTTGCACTATCTTTCAATTGGTATCAACTCTTCTCCATTATTATTATATAGCTCGTATTGTCCCATTGTTACAAAATAGGTCTCGGGTGGGGGTTTTAGATAGTGAGAGGAATGTATAGAGGTGGTGCAACTTGGTGAACGACCAAAGAACCCTTAGTAAACGAGCTCGAGCCCGAGCTTTACTTATCGAGCTAAAGCCGACACATGAGCCTAAACGAGCTTGGTGTATATCTATTTGTTAATTAATATATTAAATGTATATTTAAATAATATTAATTACTATTTATTAAATTAGTAACAATAACCTAATTATATATAAAATAAGAACTATATTTAATTAATAAATAATAAACGAGCCGAGCCCGAGCCTGAAAAAAAAACACTTTCGAGCCGAGCTCAAGCCTTAAGCAAAGCTCGAATCGAGCCGAGCTTGGGCTCGGCTCTTTTGCACCCCTATAAAAAGGGTATGTATTTTACAAGACTCGAACATAGGTTGTTTCTAAGCTAAAGATCATCATCAACCACTTGACCAAAAACAAGTTTGATGTCTATTTGATGCGATTAATTTAATTAAACCTTATATAGCTGCTACAAATACTCCTTTGTTTTTGCCTTTACGTTGATTAAATTGAATTTTGTAGCTGTGCCTAGGCTTATTTGTCTGGTGTGTTTTTGGTTATGAGTTATGACATGCAAAAATGATCATTCTTGTTAAGTCATTTGGCATTGCATTTTTTAAATACCTTAAAGATATATTAATGTAACATTCAGGCGGTGGGAAATAATATATGGATGTGCTTCTGATGTCTGAGGTTGTAATAAGCACCAAAACCACCATCACCTGTAGCTGCAGAAGCGAAATCACCATTGCCTGTGCAGCGCCAAACCCTCTCTGCCTGTGTTAATTGTTAGGACTATCACGGCTGACCTGAACAAACTTACTGGATATACATACTGTTGTAACCATTCGTGACTAACTCTCAGACAAAGAATGAAAGAAGATAATGAGTGCTTGAATCTCATTATCAAATTTTATGTTAAGTGATTCTAAGCGCGATAAAATGATTGAATTAAAATTTATTGGAGTAGTAACAGATGCCCATTCATTTTGTTATTTACCAACTGTCGAATTAGAAAAACCTTATTTGAGGCGGACACCTGTCCGTACATGCTGGATTAAGCCTACAATAATTCATATGTGGTCTTTTCGTTGATGATGTTGTAGACAACACTCTTCGACAATGATATGTGGTTGTAATGAATGCAACATGTATTAAACCTGTTATGTTTAAGGCAATGGGTTAACCCGCTGATAGGTGAGTATCCATGATAAAGTGCACTAGTCAACATAAAATAAAGAAGCACTGCTGCAGCTCAATTTATGGCCCAACCTGTTGATGGGTCAATGGGTCATGACCTACTATGCCAGAGTGTGCAGCAAAGTACGATATTTTGCTGGTCAAAGTAAAAGAAGGAAGCACATATATTCAGCTCAATTTCTGCAAGAATGGGACCTCAGTTGTGGTAAAGACTTGAGCATAATTTTCTATTTTGGTCAAACTACTGTCCAGTTGACTTTGAAAAGTGAAAAAATTGCATTTGATTTTGAAATTGGCTATTAAAGACCCTAATCTACTGTCCAATTGACTTTGAAATTAATCAAATTACTGTCCAAATGAGATTGCGGAATTATTCGAATTGTTGGAGGCCATATATAATTATCAGTGGAGCAGCAGCAACGATCGGTGGGAATGGAAATGCGACAAAGATGGAATATACTATGTCTCTAAAGCTAAGCATCTGCTAGCTAACAGAGGATCGATTGATCCCAGTGCAAAAATAAAATGGAAGGGTTGGACGCCGCTTAAATGCAAGATTATGATTTGGAGTTCAGTTAGCCGATTTACAATGCCCGTTGTGTGACGCAGCTGCAGAATCTGTTTTGCACCTGTTTACAGGTTGTTGGTTCGGCTCGGAAATATGGGCGCGAGTTGGGAGTTGGTGCAGATTGAACCCTATATATGCTCTTGAATTCAGCGACTTGTTGCAGCTTCCTGAGCGATTGAAGTCATGGAAACAATAAAGTCGTCTACTTTCTTTTGGATCCGTCATAGATCTAGATTAAAAGTTAGTCATTGGAATGATTGGTGTAAATACCCTTTGGGTGTGATGTAATTTCGCTTGTTCAATGGCCCTCGCTTTGAGGACCGCTTGCGGCGTTTTTTGTGGTGAATGAAAGTTATTTTCCAAAAAAAAAGACCCTATAAAAATGTACAAAATTATATATACACTGTATTAATATAAAATAAATAAATAATAGGTTTGGTGAGGCTCGCACAACAACTCTAGCTTGATAAGTGAAGCTTAGGCTTGACCTCGTTTATTATTTTAAAAGCTCGAGCTTGACTCAAGCTCGAACCCATTTAACTTAAAAGGGCTTGAGCTTGGCTTGTGAGTAGTTTGTTAAGCTCGATCTTGGTTGGGATTCAGCTAATTGATTGTTTATTAATTAATTTTTTATATTTTTAGTTATATATATATATATATATATTAAATATTAATTAATTATCTTACATATGGCAATTGTTACTCCCACTCTAGTACATAAACACATTGGAGTAAAAAATCGGTAGGGTATATAGTGACTCGTCACAAAATTAGACCCGATGATGATCAACTAAGCCCAATGATTGCCAATTAGGCCCATTGATGGTTATTTAGATCAAATGATGATAAATTAGGCTCAATGACAATCAGTTAGAACCAATGAGGGTCTATTAGGCTCAATGGAGGTCAATTAAGTTTGTTAATGCTTAATGATGGTCACTTAGGCTCAATAATGGTCAAATAGACCCAATAATGGCCACTTAGGCCTAATGATGGTCACTTAGGCCTAATGACGGACAATTAGACCCAATAATAACATCAAAAATCACTCATGTGAATCGGATACAAATCAGCTGTACGGATGATGGAATGGATTCGAATGGGACAATCTCTGTAGACGTGAGATATAAAAGATGCATCTTTAAAAGGAGTGGATATAACCAGAGGACACTCTAAGGCGGTAGGTACAGACTTCAAATACTTGGCAACAAAAAGTGATACTACAGAATGTGTAGCACCCGTATCAAAAAGAGCATACAAATCACGTTCACCAATATACACATAACCAGAAACCGTACCTATAACAGGAAAACAAAATTCACACTACGATGAAGAAAAAAATCACATTCAAAATCCATATCACGATGAAGAGGAAACAAGACCCGTACCTGGGGCATTAGCTGCATCATTAGCTGTTAGTGCAAAAACTCGTCCTTCGGTGGGTCTAGCATTTCCTCCGGTATTAGCTCTAGGGTTCATCTGAGGGCATTCCTTAATCTGATGACCTGCTTCTCCACATTTATAACAAAGACCTTCAGCTTTACGACAACGCCCTCCATGAGTTTTCTAGCAAGTGGCACAAGGAGGGTAACGGTTCTGAGGCGGGTTTTGAGGCTGAGTTTGATTAGGGGCTTGATTTTGTTGTGCTGGCCTTGGATTCTGATTTCGGTTTCTCACATTACGTGACTGATTATTATGGTTTCGATCGAAACGGTGCCCATGGTCGCGAGAGTGATCATTGCCGTCCTGAGAAGAAGAATTTCTTTGATTATTATCCCTAGGCCGTTTACGACTCTCATCAAAATCCCTCTAACGATGCTTCTTATCATTATCCAGATTCTTAACAACATCCACAATCTCATTAATGTCAGCAAATCGAAGGTTAAGAATAAACTTCCTATCTCTGTCACAAATAGCCCATTTGAAACGATCAGTTTGCTGCTCATGAGTACCTGCAACCGGGCCTAGAAAACTCACAAGACGATAGAAACGGGCCTTAGATTCTATGATCGGCTCATCATTATTCTGCATAATCGTAGCATACTCTCGTAGATATTCGCTGCGGTCCGCATCAGTGAAATACTGCTGATAGAATAGAGTACGGAAATCATTCTAGGGTAGAGTAGCAGCATAATGATCACCTCCCCGAGCATTCTTCAGAGTCTTCCACCAGCGGTGTGCGTCATCCTCCAACTTATAACTAGCGAGCCTGACCTTAAACACGTCATCGACTCCCAAAACCTCAAACAACTTCTCAATATGGGCTATCCAATTTTTTGCTTCAACTGGAGTGGCAGCAGTACTAAAAGACTTTGGCTTTTGCTTTTGAAAATGCTCCAGCCAGACATGAATGCCATCAGGAGGATTAGCATTAGCATTAGCATTCTCATTCGCATTACCATTGGCATTAGCGTTGGCGTTAGCATTAGCATTAGCGTTAGCGTTGGCATTAGCCTGCTGCAACTGTTGGATCAAGTTAGGAACCAAACTAGCTATTGCTGCGTTGACAGCATTCGTGACGAGAGTCTCAAGGGAAACGTCGCCAGAATTCTCCGCATCATCACTAGAGTTGTTCGTATGTCTAGGAGCCATTCTGAAAAAGAAGATACACGTGTGAGCAGAGAAAAGCATTTAGATTGTGCGGAGAATGACAAGAGTGAATCCTAACCCAACGTCTACCCATTACCTCACATGTTTCGTTATTTACGTTTAAGTTTTCTACAGGAGAGAGCCTGGGCTCTGATACCATAACTGTCACATCCCAACCCGAAACAGGCTGACATGTCACACTTACAGATATCAAATACCAAACAAAGTCCATAAAACGTTAACTAGAAATCCAATGGAACAACGAAGTTCAAATAGAGTTTCAAACTTATGTCTTATTAAAACTAAAATGCAAAACTAAATGTCTTTTAGCACTCGAACATCAACTCTCATCCTTGATTTCCCAGGTTTCCCTGATTATCTGCGAGACAAATAGGAAAATACAACAAAGAAAACTACGGCTGAGCCAAAAATTGTTCGGTAACGGAAAGAACAACAGTACATATAAAAGCGGTTTAAAGAAGAGAAATTTCAAAACGGAATGCTGAAACAAAATTTGGTACAAGTCTATAACGAAACTTATTCAAAGCTTATCGTATCATATCAAAGGCATATCAGAGAACATATACTAACTTACACGACTATAACGTAGCGATAAAACATGTCGTGTAATCGGAAGCACCCATAGCCGAAACAAAGGGGGTACATAGGTAGCTAATCCATGCACCAATGAGATAGTGAGTGTGGCGTGCATCCATTATTCCATCTCCGCATACAAAAACACATACACATAACAGAGCTAAGATCGATCTATACGCCTCTAGAGGCCAAGTGTTACACTAACACAACTAGAGACGCCGTGAAAATTTTTAATGCACTATCACGAACAGTACCATGCCGTTGACGCCCAAACGACATGTCAAAACAGAGTGCCAGGGTGACAGAGTACAAAAGAACGGATATCGACTAAATACTTAATGAGATCTAAGGAACATGCAACAATGATCTCAAATTTAAGGTATATTGCATGCTATCCAAAAATCCGTACTACAAAGTAACGGACCGAATTTATATATAAAAAAATATACTATAAAGAGAAGGAAACGGAATCCGTACCTTAGCTTAAACGAAATAGCACAAAATTTAAGAACGTCCTTAATCAATTTGCGGGCCTACATATTTAAGTATATTCTATAGTTAAGACTTGTTATTTATGGCCACGTCTAAAGTCATCTCGGCTTGTGGTTCCACCACAATGTTTACACCCGTGCAATTTTTCTTGACTAGCCAACAACAACCCACCTTGAATGTCCTCCATTTTCTCCGTTTCTTTCAAGCGCTCCTCATACACTTTCAACCTACCAACGGCTTCATCGAATAACATTGAGTCTAAATCAAAGCATTGCTCAATGGAAGCCACAATTTGAAGAAATGGCTTAGGCATCGAATCAAGCAACCTTTTCACCAACTTGACTTCTTCAAGCTTATATCCAAGACTCCTTACCTTTGATGCAAAACCGGTCAACTTTGTCACAAAATCATCAACCGTTTCACCTTCCTTCATACGTAAACTTTCAAGCTACCTATTCAATGTTGCAAGTTGAGCCACTCTCACCCGCTGTACTCCCAAATACCGTGTCTTTAGGCCATCCCACACTTGGTTTGGGTCGGTATAACTCGCCAGTTGCAAGACCATCTCTTCGGGGATTGCTTGAAATAAGAAGGCAAGCGCCTTTTTCGACTTATCGGCATCTGGTTCTACACCTAAAGCTCTTGGTTCGACCGTCTCCCAAATCCCATGCACATCCATGATCGACTTGACCTTAACCGCCCACACTGGATAGTTCGTGGCGATCAAAACGGCAACTTGATAAGACATCGAACCACCTTCTTTGATAGGTACCAATGCCATTTTCTTCCTTTTGACAGCTTCAACCCTTTTTCCAATCTAACTCGTTCAAAAAGATCTATTCCACCGAACAAGAAAACAAGCTACCGCTTTTACCGTTTTCTTTAACCCGCTAAACGAACAAAATCCAAAGCCACCTGCTTTGACAGATCTTTCACGTTTGTTTTTCACGCACCTCCGTTCGGTTAGACTCTTATAACGAAACAGGCCAATCAAGAGTAGAAGCTGCTTCGTGACTCTTCACCCTACGAGCAGACTTAACACCACAGCCCCTTCAAAACAGATCTAGGCTCTGATGCCAAATGTTGGATATCAAGCCTCAAATCTCACTCTCTAAACTCACGAAAATAAAGAAGAAGAGAAGTTATGCAATACTGAGCTTATGAAAATAAAAGTGTCTACCAAACTTGCAATAAAGAAAAGTGATATTATTCAATAAAAAAACATGGCTTTATATAGCCTACAATGATCCAACGGTAACAAACAAATCTTGCTAAAACTTAGCCACTAGCCCTATAGAATAGGTACAAAAGATGACCATTTCCTTTACTTAATGTGTACCACTTCTCAACGTTCACTTCCATCACATATGGTCAAACTTATACCAAGTCCAATTATTTAATAATAAACCATAAATATCTCCAAGTTCCATGTACCTGAAGACTTCATGTTATTCTTATTCCATGCATGCAAACTAATAACCAAAAGACTTATAAATGAACAAGTTGAAGAGGGCTGGGGTTAATCCATGTGTTATTCAATGAACAAGTTGAAGAGGGCTGGGGTTAACGGTGGCATAGGACAAAATCTCTGGATCACGCTCGAATATCTCCATTTCCTCTGGACTCAATGTGAGTAAAGCTTCAACACCACCACCCTTCAATGTGTCATTCAAAAACAAAAACCTAGCAAGTCCAGCATTCATAATATAAAACCATATTGGTTTTCCCCAACCGAAGTCAAACTCACACATGTGAGTGTTCAACAAGCTTGAAGCAAACATACAATCTCCTTCTTGTGTCATATCTGTTAGTTGTTTTAATCCCTTTAATACCTCATTGAATTTCTCATACCCTTTCACCCCTTTCATACACTTGATGTGATCCGAGTTTATTTTTGCTGTTGATTCTCTCAAATCACCTATCATGGTTGACAAATCAAGGTGGCCAGCAGGAAAGCAGATTGCACCGGCTGCATCTAGAAGGTTTCCGATGGATTCTTCGGGCAAAGGAGGTGATGCTTTTTTTCGTAAATTCACCACTGAAAATAAAGCATGAGGTGATTGTGGACCAAATGGTCTTACTTTTGATGCGGCCTTGGCGGCAGCTTTCCAAATTACAGCAGTTGTGGCCTCCGTGCGAGTTGGTGGATGTGTTGAGCTTGCGTTGGCTACCGGTTGAGCCTTGAGCAAAGCTAAAGACGTAGAATCGAACACAAATCTTTTTGTAGTAACCTTTTTGGTGGCCAGTAACTTGGAAGGCACTGAGTATTCTAAATTAGGATTGTTAGGAAAGATCTGGGAAGCGACAAAACTTGGTGAAATAGTTACTGGTAACCCTCTTGCAGCTGTTGCCCAAGCTTTCATAAACATATGATATGTTTGTCCATCAAAGATCTTGTGCGAGACGCTTGTCGAAAGCCCTATCCCACCACATTTGAAAATGTTCACCTGTCAAACACATCTCAGGTTCAATGTACGTACTTGCTTTTATCTCTTAGAGAGTTAATTTTATTGTAGTACGTTTAGATAGTGGTATATAGTCAGTCAGTCATCTTGTAATTACAAATTCTAGCATGTATATATATATGAAGCTTGTATAGTTTGTAATTAATTTGAGCTAGCTAGTGAGTACAAATTTTTATTTTATCTCTTAATTGTGGTTTATAATCAAGAACGTACGTTTTTAACATTGATATATACCGGCGGGCCATGAAAAGATACCTGTATACCAACAACATAATTTCCTATAGAAGATTCCGCGGTGCAAGGGCTTTCGGGGATCAACTCTCTCATCCTTTCATCATCTGGTTGGCCTAAAAACTCTTGGAGTGTCTGGTTCACTCGAGCCTCCGTATAAGATATTCCTTCATCGTTACATTCGATATGCAAGGTGTCCCTAACTTTCCCAGCAAAAGGATAGAATCTTGTTAGAATCTCAGACAAAGACTCTTTCAGATGTTTTGATCTTTTGGATACGACATCCGTAACACTAGCCTTGTCGGTATTAGCAGGAATAAATAAGATCATAGGGGTATACACATCATACATATACTGGTCTATAATTGAGAAGTTGAAGGTTCTTAGATGTTGAGGTGTCTGAGAAGATGGTTTGATGTTTTCTCTTGAAATTATTTCAAGATCTACCTTCTTCTTAACATCGTTTTTAATCTCATCTTGGATTGATGAGGTGCCATAATAGTGACCAGAATATAACGATGAAGATATCATTCGATCAAGTTTTGGGTTGGAAGCATGGATAACCCGACGACCAAAACCTTCATGAAGATGATATCCTTGAGAATTGAGGAAACGTCGGGTTGCTTTGTGGGCTGAGGACAAAAGCTTCATTGTCGATCGGTTGATGAACATCAGCCACACAACATTATTCTTTATGTAGGATATGCAAGCTGCTGCTTTTAGACTTTGTATATTTATTGTACTTTTGTTTAGGTATCTCATCCACTTTAATATTCTCCATAAGTGATGTTGTATAAATAAAAAAACAAACCTACCTACCTACAGGCAACTATTTATAAATAAGCCACACTTATCGTAAGGTATTATTCTGTATAGCATTATCCTTTTGTTTAGGCATCACATCCAATATGATATCTTAAGTAAGTTCCTATCTATACTTAGCAATTTTGAGGACAAAATTTTTTTTAGGGGGGTAAAATTGTAATATCCAAATACTTATAGAGTTATATATTGTACAAATTTACTATGTTTGAGTTTGATAATCAAATTTAGTTAAAAAAATATTAATAATTAAATTTTTGTAAGTATCTGTAGAAAAAAATATATATATATAATAATAACAATAATGAGTTATGTAAATGTTAATAATCTTTGAGAAATAAATCAATTCTTTTGAGTCTTATCCAAATCAAATTCAAAAAAAAAATGATGAGCTAGTCTTTCGGCCAACTTCAAACCTTATCAAATAACTTCCTTATCCCTACAACAAAACTCACAAAGTAACCGGGATCTTGAATTATCGTTTGATAACAATTAGCTCTATTTAATCTAACCTATGTTCATTTGAACCCCACAACTCTTATCAAAAGTTCATCACACTGTCTTGTACTACTCCTACGTTTTGGAAGGATCACCACTAACGCACCACTGCACGGGAAGCCTGGCGACTCTACACCACGGCGTTCGTTTTTTTGGAGCCACAGTAAGGTTTGTTGTTGTTAGAACACCATGTTTTTTTTTCTTTATCAAATCATCTGAAAAGAATAACGTTGGCGACTTCCGCTGATAGGTCTCCAAAACAGTTAAAAACTTCCGTTGATCACCTTCGTTTGATTCATTTCGGTTGAATCTCGAGCAGACCCGTTGTAGTCTAATTTGAGCCAAAACGAACCGCCGCCGTACAGTAACTCCGGCGACTTCGCATTGTACGAACCGGCCTTGCTTTGTCGACTCAAGGTAACCATGCTCATATGTGATGTTTCTATTATCAAAGTATAAATAAAGATACAAATAAGCTTCTGCAAATGTAACCAAGAAGTTGTAGTAAACAATGGCTAAGTTAACAGTAGGTTGAATGGCAAAGTTAGACACTCAAGGTACAATCTATGTACACGAATTTTCATCTTTAGGTTGGTACTAAAATTATAGATAAAATATAGATATAGATGTTGTGAATGGAAAAAAAATGAGTCACCCCTTGCCCTTTCCATGTTTCGAACCTAAGACCTCAAACAATAGAAATGCACCAAAAACCACTCCACCACTAAGCCATCTTGTTATTTATTGCGAAATCATATATAATTATTACTAAAAAAAGTCTATGGACCTTTAAAAAGAACTTGTCATTCCCATGTTTCGAACCTGAGACCTCAAACCATAAAAATGCACCACAAACCACTCCACCACCAAGCCATGTTGTGCTCCCTAATAACTAGTGAGGTGCTCGCGCATTACGGCGAGGAACATAACATTAGGTTAGTAATTTCATAAGTGTGCACAAGGCGGTCCGGTTTGAGCCATAACATAAATAAAACCGACCTAATTTCGAGCCAAGCTTTTTTCAAGCTAGGTTCGAACGTCTGTAAACGTATTTTATTATAACTGCTAAACCTTTAACTTTTTTTTTGGTAAAGGGATAAAAGTATAACTTTATTTACCCAAAGGGTTTAGTATAAGTTACATAAGAATCAATGGTTTTTTAAAGAAATCAAGGAGTCCTTTTATAACAAAATACTTGATCCAAGTTCTCTTTCTCATCCAATGTCGGATGAACAAAATTGCAAAGGATTCGTGGATTTGAATGTTTTAAAGGACTGTACTTTGTATTTTAATACTTATAATTATTTAAAGTCTTAATTTTCTGAAAAATGATTTTTTATCTTCTATATTTATGCATTATAATATAGTATAGACAAAGTATTAATATTAAAACATAATAATATTTCAAAAAAGTCAACAAATTCTTTACAACTAAACCACCTGTCCTCGGAGAACCCTGCTCGGAAATCATATCGGAACTCGAGAACACACCAACACTCGAGAACACAAATAGTCCACTCGAAAACCATTACCCACCACTCGGACACTTGACCGCTGACCTGAAAACTGACTTGGAAAACCACCTGATCCGCACCTGCAACCCAGACCCAACCCGGACCCAACACAACACCCTGACAACCTCGGACACAGCAGAGCACCTCGGACACGGAACACCCGGTCGGACACTCTCCACCTACTCGAACACAGAACCCGCACATCGGAAACTGTGCATCATCTTCATCGGACACTCCAACCAGGTCGGACACTCGGCATCGGACACCCATATCGGACACAGCAGAGAGCTCGGACACACCTACACCTCGAACACTCGACATCGGACACAAGCTCATCGGTCGGACACTCTGTTCTCTATCGGACATCCACCTCGGACACAGCAGAGAGCTCGGACACACCTTCAAACGTTCCTCGGACACCTTCAACCCACTCGGACACACCGACTTCACTCGGACACCCAAACATCACCACCCGATCCACCAACCCGAAAACCGCCCTAATATTGTGAAAGATTAGGTCCCGCCATCCTCTTTCTGTGTTATCCACCACAGTTGAATTTCCATACCTGTCTTCCTCTGGGACATCAGTTTGCGTCAACTTCACAACTGTAACTCCAGGTTCGGGCTCTTCTAAAACCAACCTCACCGTAGAAATAAACGCCATCAGGCCAGCTCCCAAACCGCCACTTCTGAACAATCAACTTCCCCTCCTGCAACTCCACATCCCGATCCACTAACCCCCTTCAATTCCGGCCACCTCCACTCAGATCCAGCACGCCCCCAATCGGGTTCAGTCACCTGCACGATCTTCACAACGAAAAGGTTGAAGAGAGAGACAGTTGTGTTGTTGTTCTTGAGTGAGATAATGAAAACGAAGGTGGTGTTTGCCTGATTGTTGAAATGGTTTTATTTTAGAGGAGTGAGAGGGCAATCAAAAGATAAAGTGTATTAATAGAGTGAGAGGGCAGCTCAAAGGATTTGGATTTGGGATATTGTGGTCGTGAGATAGAGAGCGTGGAACAGAAGAGTGGCTTTCTTTTATGGTTTAATTGTAGTGATCTTCTTTCTAGAGAGAGACTCTCGAAAAAAGCAAAGGAAAAGCTGTTTTTGTTTTCTTTTTGTGGTCATCGAGGTGAAGTAAGAGAGAGAAAGACAAGTTTGTTTCTTTGGAGAGTGAAAATAGTGACAACAAATAATAATAACAATAATAATAATAATAATAATAATAATAATAATAATAATAATAATAATAATAATAATAGTGGTAGAATTATTTGGGGTGTACAAGCTCAATTTGGGGGGATCGATATTTCTAAATTCAGATTGACCTGCTGACTAGCTAGGACGTCCTGTGCTCGGTGTGAAATATTTAAAAAAAACGTCTAGATTTTTGGGGGATCACTGTTCAAATTAAAAATGTCTTCTCAAAGTGAGGTGTTTGAACAGAGACTTAAGGGTTTCAGTTACACTCCTGGTGAAACCGTGGGAGCAATTATTGGCAGATTTACTAAACTACTGTCGGACATGAAAAATGTTGAAATCGTAGTGTCAAATCGATGGGTCAACAAAAGTCTTCTCGACGCTTTGAAAAGAATTCTAGATGAGCCAACATGCAGCTGGTTTAAGTATGTCAATTGGATAATTACAGAAACAAGTTGGTCCAAAATGACGTCGGATGAGTTAATCTTACTCGTCAAAGAACATGCTAAGCGTGCAAAGCTGACGACTCAAAGCAACACCTCTGCTACAACATGCTCATCCGCCTCTGACACTTCACCTTCGAATTCAAAATCTGACTGATCACCCGCTCCTGCTGCTCCCGCCGCTTCTGCTGCTCCTGCCGCTCCCGCTGCTCAAGTTCTCATGGCACAGACGGAATATGACCACGTGCCATCTGCATCTGAGGTACGTGCTGAAATTTTGGCTGAATCTTGTTGCACTGATATGTGTAGACTAAAAATTAAGGGCTTTAGAGAAGAAACTCTCTCTGCATACAAGCAGCTTGAATACGAGAAAATGGTCACTTGGGACATTAAAAGGAAATTTAATTCCTATAAAGAAATGGTTGAGAAACAAAAACTTGATATCAAGCGCTTGCATCAGGAGGTGAGTGATCACAAGTGTCGATATTTACACTTCAAACGACTGTCTGATACTTTAACCGCGGAATTGATCGACTTAAAATCTAAATTTGAAAATGCCGATTTTCATTTTAAAAAGTTCGATTGTTCTAGTCCCAAAGTTAAAAAAATGATCGATACCCAGTTAAAGTTCAGACCAAAGGAAGTGAGGAATAAAGGTCTGGGGTTTGTGGTAATTCCACCACCCTTTAATGAAAATTACTCCTCAATTCCCATGTCGGATGAAGAATTGTTGGCTCTGCCTGTTAAAGGATATGGTCCTCCAATAGAAGAGCCAACCAGTCGACCATCGAGGGATCAAGTAGAGATCTCCAAACCTGAATCAACTCCCATCCGAACCTCTAAACCTAAGAATCGACCAACTAAGCAAGAGCAGGTCCTATCAAAAACTTTTGTCAAATCTCAAGATGCTTCAAAGCAGACTGAGACGTTAAACTTTGATAAAAATAAAGAAATTGACAGAGTTTTTGATGTGAAGAGAGATGAAGTTCCAGTTTCAAATGACACCACTTAAAAGAAACAGTTTTTGAAACTGAACCGAAAATTGAGCAAACTGAACCGACCGGCCAATCAGACTCAAATGTGCCCTTTGAGTTTGATGTCATGAAAACATTCAAAAAATTTATGAAGAGTACAGGGTGTAACATCGCAAAATTTTCCCCAAAATTTTAAAGTCTTTATTTATCCTAACTCACAACTTATATACATACATAAATGTATATAAATAATAATAATAATAATATGATTCTAAATTCTTTTTTTTTTTCACATACAAGATTTTTTTTTTTTTTTAAATAAAGCCTTGAGTCAAATAGTCAAAGTCCTAGTCAAAGTCTTAGTCAAACAGTCAAAGTCTTAGTCAAATAGTCAATTCATCATAAAACCTTACTTTATGGTGTTGACCAATTTTAATGGCTAATTGATTCCAAAACTAGTATAAAAACCCACCTATGACCCATCATACTTTGCACCTCTAAATCGATTGTTTCAATCCGATTAAACTTTCCCTCATACCTTTCTTCTATAGTCTATTACTTCTACAATTGAAGCTTTGATTATAAGCTCTTGTAATTGGCGAATTGGAAGCTTGATATTCTTTCTTTTTCGTTTTCTTCAATTTGGACTAGCTACGTTGTTGAGTCTTTGGGATTCGCCTCGCATACATTCACAACACTTAGAGGATAATTCACCTTAGCCAATGTGAGTTTACGTAACCATGTTTATGCAATTCTTTATACTTGCAACATTATACTTAAGCAATTCTACATACATGTCTAGTTGTAAACTTTAATGCCTCATGAATTAGACAACAACAGTTTCAACGAGTTTCAACGAGTTTCAACATTACATAATCATTAGCTATGGCCAAGCCGGCGATACTCAATAATAGATCTATTGGATTGACAATCCCACTCGGATACGTGTACCTCCTACATAGGTAGCGTGGGTGATTGTTATCGTTCCAACATATTATTAAGGTGAACCGTGGATGACGGGATGGACCTAAACTAGTCGGAGGTTTGATTATGTCGATTCAACATTTCATGTTTATTCATGTAGACTTAAACTTACGATAGACATATGAATTGCTAAACTTTTATACTTAAACTTATTTGCTTGACATGGCTTATGTATTCTCACCAACTTCTAGTTGACCCCCCCCCCCCCCATTTTTACAACTCAACAGGAAATAATGATGATTGAAGTCTAGAGAGTTAGCATGAGGAGACAAATTTGAAGTTTATGCTTTATTTGGTTATTTTGATGTATTAGATTTCCATTTAAAACTCATTATGTATTTTCACTTTTGGATATTTGCACTTTAAATTAATTTCAATTAAAACTTGATTACCATGTGCTACTGTATACTCATTCTTACGTGACACCTTGATGTTTCCGCCATCGGTTGGGGTGTTACACAGGGCACCACAGACCATTGAACCAGCTGCCCCACCAACTTCTGAAAGTGACTCCAAATGTGAATCACCTGAAACAACCGAATATGATAAATCAGTATCAGTTGAATCTAGTGAGTCTAGTTGTGAGTCTTCAAAAGCAGCTGAGTCAATGGGGGATTCAATAGAGCCACCACATGTGTCTGAATCAAGTGGCTCGTCTGAATCAAATGTCACACCCTCGACTGAGCCAGAATTTGAAGAATCTGTGTGCTCAAGGCCAGTCGAGATTAAACAAGAATGTGAGGATCCCTCATAAAAAACTATTGACACAGGTGTGGTAAAGCCAATAGTCCCTGAATTTAAATGTGTGAACGTTACTGATGCTTCTAGTTCATGTGCAGATTTAGTAAAGGTAGAAGTTAAGGTTAAGGGGGATGATATTGTTTGCACTAACAATGCAGGTGTTTGTGTGACACAGTCTAATTTGTCTGTAGATGCTATACCATATGTGAAAAAGACTATTTATGAGTTAGTTGTTATTGGCACAACAGATAAATACGTGCCTCCACATAGAAAAACAACATGTGCTAACTCTCATGTACAGGTTCCTGAAGTTAAACAGAAAGCTCAAGGACAGTCATCATCACAAGCACAATCTTGTTCACACGGGTGTTCAAGATGCTCTAAGAAGAGCAGAAACTTTAAGAAGCCTGCAAACAAATCATCCAACAGATTCCATCACTCACATTCATCAATGGGATCGAACAGACCGGGATCTGCTCCTTATTCAAAGAAACAGACATGCTACACGTGTGGAAGACCCGATCACATTGCAAGGAACTGCACAAGTCGTCCTTATGTGCCCTACTATAGACAAAATCAGAGGGTGTTACCTAGGGATAACTATTACTCTAAGCCAATGAAGGTTGAGAAACCTAAGGCAAGGAGGAATGTGAATCCCAAAATTAAACCTTCTAATGGAGACTGGAATGCTGCCAAAAGAAAACGGAAGGTTGTTCAACCACAAAAGTCGAAGCAACTTGAGAAACAGAAAGTTGCTACTCCGAAAGTAGCAAACTCGTGTGCTAAGCCTAAACAAGTCTCGAAAGCTAAGGCGGCAGCAACACCATGTCTAAATGAGAATAAGGACATGTGCTTGAGGGAAGTGTCCTACGTTGACGCTTCAGGAGTGCCCAGGACCGCGATGGCCTGGGTACCAATGTTTAACTAATCTCCTTTCTTAATGCAGGGACATCCAAGGAGGATTGTTGACGACCACTAGTATGTTGATAACGGTTGTTCCAAGCACGTGGCAGGTGACATCTTTCTGTTATACATTTATTTTTAAATTAATAAACAGTGAGTATGTTTCCTTTGAAGAAGATAATGGAGGTAAAATCAGCTAGAGAGGTACGCTCAAAATCTGATCCGTTAAATTTCTAAAATTAATTGGTCTTTGATTCGAGAATGGTTTTAGAAAAACGCAAAAAGATTTTTCTTAGTTTTAGGTTGTAAATTTGTTCTTTAAATTTTCAATTTTAAGCACAAATTTAGAGGGATATACACCCTAAGAAAAATACAAAAACATTAAAAAATTCAGAAAATGAGATTTCATGTGCGAAAAAGAAGAAATGATAGTACATCAGCTGTTGAAATGTCACACCTTAAAATCGAAAAGAAAATTAAATCAAGTGTGATTGCAGCTCCATTATATGATGTACTGGCAGACAAACTACACAACGAACTCGGTCCAAAATTAATACTAAAGATAAAGGACTGTGTAGCTTGTGGGTAACACATCATTGGTGTATGATTTTATGGTCTTAAATCTTGCGTTGATAGATTGCCAAAATCTGAGATTTCAGGTCTTTAAATTGTTGATACATCTAGGGATGTCCTGGCTGCCCTTCTGCTGCATCCAGATATATGCTGACCTAGGCACAATCAGGACGTCTTAAAAGAGCAATAAGGAAATGCCAAAACCCATATTCTCAAAGAGAATTCAAGCTAAAGGCACATATCAAAAGCCTAAAGCGATGATCATACCGAAAATTTGGTATTTGCCCTAACCCTGGTCGGGAATCCATCGGTCTCTTTGTTGCATCCAGATATATGCAGACCTGATCACCGATGATCTTGACCTTGTAAATCATACAAATGTCAGCAATTTACTCACCTGTTATGAAGAAGCTTTGTGCATACCTTGATCGTGGGGGTATGTCATGATGTGGGACACACAGTTATTTCAGTATAACACACGTTAAGAAAATAAGAAAAATAAAGGACTTGAAGACGTGTGTGTATGTTTGTTTAAATGGATAAACGATGCTGGTAATCGTCTTGGACTGCTTTCTGGCACTTTAATAAGTATACCAAAACAAATATACTAACGGTGTGTTGCATTTTGACAAAGCTGATATGATCTTTTTGCACATGATTCTCACCAAAAAGATGCATTGTAATTAGTTTGAATTTTGTAACATTCGCAAATTTTCTAATAAGTTAATTATAACTTTGGGGATCTAAAGTGATAATAATCCATAATTGAAAATCGCATAAACCATATTTTTTTTCCGTAACGTTTAGGGTAGTGTTGTAACACTCTAAATTTTAAAAGTGACTAGACTAAATAAACAAATATTAATTTGGTTAAACTAAATTATTTGAAATGCTACCTTTTCTTTAAGAAGTTTTTTTTTATCATTATATTTAGACATATAATTATATAGTTAATTGTGAAATTAAGAAGTTTTCATAAATAAATGTTATTATATTATAATTTTGTGTCCAATCAATGTAAGTATTATTAAGGCACTTGAAGAATAATAAATTGAGAATGAAACTTGTAAAAGGTTGATAAAGGGTTTTAATGCAAATTAAGTCTTTTAATTAGGAAGAGTTTCTTGAAACATGTAACCATTTTTTTTTATTTAAGAACAAACATCCATATATTTTCCATATATTTTAGTTCTTCTCAAAATTATTTCTACTCTCAAGCTTTTCTATGTTAAATAACGAGATAAACTTCTCCATATTCTTACACTTTTTGAAGTTGGATCTTATACAAAGGGAAGTTTTAGTATTTACAAATACCATCGAAACAAGTTTTAGAGTTAATTTCTTTGGTCTAAAATTTGTGGTGCACATATCTTAAAGGTAACTTCTTTGTTCGGGTTGTTTTTCTCAACTTTTATTATTTTTTTAGTGTGCCTAAGAATGCAAGATCTGTATTATTTTGAAATAATTGATTTAAAATAATGTAATTTATTTTAGTAATGATTCAAAATATATATACCAGAAACAAAATATATGTTTCTTCTTATTTTTATTATTATTATTTTTTTTTGTCAATAAGTTAGCAAAATTTGTTTTGTGTCAAAATCAAATTCACCATATCTTTATATATATTTTTTCGTAGCTTTTCATGAAATGCTTTGTATTCTTTATGAAGGGGTAGGTAATTATTATGGTGAAAGTCTTAGTAAAGAAATGAAATATAATACTTTTATATCTAAACTCCTTATAAAATTCAAATATTCTCTTTATTTTATTACGGGTTAATGCAAACTCAACGAATCCGTTTTTGAGTTTTTTTTCTAAATCATACACAAATGGACATATTCGTATATTTATGAAGATGATTTTTACTCATTTTTTTAATATAATATATGGTTATGATAAACACTTGGGAATTACATATTCTTTTAGTAATATAGCTATACTAGTATTTTGTAAAATTATGATGACCCACTATTTAAAACTAAACAAATATTTGCCTGTCTTGTTAATCATCTAACTTATGGAGTATATAAAAGATAAAATGTAGTTATAAACCAAAACAGTTGAGTCAAACGTTTTGTTCTAATGAGATAAATACTATGTAACACTTCACGTTAAATATTTGTACGTTACGGATTATAACGACAAGTTTTATTTTTGGTGATACTTTGAACCCCAATACAATGATAATTATTCACATATATATATATACATATATAGATTTATAATAATAATAATAATAATAATAATAATAAAAAAAATAGCTATAATGTAGAAACAATAAACTAGTTAGTTAATTTAACCCAACACCTCTAAGTCTACCCAAACCCACCATCTACCTCTTGAGCCCATCCCAGTCTGGCCCAACATCAGTACCCAGCCCACTGGCCCAACCCCTTGTTTGATTTAAAAAAAAATAGGTGCTGAGGCCGGGGTTCGAACCCGAGTCCTCAGCCATCACACCCACACACAATTACCATCTGCTCTAGCCTTCACATTTGATTTGTATCCAATACACTTTTCTTATATCCTTAGCATTCAATCCTCACAGTTGACTTAAAAGTCAACTGTTCCACGCGATTGCCAATCAACATCAATTCCAACCCGTAATTAGGCTATAGATGGTAACATTACACGATTTTCGGCCACCTATGATACAGCAATATGATTAATTCCAGTCAATTGATACCCAAAATTAACATTAAACGCGTATATAATTCAATGTGGGTCAAACTTGCCAATTATCCAATTCGTGTATAAAAGAGGCTTTTTGCTCGATTAAATCTGCATACACACTCCTGCATATGCGATTAACAAAACCCCTACCTCATACCCATCTATCAATCGCTGCAAATTCGTAATTTAAAGCCTCTAGGGGACGCGACTCGTGCTCAGTTTTCACCATCCTTCGGTACGTAATAATTCAGATTCTTACATGTTTTAGGATCGCCTATTGATGGGTATTAAAAGCCCTATGGTCTCGTTCTGATTCTGTGTCAAATTCGAGTTCAATTGATGGATTAAGAAACTAGGGTT
Organism: Ambrosia trifida; assembly: GCA_028751855.1. Classification (NCBI taxonomy): domain Eukaryota; kingdom Viridiplantae; phylum Streptophyta; class Magnoliopsida; order Asterales; family Asteraceae; genus Ambrosia; species Ambrosia trifida. The sequence continues at coordinate 116,479,147 of CM054129.1, forward strand.
TATAAGAATATGATTTGGGGATAAACATAGTTTTGCATAATATATTTATTTTTAATCAAACTAAAATCAACACAACCACAGGTCTAGACCAAGTGGTTGTGTCTGGTGCCATGCCCATGAAGCACGCGGGTTCGAGTCCTGTGATCAGCAAACGTTTTTCTTGATTTGTTTTTAATCAAAAATAATTAAAATCAATTATATATATATTATTTATATCTTATAAATTCATTTTAAAATACTAAAACAATTTTAATAATTGTACAAAAATTATTTTTAGTTAAACTGATAAAAAGGTTTAAACTTACAATTTTTAATTTTCAAAAATTTATTTATTTATTATATATAATAAATAAATCAAGATTATTCTATTTTATTTATAAAAATCTATAAAAATATCAAAACGATCTTATAAATTTCCACAAAAATTATCCTAAGTTTTTATAACATTAAGCTAGTCAGAAATGATTTTTATTTCTGAAAAATCATTTATTTAATATTTTTAATCAATTTTTGTTAGATTTAATCGTAATTAAATCATAATAAATCCAATTTTTAATATTTTTGCACCAAAATTTTATACAAATTATTTCTGATCATTTAGAACAGAAATATGATTTTTAAAATAATAATTCTTTATTTTTAGTATTTTTAATTATTAAAGTTAAAGTTTGACAATTTGTAATAAATAGATTTAATAATCTATTTTAAAGAAAATAATTTTATAAAAATTATTTTTACACTTTAAACACATTTTTGTAACCATCTTAAGATTTAATTTCATAAAAAGATTTTTGGTTATTTATTTACTAAATTTCTCTCAATTGTCGAATATTTTCAATATTAATCAAACAAGCATTTATCCCCAATCCGAAGCCCTAGAAATTTATACATTTGTAGAATAGATAGACTTATTTATCACAATATATTATAGGGTGATATTTGGCATTATTTGGACAACCCCATTATTCAATCTTTTCAAGAAGCATAACATTTGCTAAGGTGAGTTTACATAGCCCCTTTTCTCTATTTTCACTATTTTTGGGGTGAAACATGTTTAAACATTTTATACCATCATTTACTCATACTTACTTGTGATTCAATTACATCATCATTCTATCATTTGACTGTAACAAAAAGACACAGTACAATCATTAACAATGATCAAGCCGCCTGTTTAGATTATAGCGCTATAGGTCTGACAAACCCATCCCCCCCGCATAGACTCAGGGATGATCGATAACAGTAATAACATTTAACTAACTTGCGAGTTAGTCATCAGTCGACACAAGGTTTGGTTGTACATAGACGCATTGTTGCATGTCGGTATCATACTCTATCATCATACAACCCTGAGTGTTGTACAAACTATTGTTATCAACTATTTCTCAAAAACCTATGTAATTCTCACCAACAATTGTTGACCCGAATATTTTCAACTTAACATGTTTCAGGTTCTACTTGCTTGAAGAATTGCTTGAAGATATGTGCATAGTTTATTCAATTTGATGTACGAATTCTTGTAGAACAATTGTATGTAATTTATTTAAATCAATTAATGAAACTTATTATACTCCATGAGCTACTGAACAATCATCAATACGTGACATCCCGATGTTTCCGCCATCGGTTGGGGTGTTACAGATTGGTATCAGAGCCATGGTTATAGGGAATTAGGTTATTAGAGAAATAATCTAGTCTATAACCATAGGATTTAACCAGTACTTGTTTCTTTTGTTTGCTATTCTCTATCCCTCTCCTACTTCATATCCTCCCTACAAGAAGGTTGCTCTCCATCAGTGGATCTACTCATAGACTAATAGGACAAAATCCCCAGGTTTAACCTGAACCACCTTGAGATCTCGTCGAAGTTCTAGATTTTAATAACGAACACGTGCAATCTGGAAGGGTGAACGCCTGTATTCTGAGTCTTCTGTCTAGGCTGGCATTGCGCATATATCCCAATCAGACGAGGGACCCGGATGCCTACCTGGGAATTCTCGGGATGAGTGTTCACTTATAGGCTAAAGCATGTCTTCATATGTTATTAGAATTTAGAATCTTTGATAAGTCAACGTTTTCGTTTATTCGTTTTAATTAATGAATAAATGATTACATTCCCTATATAAACTCTCATTCATTTCATTGTGTCTATTACAGATCATGCCTCCTCGTCGCAGCACTCGCAACAGCACTGGTGAGAACCACGATGAAGGTAGTGACAACCATGGTCATGAACAAGGTCCTGGTCACAACACTAATGGGGTCGATGCTCAACTGGCTGCGATCATTTCTCAACAAATGGCGCAGCAAATCGCAACTCTGGTTCCCAATTTACTTGCTCAGGTCATCCAATTGAACGGCAACGGGAATGGTCACAACAACGGGAACGGGGATGGCAATGGCAATGGAAATGGACCCCAAGCCTGTACCCTTAAGCATTTCAACTCTTGTAACCCTCCAAAGTTTAGTGGTGAAGAAGGAGCTACAGGACTCCTCCAATGGTTTGAGGGTATTGAAAATACCTTCATCAACAGTGAGTGCCCAAACAACTTCAAGGTTCGTTACGCCATGAGTGTTCTCCATAAACGAGCACTCACATGGTGGAATGAAGAAAAGCGTACTCGTGGGGCCGAAGTTGCTCTTGCTATGACATGGGACCAAGTCAAGGAGGTCATGAAGGAAGAGTTTTGTCCTCGCAATGAAGTTAAGAAACTTGAGGATGAATTCCACACCCTTGCTCAGGATAGTGGGGAAAACCTTGCTTATAATACCCGCTTTCACGAGCTCAGCCTGTTATTGCCTCATAAAGTCACTCCGCTACCTGTAGCCATCGAAAAGTATATCGGTGGTTTGCCTATGCAGATTCAAGACACGGTATGGGAAGGAACCCTGCTACCCTTGAAGAAGCCAAACGTTTAGCAGCTACCTTAACCGATAATCACGTAAAGAACGGGACCTTAATTCGGAAAGGCAATAAAACAAGTATTGTAGCCGCGGTAACTACTGAGAACCAGAAGCGTAAGACCAGGGATCCTGATGCAAGCCTCACTCCACAAGCTCCTAAGAAGAAACCCTATACAGGAGACCATCCATTATGTAATACATGCAACCGACATCATCCCACTGCTTCAGCATGTCGCTTGTGCACCAATTGTGGAAGGTATGGCCATCTGGTCAACACGTGTCGTCAGACCCCAAATCCAAATGCCAACCAACCCATCAACCCTGCTCAAGCTGCTAACCTTAATCAATACAACTATGGTCAATGCTATGAATGCGGAGACCCAAATCACTTCCGCAACCGATGCCCTAAACTGAACAGAGATCAAGACCCTCCAGCTACTTAAAGCCCTACCATTTGAATAATGTCTACTTTCCCTTTAATTCCATGTATTGCACTTTTGATTCAAATAATAAATCCAAGTATTATCATAACATCTGTGTGCATGTTTGTCTGAATGAGAACTAATTGCTATATCTATAATCATACTTGCTTGTACAACAATTAGTTAACTACCAAACGACCAGCTTAACGATTGGTAGAGGTCATCATGTCATTCCAACAGTCGGGAGAGGCCCTACCACCTGAACGACTGGCGGAGACTATCAGACCTGCTTAACAATCGGTAAAGTCAGAAAAGGACGCAAAACCCTAATGTAAGGTAAATTGGTAATTACGGTCCGGAACGTAATCATGAATTTACAGGTACGTTAAGGTAGTGTGAAATTTTATCAAGGTTTTCGGTAGTTGGCCAATTGTAACCCTGGTTTTCCTTTAACTTCGGGACGAAGTTCCTGAAAGTAGGGGAGACTGTAACACTTCACGTTAAATATTTGTACGTTACGGATTATAACGACAAGTTTTATTTTTGGTGATACTTTGAACCCCAATACAATGATAATTATTCACATATATATATATACATATATAGATTTATAATAATAATAATAATAATAATAATAATAATAATAATAATAATAAAAAATAGCTATAATGTAGAAACAATAAACTAGTTAGTTAATTTAACCCAACACCTCTAAGTCTACCCAAACCCACCATCTACCTCTTGAGCCCATCCCAGTCTGGCCCAACATCAGTACCCAGCCCACTGGCCCAACCCCTTGTTTGATTTAAAAAAAAATAGGTGCTGAGGCCGGGGTTCGAACCCGAGTCCTCAGCCATCACACCCACACACAATTACCATCTGCTCTAGCCTTCACATTTGATTTGTATCCAATACACTTTTCTTATATCCTTAGCATTCAATCCTCACAGTTGACTTAAAAGTCAACTGTTCCACGCGATTGCCAATCAACATCAATTCCAACCCGTAATTAGGCTATAGATGGTAACATTACACGATTTTCGGCCACCTATGATACAGCAATATGATTAATTCCAGTCAATTGATACCCAAAATTAACATTAAACGCGTATATAATTCAATGTGGGTCAAACTTGCCAATTATCCAATTCGTGTATAAAAGAGGCTTTTTGCTCGATTAAATCTGCATACACACTCCTGCATATGCGATTAACAAAACCCCTACCTCATACCCATCTATCAATCGCTGCAAATTCGTAATTTAAAGCCTCTAGGGGACGCGACTCGTGCTCAGTTTTCACCATCCTTCGGTACGTAATAATTCAGATTCTTACATGTTTTAGGATCGCCTATTGATGGGTATTAAAAGCCCTATGGTCTCGTTCTGATTCTGTGTCAAATTCGAGTTCAATTGATGGATTAAGAAACTAGGGTTTATAAGAATATGATTTGGGGATAAACATAGTTTTGCATAATATATTTATTTTTAATCAAACTAAAATCAACACAACCACAGGTCTAGACCAAGTGGTTGTGTCTGGTGCCATGCCCATGAAGCACGCGGGTTCGAGTCCTGTGATCAGCAAACGTTTTTCTTGATTTGTTTTTAATCAAAAATAATTAAAATCAATTATATATATATTATTTATATCTTATAAATTCATTTTAAAATACTAAAACAATTTTAATAATTGTACAAAAATTATTTTTAGTTAAACTGATAAAAAGGTTTAAACTTACAATTTTTAATTTTCAAAAATTTATTTATTTATTATATATAATAAATAAATCAAGATTATTCTATTTTATTTATAAAAATCTATAAAAATATCAAAACGATCTTATAAATTTCCACAAAAATTATCCTAAGTTTTTATAACATTAAGCTAGTCAGAAATGATTTTTATTTCTGAAAAATCATTTATTTAATATTTTTAATCAATTTTTGTTAGATTTAATCGTAATTAAATCATAATAAATCCAATTTTTAATATTTTTGCACCAAAATTTTATACAAATTATTTCTGATCATTTAGAACAGAAATATGATTTTTAAAATAATAATTCTTTAATTTTAGTATTTTTAATTATTAAAGTTAAAGTTTGACAATTTGTAATAAATAGATTTAATAATCTATTTTAAAGAAAATAATTTTATAAAAATTATTTTTACACTTTAAACACATTTTTGTAACCATCTTAAGATTTAATTTCATAAAAAGATTTTTGGTTATTTATTTACTAAATTTCTCTCAATTGTCGAATATTTTCAATATTAATCAAACAAGCATTTATCCCCAATCCGAAGCCCTAGAAATTTATACATTTGTAGAATAGATAGACTTATTTATCACAATATATTATAGGGTGATATTTGGCATTATTTGGACAACCCCATTATTCAATCTTTTCAAGAAGCATAACATTTGCTAAGGTGAGTTTACATAGCCCCTTTTCTCTATTTTCACTATTTTTGGGGTGAAACATGTTTAAACATTTTATACCATCATTTACTCATACTTACTTGTGATTCAATTACATCATCATTCTATCATTTGACTGTAACAAAAAGACACAGTACAATCATTAACAATGATCAAGCCGCCTGTTTAGATTATAGCGCTATAGGTCTGACAAACCCATCCCCCCCGCATAGACTCAGGGATGATCGATAACAGTAATAACATTTAACTAACTTGCGAGTTAGTCATCAGTCGACACAAGGTTTGGTTGTACATATGTAACACCTCGAAGTGTTACGGGTCTCTTAAACGGGTCGGATCGTACCCGACCACCCGATTATTTATTTAATTATTTAAGTTCGAATCTCGCGACTAGCCGTTTTAATTTATTTTATAAATAATAATTATTGGATTTTTATTATCTCGATAAAACGCTCCTTATCTTCTATTAAAACGTTTTTTAAATTATTACTATACTCGTTACCAAACGCCCGTGTTCCAGTTATTATCCCTATAGCCAAACACCCCTTATTATATTTATCTTTTAAAACCCCTCTCTCTCTCTTGGCTCGCAGCCATCTCACAAACACACATATATGTGTGTGTAAAGCAGAGAGCATCCACACTGCCATCTCCACCTCCGGCCAGCGCCGCCGCCGCCGCCGGACCCGGCTTCTTCTTTGGTCACCAACCCACCTCTCCTCTGTCTTGATAAACCATCAAACACCCTGATATGTCTTTCCTTGTTCCAAATCGTACCCGGTACCCAACCCTTCGTCTCCCTCTGTTCCGTTCTGAACCAATAACCTCCACTGTTCTCATCACCGGCTACCTTATAAACCACCCTGATTCATCCCTCTGCTTCTGATTAACCGGTCAAATATAACCCATCAGCCAACCCGATAATCATCCCAACCCGTGACTCCTTAGTCTGTCCCGATAAACAACTCGGTACCCAACCCGAACCTTGATTCTCTTCTGTTCCGGTGAGTTCTTAATCTCAGATAAGATATCATCTTTGCACCATAATTATCGGGTCTGCACATACCCGGTCACTTCTTGATCTTAACCCGGTAATAATCTGGTCAACCTAACCCAACCCCGATGATAACCCGTCTCTTTCTGTTATAAACCAACCTGTTCTGCCGCTGTCACTGTTTAACGAGCCGGACAGTCACCAGTGATGGTGACTGTCATCAGATCTGATGAGCATATCTGCTCGGGAATGATAACCGGAGTGTTCGTATATTATAACCGGGTAGTTTGAGGCCTTCGGTTGAGTTCCGTTATATTCTGATTGGTGTCATATTCTCTGTCGAGCCTCCGGCTAGCTTCCGGTCAGTCTCCGGTAAGGTCCGGTTGACCTCCGGTCTCATACCAACGATTATTCGAAAGGTATAATCTCACAGTTATTATAGATATGTTGGTATTAATCATTGATACCCAATTATAATACTGTTTCTGTGATTATTGCGAGGTACCGTTAATCCAATCGGAGAGTTAAACCGTTACCGAGTCAACTCAGTGACTCGGTCAACACCCGGAATAGAACCCGGTCCATTGATTAGACGAGGATTATTAGAATTATACGATTATATATATATAATACGAATAACGTACGGACTTGATAATAATAATAAGAGATTAATAATTATATATAAAATATATACGTTTATATATAAGATTCGATATATAAAACGATATACTAAGCTCGGGTAAGAATGTCTAGAGTTCTTATTAGGTTCGCGTGCCAAGCTGTAAAGGCCAGCTTTGTTTCTTTTCGCCTAGATTGACCAAACCCCGAGTTTAGGACTATCTAATATATACCGGATTCCATATATATAAATTGTATATGTGATATATATCCTAATTAATACCAGCTAACAAGTCTCACGCGTAAAACGTATCAATATATATATTTGACATATAATTGTAATAAAAGAGACTATAGAAGATTATACGCAAACCTGTGAGTATCGTGAACTCCCCTCTTTTATTGTTTTATTAAACGTTTTAGGGGAAACACATGTCGTTTACTAGAAAACATAGAAATGCTTTACATAATAGAATTAATAAAGGAAATATAATAGAAAAGGGGATAATAGAAACAACGAGGACAGTACTGGACGGTATCCGCCATTTCCTTTATTATCCAACTAGAGGATAATAACCAGTCTTACCCGAGTAGAGGGTAGGAATAAGTATGTTTACCACAACCAGAGTGGTACCATCGATAGGAATGGCAACTAATAGAATATAATAGATTGACATATAATCGGTACAATTTAATCGAATTGATATAATAGAATGTATTCCCCCTCCAGAATTAGAATAGTAAAGCATGTTTTATTAAAAGAATTATAAACAAATGAACTGGCCATTCAATTTATAAAATACACGACCTCACCAACTTTATGTTGACAGAAACTATTTTTGGCATGTGTTCAGGTAACCCAACAGATATGATGACGTGGATCCTGGAAGAGTCAAGACTGTCGATATCTGGAAGTCCGCTGCGTAACTCCGATAACCCGACCCGACAACCCGGCCACGTCAGGCTGGGGTGTTACAGGTTGGTATCAGAGCTGCGCTTATGGACAGTCTTGAAACAATTATTAATCCAGGATCTACCAGAAATGTTTTCTAAAAAGAAATCTTGATTAGAAATATGGATAGGATAAAAGAATATTAGAAGGTAAAATTTTGGGTACCTAAAATGCCAAACCATTATAAAGTTGGTGAGCACCAGAACAGTATATTAGAAATCAGAACAAATCTTACAGGATATTAAGGCCATATGAAGTACGAAAGAATATAGAACATAATTCACGGCATTAAAAGAAATAAGACAGAAATACAGAACAGAAACCAGATATATTAAAAGAAATCAGAAAATAAATCCAGATATAAAAGAGATAACAAAAATTATAGAAGTATATATAAATAGAAATTATATCACAAAATCATTCCTCGATAATTTAATCGACTTGTACGAGAGTTAGAAATTATATTTCACTCTCTAGAAAAACTTGTTGATTAATAATCATTCATAATATATTCCAGAAATTCCGTATGAATTAATGGAATTATTCCAGTCTTAGTGACTATTTATCTCTGATCTCAGATCGTTAACCTCACGGTTATTCCAATATTATATATAATACAAATATTACGCTCCGACTTGAACATTCCTATGATCGAGTCTCCAGAAATATTATTTTTATTCCGAAAATTCCGAAATTTTATCAGATATGCTAGAGACATATAAATATTGTGTTTCTAAAGAATTCCCTCTAATTCTTTTTAATCGAAAATTTGAAATATTCCCACAGTAATATCAATTGTTTTTATAAATTCCTTCAGAATATTTCAGTAATTTACTGAATTTATTCTCGGTTATTTTTATTTTATTATTATACTAAACCAGCATTTCAGTTTTGAATAAAAATATATAAATATTGTGTTTCCTAAGAATTTTCCTCGACTATTTAAATAAAAATCCCATATATACCGCGATTATTTAAAAGATTTTAAAATCTTTTCAGTATAAATTTTGAAGTTTATTAAATTTAGTATTATTTTTACAATATTTCAATTTTGAGAAAATATATATATATATACTCTCCGTTCAAAATTTTAAATAAACGATTATTTAATTTATAAAATTATTCCTAAAAGTTTTTATACAAACGAGCCACAACCGTATTATTTTATCGAAATATATTTCATATTGTATTTAATGTTATTTTCATAGAGATTTATTCATCAATTCGTATTCGTATATATAAATATTAATAGCGTTCTTCCGTATAATTTTATATCTATGTTCGATTATATAATTTCTCGATATTGTTTTAATATAAACGATAAGCATATATTCCGTTATAATCTAAACTTATATTGTAATTTTGTAAAAACCTCGGTTGTACCATTTTGTCCGAATATATTTCACTCCATATTCGGTACCATTTTTCGTAAAGATCTTTAGTTGAATTTGTATCCGTATATATGTCAAGATTACTTTTGGCATGATTCTATATTCATATCCGATTGTACAACTTCTTTGATATTTTATCTCGATATAAATAATAAGTATTTACCACGTTCTATAAATCTTTCTTTGGATATATATATCGAAAAACCTTAGCCAGATGATATCTTCGATCTTTTCTCCCGAGAATTAAAATAATATTTTGAATAGAAATATTATTATTTTGAAATTCTCGTGACAAACATAATTTGGAATCTCTCTAAAGAAACCGAATTCTACTCGCTCAATTATGCAACAATATAAGTATCGTCTTAATCCTATGACTTGAACAAGTCAGAAAGATTAAAAGATTGGATAATTATGTTGGATATCTTTTGGACGTAATCGAATTCTTAAAACGATTGATAGTCTATTTCGTTAGACTCGAATCAACATGTTTTATTCCGAAATAATATAATTTAAAGATAAAATAAAGAACAGAATATCAGAATAATATGTGAAGGACACATACCTATTGTGATTAAAATAAATAAGTACTGGAATGTTAGGTGAGGTGGAATAGTAATTATGATCGCGACATAATTATGAATGCCACAGGCACAGTAACATTCGAGTAGGAGTTTATTGAGATCACAGTATGTTTGTATCATAAACATATTAAAAAGAAATAATAAGAAATAATAAGAAGAAATATATATTCGAAACATCAGCGTATTATATGTGGAGAATACGACCACAGAACTGGCAATCTAGTTGGAATTTCATCGTGAAATACAACTAAGAATATGTTCGCAGAATAAAAACCATCGATTGGTTAATTCCTACGAATTATAGAAATCAGTACATCGATTTCTGATTGCCAACCAAAGATAGTTGTATGTCCTCTGTGCAATCCCCGGGGCAAATGATATCTGGACCCTTACAGAAGGTATATCCGGACATTTGTCACCAAGTCACAGAATTCTTATAAGGATATATGATACTATGAACAAATCTTTGTAGTCACTTCGTATGAAGACTCGTGCGAGTTGTAGTACAATCAAATTGGTAAAACGGTAAAGTGTTACCAAGTTGTAAGTCAAGAAGTGATGAAAGAATTGTTAAATCTTTAAAATATAACAGATATAAATTTATATGGATTCAGAAATCGGAAACGGTAGAATCCAACGAATCATTAAAAGAAAATATGATCGATACCAAGCGGAATCGCGTAGAGATTCGCAAGGTATAATCGAAGTGAACACGAAAAATGAATAGAATTATGCTCATTTTTCCAGTGAAACTCTCCGGCCAAGGCATGTCGAAATTCCTATTTCGAATAACGGCTTGTGAGACATAAATTGAGAAATCACTGTTCTGGCAAGAACTATCTACACGAATATCCAAATGAAATAAGCTTCGCTTATAATAAATTGGATTAAGAATCTACGGTAGATTGCCTATATATAAGTTTATCGGAAAGTGTTGTCAGACACTAAAAGTATAAACTTTAATCGAATACATAAATAAGAAAGAATTATTCCAAGCAAATATATATTATAGAAATACTGAATTTATAGTGTGTACTATAAATAGTATCAGTAATTGCTTGGATATAAAAGAATATAAATAGATAAATAAAAAGAATTATAATCTAGAACAGACATTCGATATGTCTGAATAAAAGAAAGGCATAGGAAATGCCAGATATTAAGAAAGGCATAGGAAATGCTAAATATTTTTAGAAGGCATCCGATATGCCAGAAGAAAATATTATAAGAATATAAACATTAAAAGAAATATAATTATCAAATAAGAATAATAGTCGTAAGGAAAACGGCTAGAATTTTATAAAAGAATAATTTATAAGAAGAAATTATAGAGAGTGTCAACGAATTCCAAAATAGTGATATCAAGAAGGAATAATTGCAGAAATACTTAACGTAATAAGTATTCATGCATTAAACCTGAATGATAATCATGATTTTGAGAAAGAATAATCGATGCATTGCCATAAGGATCTTAAATCAAAGAATCGTAACAACGACTGTTACCAGTAGATTCTGAGACTATAAAGATAAATTTACATATGTTGGCTGTAGAATTGTGAAAGACCTCGTTCACAATAATACACTAAGAAAAGTCAAATAATATGTAACGAAATACAATGCAGTTAATCATCAATGAAATAGTCAGTAAGACTATTATAGATGATTTAAGAGAAATCTTAATAATCGATTTCAATAAATCAAGATGATAAAAAGGAACTGTTGAAACAGTGTAATTCAACAAGTTCAATTAGTCTTTTCCGGCACCTTTAAAATCCGGATAAGATACATCTAATGATTTAAAGAAATTATTTCTACTCTTTAAGAATCGAATTTACAATGATGACAGATTCTAAAGTTCAAAAATAAGAGGTAGTAGCTCGGATCCCATTCAAGTCATGATAATGAAGGGACTTCCGTATCTATCTCTTAAGAACCAACTAGAATCCATTATTGTAAAGGAATCCGAATAGCAGGCGATGAATAAATCGTATCGATCTGAGATTCTAGCAATGTTTGCTGGAGATTTGTAAATCTCTTTGAACATAAACAATTAGAATCTCAAAGTATGTTCGAATTGTCTTTATATAAGAATAATATTCAGTCTATTTCTCATTCTAATGAGGAATAAGATAAGAAGAATATTCGTAGTATAAAGAAAGATATCAATCTATACGGAAAAACCTTTAATAGTCATACTAAGAAATACAGACAGTCCATGTATCTGTATTAACATGGCTATAGCAAGAAAGGTTAAAACGTAAATGTGAATTGATATAAAGATCGATTTCCTCGCAAACCACGAGTACTGATTATGACTCGTGACGAGTGTTCAAATTAACATTGTAACATCCTTATCGATTAAGGGTGTAAAATACAAGATCACTCAAATTTCGGGGACGAAATTTCCTAAGGGGGGGAGAATGTAACACCTCGAAGTGTTACGGGTCTCTTAAACGGGTCGGATCGTACCCGACCACCCGATTATTTATTTAATTATTTAAGTTCGAATCTCGCGACTAGCCGTTTTAATTTATTTTATAAATAATAATTATTGGATTTTTATTATCTCGATAAAACGCTCCTTATCTTCTATTAAAACGTTTCTTAAATTATTACTATACTCGTTACCAAACGCCCGTGTTCCAGTTATTATCCCTATAGCCAAACACCCCTTATTATATTTATCTTTTAAAACCCCTCTCTCTCTCTTGGCTCGCAGCCATCTCACAAACACACATATATGTGTGCGTAAAGCAGAGAGCATCCACACTGCCATCTCCACCTCCGGCCAGCGCCGCCGCCGCCGCCGGACCCGGCTTCTTCTTTGGTCACCAACCCACCTCTCCTCTGTCTTGATAAACCATCAAACACCCTGATATGTCTTTCCTTGTTCCAAATCGTACCCGGTACCCAACCCTTCGTCTCCCTCTGTTCCGTTCTGAACCAATAACCTCCACTGTTCTCATCACCGGCTACCTTATAAACCACCCTGATTCATCCCTCTGCTTCTGATTAACCGGTCAAATATAACCCATCAGCCAACCCGATAATCATCCCAACCCGTGACTCCTTAGTCTGTCCCGATAAACAACTCGGTACCCAACCCGAACCTTGATTCTCTTCTGTTCCGGTGAGTTCTTAATCTCAGATAAGATATCATCTTTGCACCATAATTATCGGGTCTGCACATACCCGGTCACTTCTTGATCTTAACCCGGTAATAATCTGGTCAACCTAACCCAACCCCGATGATAACCCGTCTCTTTCTGTTATAAACCAACCTGTTCTGCCGCTGTCACTGTTTAACGAGCCGGACAGTCACCAGTGATGGTGACTGTCATCAGATCTGATGAGCATATCTGCTCGGGAATGATAACCGGAGTGTTCGTATATTATAACCGGGTAGTTTGAGGCCTTCGGTTGAGTTCCGTTATATTCTGATTGGTGTCATATTCTCTGTCGAGCCTCCGGCTAGCTTCCGGTCAGTCTCCGGTAAGGTCCGGTTGACCTCCGGTCTCATACCAACGATTATTCGAAAGGTATAATCTCACAGTTATTATAGATATGTTGGTATTAATCATTGATACCCAATTATAATACTGTTTCTGTGATTATTGCGAGGTACCGTTAATCCAATCGGAGAGTTAAACCGTTACCGAGTCAACTCAGTGACTCGGTCAACACCCGGAATAGAACCCGGTCCATTGATTAGACGAGGATTATTAGAATTATACGATTATATATATATAATACGAATAACGTACGGACTTGATAATAATAATAAGAGATTAATAATTATATATAAAATATATACGTTTATATATAAGATTCGATATATAAAACGATATACTAAGCTCGGGTAAGAATGTCTAGAGTTCTTATTAGGTTCGCGTGCCAAGCTGTAAAGGCCAGCTTTGTTTCTTTTCGCCTAGATTGACCAAACCCCGAGTTTAGGACTATCTAATATATACCGGATTCCATATATATAAATTGTATATGTGATATATATCCTAATTAATACCAGCTAACAAGTCTCACGCGTAAAACGTATCAATATATATATTTGACATATAATTGTAATAAAAGAGACTATAGAAGATTATACGCAAACCTGTGAGTATCGTGAACTCCCCTCTTTTATTGTTTTATTAAACGTTTTAGGGGAAACACATGTCGTTTACTAGAAAACATAGAAATGCTTTACATAATAGAATTAATAAAGGAAATATAATAGAAAAGGGGATAATAGAAACAACGAGGACAGTACTGGACGGTATCCGCCATTTCCTTTATTATCCAACTAGAGGATAATAACCAGTCTTACCCGAGTAGAGGGTAGGAATAAGTATGTTTACCACAACCAGAGTGGTACCATCGATAGGAATGGCAACTAATAGAATATAATAGATTGACATATAATCGGTACAATTTAATCGAATTGATATAATAGAATGTATTCCCCCTCCAGAATTAGAATAGTAAAGCATGTTTTATTAAAAGAATTATAAACAAATGAACTGGCCATTCAATTTATAAAATACACGACCTCACCAACTTTATGTTGACAGAAACTATTTTTGGCATGTGTTCAGGTAACCCAACAGATATGATGACGTGGATCCTGGAAGAGTCAAGACTGTCGATATCTGGAAGTCCGCTGCGTAACTCCGATAACCCGACCCGACAACCCGGCCACGTCAGGCTGGGGTGTTACAACATAGACGCATTGTTGCATGTCGGTATCATACTCTATCATCATACAACCCTGAGTGTTGTACAAACTATTGTTATCAACTATTTCTCAAAAACCTATGTAATTCTCACCAACAATTGTTGACCCGAATATTTTCAACTTAACATGTTTCAGGTTCTACTTGCTTGAAGAATTGCTTGAAGATATGTGCATAGTTTATTCAATTTGATGTACGAATTCTTGTAGAACAATTGTATGTAATTTATTTAAATCAATTAATGAAACTTATTATACTCCATGAGCTACTGAACAATCATCAATACGTGACATCCCGATGTTTCCGCCATCGGTTGGGGTGTTACATACTACATTTTATTTTAAGCGATCGAAATTCATTTCTATAAGGAAATTCTTTAACATTCATAATAGTCATGGCTTTGACTCTTAATCAATCTTGAAAATAAAAAGTCGACACTAATCTCAAATCATCGTACTTAGGTTCGAGCATAGTTCTTTGACTCTTGTTGATTGTTTTTGCAAGTTCATCTAAGTCAAGGTGAGTATATCTTTTCCCCTTTTTACTGTTTTACTCTTTTGGGGCTATTCATGTACACTATGACTAAATGTTATTATTTCACTAAATGCAATTCTCATGTGTGTTTGCGTTATGTTAATTTGTGTGTCTATGACTTGTCAAAATCATTAACCTTTGAGGGCCTGGCATTTCAATGAATAGTACTAAGGTATATACCCCTTGTGACTCTGTTGAGAGACCTTGGTCATTGTCTTGTGATTCATTATACTAAAAAATGTTTTGATTCTTGATTCTTGATTCTTAGGGTTGATTTTGAACGGATATACTTATTACATAATTGCAAACAGTATATAACACGTGAATTGCGAAACACTTTTCTACTATATGTATTCAAACAGGGTATGCTCACCAATACATTTTTGTGTTGACAAATTATTTTCGTACATGTTTCAAGTTGTTCTGAGATCACTTTTAAGCTTTTGGAACTTAGACTTAGATTTGAGATTTATTGTATTTCAGTGTTAGTTGCCACTTTAGAATTTTGTATATTGTAATTTCTTTCAATGTAATAAACTATTAAATTCAATGTATTCAAATTTACACTTTAGTACCATGAGCTATTGAGCAATCGTCACTACGTGACACCTCGATGTTTCCGCCATCGGTTGGGGTGTTACAAATTTTTATTTTAATTTGTTTATCTGTAATGAAAAATTGACCATTCTTGAAGTTTTGACCGATTCT
The DNA here is from genome assembly GCA_028751855.1 of Ambrosia trifida. Classification (NCBI taxonomy): domain Eukaryota; kingdom Viridiplantae; phylum Streptophyta; class Magnoliopsida; order Asterales; family Asteraceae; genus Ambrosia; species Ambrosia trifida. The sequence continues at coordinate 116,495,428 of CM054129.1, forward strand.
CGAAGGAAATTCAGGTTTTGAGAATTTAAAATGGAAGTACACTGATGTACTCGGTGTTCATGTGTAAACTGGACCCTCTGTTATATCAATTATTTGCTTACAAAATTCTGAGAATTTGCAAAATCTATACAAATCAAGAAACAGGGGTTAATGAAGAATGAAAGAGTTCCAGTTGCTGACAAGCATGAATCACTACACTGAGAAGATGTACCGAGTCAGAAGAACCTGAAGAGAACCATCTTTTGACGATGAAAGTAAAATTGAAGAAGTACCTGTGATGTTGTCTAAAAGAGAAGATTGACAAAGAAAAGAGCTTCTGAGAATTCTCCTCTCACATTCTCTCTTAACAAGATGTTCAAGTTGAAGCTGATGATGATCAAGCTGTAAAGCTACCTCTAAGAGAAGATAAACGAACATCAAGATCTAAAGATTCTTCCTACTAAGCCATGATAAAGACAGCATAAACCTAGGGGGATATTGTAAGGCCCAGTAATTGAGTAGGTTTACGCTTGTCTTTATCAAGCCTGTTTGTGTTAATTAGGCTTAGTTTAGTTAACGGGCTTGGGTTAGGCCATGTGGGCCAAGGCTTTAGTGAACCCTATATAATGTTTTGTTCTAGTTCATTTTAGGGTTAGACTTTTCATTTGTAACACAAGAGCCACCACCTTGTAACAGACAATCCTAGAGATTGTGTGCAAGGTGAAGCAGCAATACAATTGTTTTCATCGATTTAATCTTTTGTTCTTCACCATTCAATTGATATTCCGCATCCATTAAGTGGTTTGTTTGATACACGGGAAGGATCTTGGACTTACAGGTGACTGGTTGTGTTATGTGATTGTGGTGGTGGTAGGCAAAAAGTCCATAATACCCCTCATTTAGGTAGGCAAAAGTTAAAAGTACCCTTAGTTAACGTTAGATTTTAACTGGGTTGGTCATTTGGATGAAAATGACAACAAAATGCAAATCTCGAAGCCCAGTTGCAGACTTGCAGGAGAAAAAAAAAACTATTTTAAATGGATGTGATAAAAATGATAAACCCGGACGAAATTGTTGGTGAACTCCTAAATTTATAAACAAAAAAAAGAAAGAAAAATCAAACACCATTTGTAACTTTCATCCTTATAATTCAATCAGAACTATTTACACTCGGAATCGAATTCAACACAACAAATTACTTCGATCACTAAAAAAGTCATAACTTTCATCACCACCACTATCATATTCACATTCACATGCACATGCAACTTCAAGAACAAGCCCTAACTGATCATCAAGATACCTCTCCAACAGATCCAATTCCACCACCTCTCCTCCTTCCACGTCCTCCGTCGGAGGACCTGATTTCAACCGCCGTCGCTTACGGCGGCATATACGGAAACATATTTCTAGTGCACAGATCACCGGTATACTCAAAAATATAATCGGAATCAGTAAAGGCAAACATAGAGCTAGAATCAAGTAACGTAATGGACGGCCGTGCAGCCATGAAGTGAGCACGAGAGCAATTTCGGTCGTCGGATTGTGTAGTTCAACGTCGTGATCGTTGACATTGATGAGTAATGGAGTTGTTTGAGGATCGGTTTCGGTTTCGCATTTAAGTTTAGATTTTGAAGAGAAGAAGAAGATTGAGAAACAATCATGCATGGTTTGATGATGCATTTGATGATTTGGGCATGTTTAGAGCGCAGGAGAGTGTTGGGGTTTAGGGATGGGGTAGGTTGTATAATGGAGTTCATATGTGAAATAAAGCCACATTTGAGTTGCTGTACACATGCTAACAATCCTTACATCACATGGGATAGCACATGCCAACTATACTTCCATACCTCAACGTAAATACATATTTTTATAACACCATGTAGGGCTGTTCAAAACGTTCGGCGCTCGTCGATCGCTCGCCGCTCGTTCGGAATTTGCTCGGAAATTGCTCGCTCGATTTTCCGCTCGGATGTAAACGAGCCGATCGGTTCGGTTCGGTTTGTAAACGAGCCAAGCACGAGCAAAGGTCCGCTTGAAATTTAAAAAAATATATATTTTACTATTTTCATTTATTACAATTACTTAATATATATATTTTATCACCCCTTCTTCACCATCATTTTCACTACCAATCTTCATCTTCTTCAAGCATTCACCCAATTTTCAAATCGATCTTCATCTTCAGAATCAACCAAAATCACGGTGCAATGGACCAAGGAAGAGGAACTAACGTTAATAATCACGTATTATCAAATGCACGGTGACGGTGCCTCGACAAGTCGTGGTTCGCGAAGCCGCGGATCACAGTGGGGAAAAGTCCTAGTGGAGTTTGGTAACCTTGTCTGGGGTACCAAACATACTTGTGATTCGATCTCTCACAAGTACGGGGATCTGAAATTGAAGTGTAAAAACTTTGAAATCGCGTATAAAAAAGTCTCCAGAGATCTCCTCGGCGAAAAAGAAGACGTGCTACTACTTTTACGCACGTGGAGTACCTTCAGAGGTTGGGCATGACTTTCACCACGTTTCGGCGTAGCAAATGTTACGCTCGAGCTCAACCTTAGGTTAGTTTTTTTTATTTATTTATTTGCAATGGTTTTTATTTTAGTACGACTTTTTTTAGTGTAATATTTTTATTTTTTAGTGTAACTTTTTTTTAATGTAATGTTTTTTAGTGCAATGCATTTTTTTAGTGCAATGTAATATTTTTTTATTTAATGTAATGATTAAAAAAATGTTATGTAAAATATTTATGTTTAATATTATTATTTGGTAAAAGAAGGCCTGCTCACCTTGAGCCAGTGGGCACCTACTTGGCACAATATAATTGGATTAAGTTGTCGCTCATCTCTAGCCACAATACATAGTCTTAAAGAGGAAGGGACACATTCGGGTGGTGTGATCGGGTAGTCCCTTCCTGATCAGTAACACCGCCATCAATGTATTGGGCAGGGCTACTTGGGTAGTACCGTAGTAGTTGTGGGTGATGTTTACTTACTTGGATAGGAGAGAGATAGAGAGGGAACAGGTTAAAAGGGCGAGACTCATGATCCATCAATGGCGAAGTTTGAAAAAAAAAATAGTGGTGTGAGCCAAAAACCATGAGACCTAAATTTTTCCTATCAGTGGGGATCGGACCCAATTCATATAAAATTTACCATCGAAAATCGTGAACTTCCACCGTTGAGCCGAAAAAAGGGGGGAAGGGGTTGCATTATCCTTCGCCACTGCTTACTGCCTATTAAGATGTTTAGGTTTAGTGACGTAGCAGTACAGAGTTGTTGAATTCCGGGTACACGCATTGAGTATCTCTTCCTCCTTTATGGTTTCACCTTTTTTTCACTGGCATATCATGAAGCGTGTGTTATATCAGTGACATGTAGGCTTAACTCTCAGTGTAGTTGTAAACGGGCCAAGTCATGGTAGGCACGAGCTTGAATTGTTTAAAAACTAAGTCAAGCCGACCTAGCTCGTCGAGCTTGCTCGATTCATTTATTTTTTTTCAAATTAGAAAATATAGCAGTAGGGTTGTTCACGAGCCGAGTCGAACCGAGCGGGCCTTTGCTCGTGCTTGGCTCATTTACAAACCGAACCGAGCCGATCGGCTCGTTTACAATCGATCTGGAAACCGAACGAGCATTGTTCGAGCGCGCATTATTTTTTAGCGAGCAACGAGCGGCGAGTGTGTTCGGACAACCATAAGTTTGGGATGTTTTCTTTAATATTCTCGCTGCCTAGTGATGACTGAGGTTCGACCGTTCGAGAATGAGGCTCTAATTGAGGCCAGTGAGGTGATAAGCATACTACAGATAACAATTGACGTGTTGTGTCGTAGGTTGATAGCGGGAAATGATAGATGGTGGACAACTAATGAGAATATGAAGTCAAGCTTATTTTTTCACGACTTAGGGTTTTATAATTACACTTAGGGGTTGTTTGGTTGGTTAAGTGCTGAATCATTAAGAGGTCTGAATGGTTAAGAGGCTCTTAATGATTAAGTGCTGAATGATTCAGCTATACACCAAGTCTGAATGATTCAGCTCTTAACCATTTCATTCAGAGCCTTTTTTTAGGTTGAAACAAACAATTTGAATGCTGAATTATTCAGAGCTGAATAGTTTAGAGCCTCATTAAGAGGCTACCAAACAGGTCTTTAGTGTTAAGTTATCATTGGGTTGACTAGGCCAATAACTATAAATATAATTGTATATATGCATATATTGAGCTAAACTCAATAGAGTGACTTATATAAAACTATAAATATAATTATAATTAATGTGTGTATGTATAAATTTATGTATAATAAATTAATAAAAATTATATCAAGCCGAACTGGCTAATATTGTTGTTCCACCGATTTCTAGACTTTTTTAACAGGTGGATTTTTTTTTAAACCAACAAATTCAGCTAAACCCAGAATTCATTTGCGGTGTTCAACTCCAGCCATGGTCAGTGGTGACGTTTTCTAGTGTGGTGACGGGTTAGGGTTTTGGGAGATCGTGATTAGTGGTGGAAGCTGGTGTCGTGGTGGGTGACGTTAATCATTGGTTGTTGCGCTGGTTCAGGGGTGGTGGTGATAGTCGTGGCGGTGGCGTGGTCTGGTATGGATGGTGGTGGTGGTGGAATAATGGTGGTAGTTTATACAGCGGAAAGGGGAAAGGGGTAGGGTGGAGGTGGGTTATAATAAGAATAAAATATAAATTAGTTTATATATCTTTTAAATAAACAAAAATAAAAAGGGGCAACTAAAAAGACAAAAATACCCCCCAACTTAACGACAATAGTTAACTGAGTTTAGTGTTATGAACGAATTTGGCAACAAAATGTAAAACAGAATGACTCAGATGTAAAAGGTTTGAGTTTTGGACTAATGTGGCAAAAGTGGCCAAACCTCTGGGACAATTTTGGCTATTAACTCTTTTTTATTATATAAAGTTTGATTAAAAAAAAAATGGACCAATGACAAAACTCGACACCATCGGTGCTTTGCCACCGAATTCACCAAAAAAAATAAGGGGGACGGTATTCCCGATCGGGGCACTAGCCACCTCATCCCACCGATTTCAATCCCCGAAACCACACCAAAATGCCTAATGTAAATTGTTAAATATTGTTAAATAGAAAGAAGTGTGGTTGGTTTTAAAACGATATAAAAAATAAATATTTATAAAACGAAGTTTCTAGTAGTTAAAATAAAAACAAGTCGAAATAAAATGAACACCATATATACCAAAAGCTATCATCATACCACTCGTTCAGTGATAACAGTGACATAACGATAATATGGAAGCTCTGCTGAGCTCCACCACAACCACCAGTCTCCGGCCACCACTTCCACCATCCTCCACCACCAACCCACCTCTTTCTCTCTCTACATTCATCCCACCCTTCACCACAACCACCAAAACACCCTATCCTCTCACCTACAAAACCACAAAATCCAACCACAACCACAACCTTCGATACCGAGTCTCCGCCACCCAGAAATCTGCAGCAGAAACAACGATTGATATATCAACGGTTCCGTCGGAGATGAAGGCGTGGGTGTACGATGAATACGGTGGTGTGGATGTGTTGAAGTTTTCGTCGAATGTTGTTGTGCCTAGTGTTAATGATGACCAGGTGTTGGTTAAGGTTGTGGCTGCTGCTCTTAATCCTGTTGATTTTAAACGACGCCTTGGCAAGTTTCAGGCCACTGATTCTGCTCTTCCGGTAATGTTTGCTATTGATATGATTTGTTGTGATTAAATTTTGTGAATGAGCTCTTAATCAGAGGCGGGTACATCATATAATGAGGGGTGGTGGCGCCTGCTACCCCTCAACTCTTTGTATTAGGGTGTGTGTAGTGGTAGATATGTGGGGTTATAGGATTAAAATATTAAAAAGTAATAGAAAAGGGGTTATGTTGGGTTATGAAAAAAGAGGGTGTAGTGGGAAGAGGGTTATGTGGGGGTTATAAATGATTGGTAATGATTGGTTAATTATTGTTTTTTATTTAAATAAGAATATTTAATACTTAATAATATTTCATTAAAAATAAAAATAATAATAAAAATAAAAATTTAAACTGAAAGTTTATTAAATTAATAAAATAATAAAAAAATTATTTAGTATTAAAAAATAAAATTTAATAAAAAAAATTTTGAATTTCAAACGGTTACTATTCCAAACCGTTTGAATTTCAAACAGTTTCCCTCCTACTTCAAAGTTTGAATTTCAAACTTTCCCCCCCAAACGTTTAAATTTCAAAGTTTGAATTTCAAAGTCCCCCCCCCCCCCCCACCAAATCTCAGTCACACCTATAAATACCCCCCCCCTCCTCCCAAATCTCAGTCACACCTCTTCCCTCTTCCTCATCCTGAACACAATGAATAATATGGGCAGTTTTCAAGCAGGAGCTGCCGGACCTTCTAATGTCCGGCAGTACGCTCGCCGGGTCCGGGGACGGGGCCGGCCCCGGAGACTACCATTCACCTCCTCTCCTCCTCCTCCACAACCTCCTCTTCCTCCTCCTCCTCCACAACATTGGTTATATCACCATTCTCCTCCTGCTGCGGCACCACCAACCTTTCCTCATCCTGAAGTTGATGATGACTTCACGGATGAAGAATGGGCCTGGGCCATGGATTATACCATGGCTATTAATGAAATGGACCGACTGAGGGTGTCGGCCCCCACCCCCCGAATTGCTGCTGCTATCCCCCCCCCCCCCCCCCCCCCCCACCACCAACCTATCCCCACCCCCCAGAATACCCCCACCCACCACCACCAACCTATCCCCACCCCCGATAATACTTGCCCACTCCACCACCACCAACCTATCCCCACCCCACCCCGTGAATATGGGGACCTAACTCCTGAGGACTTGGAAGCCCTCAGGGAAATTGAGGAGGAGGAGCGCCTTTGGAGCATGCCTTCCCCTCGTCGGGAGAACTACTACTTCTCCTCGGATGCAAGGTCCGATGGGAGGGACAGCTCACGTTCCCTATCCCCCGAGTACTACACACTCGAGGACTGGGACAACTACTCTCCGTAGTGGGAGGTTTAGGTTTTAATAAGTAATTTAGGATTATATTATGTCTTTATGTAATGTGTTTATGTAACGTTTTAATAAGTAGTTTAGGATTAGGAACTCTGTTTGTAATAAGTAATTTAGGATTGTAATTTTATGTGTTTATGTGGTTTAAATTTAAAATATTATGTAATCTTTTAAAATAAACTAACATTAAACACAAAAGATTGGTGAAAACGCATTAAACATAAAGCCTAAAACATTAAACATTACAAATACAACACTAAACATAAAACGTAACATTAAACATAAAGCCTAAACATTAAAAATTAAACATAGTGAAAACGCATCAGAGACCACGACAAAAGATTGGTGATTGAGAAGTCGCTATCGTATTGTTGACGATAGGCGTCGTGTGTTAACTGAATTGCCATCTGTTCGCTAACCCCAGGGTGCGCCTGCATCATCGCTGAATAGACTCCATGCCATCTGTCAACGTTATTTCGTATAGAATGCCACTTACTGTTGATCTGGTCAACGTTACGGTGGTTCGTTCCCGTGATTTGGTTGAACTCAACCAACACATCCTGCCAAAAAGCCCGCCTATTGGTTGACGGGATCTCCTTAACGTTTATCCACGCCCGCACTAACTCCAGTTGCTCTTGATTCGTTCAGGCTGCCATAGGTTTGGTTTTTGGTTTGTATTTGATTTTGGTTTGTAAGAGTGTGTGTATTTGTGGTTAATTTGTGTGTGGTATATGTATATATATAGATAGATTTTATAGTTTAAAAACAAAAATAAATAAATAAATGGAAGTGACCGTTTGACAACGGTCAAAATATTAAAATCATCAAATTCTGCACCATAACGCTCGTTATCCTCACAATCCTCTTCAAAGAAAACGCCCTATAGCGCCCGGGGGGGCGGTGTTCCCCGGCGCTATAGGGGCTTATAACGCCCTATAACTCCACCACTACACACACTCTTAGATTACCAATGAAAATTGTAACCGTTACCTCTCATTTTTTTTTAAAGTTAAAACCCAACACACCCATAGATAGAAACTTATAGGCGATAACTCATTTCATTTGTAATTTATTAATTAAAATATACAAACCCATTGACCATGGTTAAAGTTTTGAATATGAGTGCAAACTAAAGTTTTGAATATGAGTGTAAACGAGCCGAACAACTCGCAAGGTAGTAGAGATCGGCTTAATAAAAAGTTTGAAACGAGCCGAGCTTTATTGAGCCCGAGCCGAGCTTGAGCTTAGAACAAAGCTCGTTTATTTTTCGAGCCTGGCATGTGAAGCTCGTCAGGCTCCTAATATTAGTTTTATTGATATTTTATATTATTTACCCTTAATTTAAAGTTGTTTAGTAAACGAGTCGAGCCGAGCTTGAGCTTATCGAGCTCGCGAACCTAAACGAGCCTATTATTTATATTATTTTTATTTAATAAATTAACTAATAAATATTAAACAAGTGGAGCTCGAGCTTGAGAAATTACCCACGAGCCGAGTCGAACTTTTCACCTATCGAGCCCGTGAGCCTAAACAAGTCTATTATTTATATTATTTTGTTTAATATATTAAGTAATAAATAATAAACAAGCCGAGCTCGATCTTGAGACACTACCAACGAGCCAAGCTCGAGCTCAAGCCTGGTAGAGCTCAGGCTCGACTCGTTTGCACCTCTAGTTTTGAACGCTTAAAAATAAAAGAAAGAATCAAGAGTGGGGAAAAAAAGAAGCAACTGAGAACTTGACCACCCATCAATAGTTATCACCCTAATCAGATAGACGACATAAGAAGATTGTATCTTGTTAAAAAGGCTTTTCAACCACGAGGTCATCAATTTAAATCGACAAACTATCCTAATGGCCGGTGAAGTGTTGATGTAAAATGTTTTGATTAAAAAAAATATTGCTTATTAAAGTATGGTAAAAAAAAAATGAACATTATTTATTATCGTGTTTTTATTTTTGTTTCGTTTACATTGTATGAAAGTACTTAGTACGGTAAAAAAAATTAGAACGTGACACGTGACATAACCGGTTACTTATTTATTATTAGGTATAGAAGATTTGGGTTATAATCTAGATATATTGTAAACTTTAGGCTTTAATTTTAATGAGCCAAACAAACAAGCGAGCAGCTGAGCGTAGCGGTTCGGCTCGTTGACAAACGAGCCGATATTGAGCAAGCTTTTTTCAAGCTATTTTCGAGTGAGCTTCAAGACTCGAGCTTTTTGCACATCCCTATAAATCCTTGCTTTGTGTTTTGCTAGATTTTAGCATTGCCTTTTGAAATTGATCATCTAACTATGTTTTCATATCTTTACAGATAATCAGTATCCATGTTTAATTTTAATTCATTCTAACCAAATAAACGCGCTCTCGCGTCTTAAATAAATATACTTTTGAATCATATTGAGTTTGTGTTACTGTTAACAGACAGTTCCAGGATATGATGTTGCTGGAGTGGTGGTCAAGGTTGGAAAGCAAGTTAAAGGTCTGAAAGTAGGAGATGAAGTATATGGAAATATAAGTGAGAAAGCACTTGATGGGCCGAAACAGTCGGGTTCTTTAGCCGAGTACACTGCAGTTGAAGAGAAACTGCTGGCTTTAAAACCAAAAAACTTGGACTTTGCGCAGGCTGCCAGTCTCCCCCTTGCAATTGAGACCGCGTATGAAGGTCTAGAGCGAGCCGGTTTCTCAGAAGGTAAATCGATCCTTGTGTTGAATGGCGCTGGTGGAGTCGGGTCACTCTTGATTCAGGTATAATGCAATCAAGATTCAAGATGTTGAATGCTCAAGTACAGATGATATGAATGATCTATGTTTGTTCATTGACAAGATTTCTTAATGCAGGTTGCAAAGCAAGTGTTTGGTGCTTCTAAAGTTGCAGCCACAGCTAGTACATCAAAACTCGAGTTGCTGAAAAGTTTAGGTGCTGATTTGGCAATCGATTACACCAAAGAGGATTTTGAACAACTGCCAGACAAATACGACGTTGTTTTTGATGCAATTGGTAAGTCGTTTTTGTAAGAATATACGCAGAGCGGACACAAATATAAAGAGAAAACTGTGTCAAGATAAATCGTTATTCGTTACTTGAGAAACTTATTCATAGGGTGAATCAAAGATTCACATGTTTTTAAACAGAAAATGAAATAAATCAAAATTGCGGAATTAGGGCTCCAAATGAGGGAATATGAGATCGACAATTGGACACAGGGGCGAAGCTTGGTTCGCCGATCGGGAGGGGCCGGAGTCAAATTTTTTCAATCGGTAGTGGCAAATCGGCAAGGGCCGGACTTAACCCGGACTAAATTTACCTACAAAAATCGTAAAAGAGTCGTGTTTATGTTTAGAACTTATGTTGTTCGCGTCGTCAAAGACCTATTAAACCTGCTAAGACACGATTTGTCAGCCCTATACTTACTGATCCTAACATATATATTGAGGGTTGAAAATTGTGGTTTGGTTGCAGGGCAAGGGGAGAAAGCGGTGAAGGTGGTGAAGGAAGGTGGCAGTGTGGTGGTCCTAACCGGCGCAGTGTCACCACCAGGGTTCAGGTTTGTTGTGACCTCTACAGGTACAACATTGACCAAGCTGAACCCATACTTGGACAGTGGGAAGGTGAAGGCAGTGATTGACCCAAACGGCCCGTTTCCGTTTGACAGGGTGAAAGAAGCCTTTTCTTACCTTGAAACTAACAGAGCAACTGGAAAGGTTGTTGTATATCCGATTTCTGAAGAGTATATATTGGAGAAGATGGCACAGTAAATGTAACCAAACATGTGATGACTGATGAGTGTCTTTAATATCATGATATTTCAGGTTAGTTTCAGTATTATCTCTTTTGTTGTTGTTAAGTCGTATGTATATCGTATAATGGCACTCATTTTGTATGTTTATATATGTATTTGACATTGGAGTGGTACCGATTATCCAAACACGAATTTTAAAGAGTGATATACCGCTTAACCGGCATTCCAATGGTCGATCTGCTGTTTCGCTGATCAGTTGAGTTTCTAGTTTAAATATATATGGATTTCTTTGCATATTTTGAGATGTATAAACCTTATTTTGTCTTGAATAAACTGTTTAGATCCGTCACGATCCTTCCATGGTCTAAACATGATATCGGTCGTGATGCTGCTGCTAGAACGTCATGTATTAGTTGATTATGGCCAGAGGGTTGGCGGTCATTTAACATTTGCGCCGTGGACCAACCATGAGGCGCGTGTTTAAAAGGCCATCTTATTCTTGTTGTCTTGTGCCTTGGTTTCAACAGATGAGCCAGTCCCTGCATATTTGTGGGAGCAATCAAGAACACACAATGTTAATCGCAACGCGTGTAAACGCGACCTGCAATTGCATGTCTCAATCTCCCACCACCAAAACATGCACATCCTTGTGCATCGTTGCTCGTCAGCAACAATACCTTATTGTTGAAGGATTTACGTTGTCTATGGATAAAAAGGGGTGATCATGAGTATTGGTCCCTATGTGCAACGACCATTAATTTGAGCTCACTAAAGATATGCAGGGTATCCAGGAATTCACGTGGTTAAGCACAATATGAGCTGGTGAACTCTTCAAGCATTTGGCATGAGATAAAGGAGATAGAACAAAATCTATTTGCTCATTTTGTTAATCCATAACCACATATATATGAGGTAGACAATGTTTAAGTCTTGTTAAAGCCTGAGGCGTTTTGGTTCAAAAAGCCAAGGTGAGAGGCAAGAGCGGGCTTTTTACCTTGTGGTTCCAAAAGTTAATTATTTTGTGTGGAGAGCGAGTTGTAACTAGGGGTCTAAATTATGCACAACGGCTCGAGAGCTACTCGGGATCAGATCGGTAAAAAGCTCGAACGAGACCGAACTCAAGCTTGAAAAATGACTCATTTGGTTATCAAGCCCGAGCTCGAGCTTTTCATACAAAGACGGTTTAGGCTTGCGAGTCTAAACGAGCCCAAACAAATTTTATATTATTATTATTATTTTATTTATAGTATACTTATTATTTAACATTGGTGAGCCGAGCTTTAACTCGTTTAAGCTATCGAAGCAAGCTCAAGTCGAGCTTTTAGCTCCTTTAAAATTGTTCTAAAATTATTTCGAGCCGAGCTCGAGCTTCATAAAAGTGTGACGAGCTGAGCTCGAGCCCAATCAGGCTAGTGTTTCTAACGTAGGGATCTTGTTACAAGTTGTAACAAAATCCCTACGTTAGAAGCACTAGCATTTTCACCACACCGTTCTCGCCCACAAATAGCCTGCAGAGACAATGGCGTTGTAAATTGTAATGGACCTTATGGTGATGCACCCTAATGCTTGAAAGTCGATAATGAAGATAGTGTGATCATGGTGGCTCGGAAAAGGAAATGGCTTGATTTCATATATAAGAGAGTTAATTCAAGAAAATTTAATCTGATATAGTATATATCTACCCTACATATGTAAAGGTTCGGGTACAAATGACATATTTTGTGAGAAGTGTGAGAAGTATTAAGAATTAATATGTAGATATCATGTTTTGGATTTAGGTATGATGTTTTGGGTTGCTTTTGCTAGAAAAGCACTAAACACAACAATTTAAAACACGATAAATGTATGATAGCCATGGAATTTAAAACATAGGTAAAACACATAGCTAAACCGCAACAATTTAGAACACATGTTATTGGCATGTTGTTTTAAACTTTTAAGTCTAAAATAAATTGTTTTGTGTTTTTAATTGTTATGTTTGGTGTTATTTTAGTCTAAAAAATCCAAAACATCATGAATAAGTCCAAAACATGATGTCAACATATCAATTTTTAATCTTTCTCACATTTCTCACGAAATATGGCATTTGTACCCTAATCTCACCCTATCCACATAAGCAATTATTTTAAGAAAACATATATAATTATACGTTACGTTACGTTATGTTACGTTGAGTGTTTATGACCATAATAATCTTCTCATTATTATGTTCGTCTGGGCGGGTGGAAAACACGATTGCATAGAGCTCACTGGCGTATCCCCTGTAACACCCCAACCGATGGCGGAAACATCGAGGTGTCACGTAGTGACGGTTGCTCAATAGCTCATGGTACTAAAGTGTAAATTGGAATATATTGTATTGAATTGTTTATTACATTGAAAGAAATTACAAGATACAAAATTCTAAAGCGAAAACTAAAACTGAAATACATTAAACTCAACATCTAAGTAAAAATTCCAAAAGCTAAACAGTCGTCTCATAATTAACCTGAAACATGTACGAAAATAATTTTGTTAATACAAAATGTATTGGTGAGCATACCTTGTTTTTAATACATATAGTAGATAAAGAGTTTCGCAATTCACGTGTTATACTGTCTACAATTTAGTGTTCAAGCTATGTACAAATGTCACCCAAAATCAAACCTTTAGAGTAGAAATGATGTCCAAGAATAATGGGATATCTAGTATATATGTATAGTAGTCGCCCAATAGTATGATTATATGTAATATACGACAAAGCAAGTAGTTTACACATAACAATAGTCAAGTACTATTTATTGCTATGCTAGGCCCACACCGGGTTAATGATTAAGGTCATAAGTACACACTATCAGCGAATCAACAAGTAAAACACATACAAGAATTGCGATTGTAAATATAGATTAAAGCATGATTAAGTGTGTGACGTAATAAGCGTACATGAGTCACCCCAAAAGTGTAAACATGAAAAGGGGGAAAGATATACTCACATTCGCTATGCTGAATTATCCTCTAAGCGTTGTGAATGTATGTGAGGCGAATCCCAAAGACTCAACAACGTAGCTAGTCCAATTTGAAGAAATAAAAACCGAAAACAGAAAGAATATCAAGCTTCCAAATCGCCAATTACAAGAGCTTATAATCAAAGCTTCAATTGTAGAAGTAATAGACTATAAAGAAAGGTATGAGGGAAAGTTTAATCGGATTGAAACAATCGATTTAGAGGTGCCAGGTGTAATGGGTCATAGGTGGGTTTTTATACTAGTTTTGGATTCAATTAGCCATTAAAATTGGTTAACACCATAAAGTAAGGTTTTATGATGAATTGACTATTTGACTAGGACTTTGACTGTTTGACTAAGACTTTGACCGGGACTTTGACTACGGCTTTGACTGAGACTTTGACTCGGACTTTGACTAGGACTTTGACTGGGACTTTGACTGTCTTTGCGGACTGCGAGAACTAAAAAAAAATCAAATTTTCTAATTTAATCAATTTTAAGTTCTGGACTTGTTTCCTTCGGTTTCTAAGTTGTTTTAGGACCGAAAATTAAGGGTTTTGAGTATCAAGGTCTGAAACATACGTGCTCGGGTGTAGACGTGAGTATAAAACGTGTAATACTTTTACTTATAAAAATCATAAGTTTTATTAAATTGTGACTTTTGGTCCTATTAAAATAGGAGGGTTAAAAATAAAAATTTTGAAATAGTTGAGGGACCAATTATGCACATTTATGAAAAGTGAAGAGTGTAGGTTGTCACATCCCCTTCGTCAGCTTTAGCGATAGTGGGTTTGTGGCGGGTCAGGCAATGCTGAAGGCAGAATCTAAGAAAATTGAAAAACATGATAAAGTTTGTGCCGATAATCAACATGTTTCGTATCTTTTGCCTTCGATGCGTTTGGATCTCTGGTCCCGAAAGCTATTATGTTCCTAGATAGAGTGCAATGGGTTGTACACAACAATTTCTCGACCCCTAGAGACCAGAGTTTTGTTTTCACTAGGACAAATTTTACTATTCAGATGAGGGTATTCCTTTTTATTGTGGAATGATATGATTGGAAGAAAAAAATATATATATATATATATATATATTAACTAATGAAAATTACAAAAGTGTAATGGTGGGCGGGGCGCTCTGCTTAAATATTTTTAACTTAACTGATTTACACTAATCCTGCACTGCCACATCACTTAACTGAAACATAGTTATAGAGGCAACACTACCTTGAACCACCCAACCTATAAAAAAACAAAAACTCCCACTGTCAACACATCCGTGATATAACACCCATGCTAATAGTATCACCCGGGATAGTATTACCGTGTTGATAGAGGGGTATCAGTACCAACAAGTTTTGCTGGTAGTGGCCCGCCTTCTCTAATAATATGTGGCATAAAGTTATAAAAATAAAGTACCGGGCCGGGACATGACAAAACTACAAATATATAAACGAACCCAATTTAATTTTAGGAGGGAGAAACAGAGAGAGTACAAATTGGGGAAAATTTTCTAGGGTTTACGATTCGTAACAATACATATCCTCAATACCGATAACAACACAAACAATGATGTTGCCAGAAGAAGACCATGAGCAACCCAAACCTAATCCCAGTGTATTAAATCCATCCATCAACAACAACAACAATTCAGACCAAACCGTATTAAACGACGTCGCTGTCAACAGTGTCGGTGGAGTTGATGGCGTGGTGAAACAAGAGCAGCTGGAAGATGAACCGGATGACGTAATGTTGGAAAAGGAGGGTGGTGACGTGGCGGGGGTGGTGGTGGAGCAAGTGAAAACGTTAGAGAATCAGAAGTCGTTTCTGTTGGGACCGAATTCTAGTGTCGAGGACGAGACGGGGACGGAGGAGGAGAAGATGGAGTTTATAAAAGAGTTGGAGCGTTTTTATAAAGAGAGGGGGTTGGATTTTAAGCCTCCTAGGTTTTATGGAGAAACATTGAATTTACTTAAGTCAGTTTATTTATAATAATCTTTAATTATCTTTGATCTTTTATTATTATTATTATCATTTGATTTTGGTTTAATGTATGTATATGTCAGGTTATGGAGATCAGTGATTAGGAATGGTGGCTATGAACAGGTTTAGTTTTACTGTTTTTGAATGATACCTGTTTGTCACATTAGTATCTAGGGATTGCCTTTGTATTTGTTTGCCCTAAACATGCTACAGAGCGGCTGCTCTTTACTTCTTTATCCACTAATGTTTAGACATATGTGTTATGTTGAATGACATGTTTATAATGGTTATTGGTTAAGTGTTTTGTTTACTAAGTGTATACTGTGAAATAAGGGGTTTAGCTTATGATCTTGTATACATTTGGTAGATTTGCTAAGTTAAAAAAAGTTGTAGAATGTTGTAAATAAGTAAAAAATGGAACAAGGTTTTTAGTTGCATTAATATTTTATAAATTTAATTTTAAACAAGCGGATGCCGTATGGTGGTGGCTTTTGTTCACGGCGTATTTTGTCATGGATGCCACTGCAGACTGTTGAATATGTGCTTTTCTGTGGTTTTCATAGTAGTTAGTATTCATTTGGTTAATTGGGGAGTTTAGTTAAAGAGAAATGGATCAATGAAGTGAACCGTACTATTCTACTTTTATGCTTATTTTGCTATATGTTTCTTCTAGAGTTCTAGCTTATTCATAATGAGTAACCTTAGAAATTCTGTTTTTTTTTTTTTTTTTTTTTTTTTATATATCACCATTTTTGGGTGCTTCTTGGTGTGTAATCAAACGAGACGTTAAAATTGCGTGTTTCGACATATATTTCTATCATTTTAAGTTTGTTTTTATTTTCGCTTAGTGAATGATAATATTACAGTATTACCTATGATTTTTTTCGAGCACAATGTGTTAATTTCAACTATCTTTATATATTCTTGGATTTGTAGGTGACCGCAGGCAAGGTGTGGCGATACATAGGAGAATCATTTAATCCCCCAAAGTAAGCATCAAATGCTCATGTTTGGCTTTTGTTTATTCATTTTATTTGAATTTAAACAGTCTTGTTGAGAAAATTTTGTTGTGCATGACTCCGTCCATCGTAGTCTGGTTGTTAGAATTTCAAGAAGTACACATAGTCTGGTTGTTAGAATTTCAAGAAGTACATGCCAAACTTGTATGTTACTTTAGTTGCTCGGTCTTATATGCTAATGTACAAAAATTTTAATTATTATGGTCCTCAGGCCTGTAAGTCTGTAACATTGATGCATCTTCACTTTACAAATTTTTGTTTGTCTGTCCTTTTGTTACCTACTACAATCATGTTACTGCAACCAATTTTCCATTCAATGGCCCAATCTCTCTTGCAGCATGTCATTTTAACTATCAAGTATTAAGTCGGTTATATGGATACTGTTAGAACTCTTTTTAAATTTATACCATGTGTAGAGTTGACGTGATATGATTTTGAGAAAAAAACAAAATGAAAAAGGCATGCAATTGTCACTAAATATATGCATGTCTACATGGAAATAAGTGGAAGCATGTGATAATGAGACACATGCTTCCTCATACAATTACATCAAAGTTCAAACATTGGCCTGGAGTATGCATGAAAACTAATCACGACAGTCACACAAAATGATATATCATGTATTCATGTTATATGCTCTTAACCGATAGTATTGCTTGCTGAGACTAGACATGTAATCAATGCAAAGATGGGGTTCAGACTTCAGAGGAACATTCTAGATTTTGATGGTTTTAAATTAAGTCAGAACAAATAATACATTCAAAGTATTGAAGTGCCATTTTAACAGTGTTGGTAGGAAAACCAAAGATGTTGGTTAATAAAGAATATGGTTTATTAGTTACTACTTGTGCTGTCTAATTACTTCCATAAGTTTTTTTTTCTTGAATATCAATCTCACAGTTTGACACTTATGATTTATTTTGGACAGGACTTGTACTACTGTATCATGGACGTTCCGATGTTTTTATGAAAAGGTTCTTAATTATTCCGAGTTTACTTTTATTTTTACTCTTATAGTGGTAAAAGTTAACTATTTCTTCATTTTCTTACAGAGTACAACACTTTGTACATTAGCTATTTTTTTTTAGAAACGTAGAACTTATTGACTTGAATCTCGATATGGTCCATAACACTACTTTATAGTTTATAGGAGGCAAGGTGTCTTTCCACAATAATTCCACTCCACGATAACAAGTACAAAGTTATCAAATTTGAATACCAATGACAGAAGCATTAAACCTAGACCACCAATACCATCCTCTAAACCATTAAAACTGTAGACAACCTATTGACATTGCCTCTTGAAGGCTACAAGATATAAGAGTCGTGATAATTTTGATAAAGACTAGATTTTCTAGAACCGTGATCCATAGCAGATATTCTTTTGTTATCTTCCTTATAGTTTTTGGTAAATATCTGGCACTTCTATCATGTATTTGAGGTAGTGTTTGTTAGGATTCGGGTATTTCTCAGCACACACAAACACAAATAATTTGCGAGAAAAGTAAGAAACGAAGATGATACGCGAGATTTACGTGGTTCAGTCGATGTGAACTACGTCCACGGGCTGCAATTAGGATATTCTTTATTGTTTCCTGCCTCACTCGTGAGGGGTTACAAGTACTATGATATTAATATATAAGGTTACAATCTTAATGCACAAGGAACTTAAATGGATCCGTTTAGAATTAGGGCCGTCTCCTGCCTCATATCTTTGTGTCTTCATTAAACCCAAGCCCAATCAAGGCTCCACTCCACTCCACTCCACAAACCCAACAGTCTCTCTCTCTCTCTCTCTCTCTCTCTCTCTCTCTCTCTCTCTCTCTCTCTCTCTCTCTCTCTGTTTGTGGATGCTTAACGAGCAAATGCACTTTATGGCTGTCAGTTTGCATATATTAGTTATTTGCCGATTGGAGTGGTTAAGAATGTGAAATCTACAATTACTCTGTCTCTATAAGGTTGCCTTTAGCTCCTTGAATACAAAAATTGCTGACACAACATTTTGCAGATATTGCTTGAATATGAGAAATATAAGATGACCATTGGGGATCTTCCATACTCTGATACTCTTTTTGCAGAACCAGCTTCCATTGCAAAGCAGGCATGTCACATCTTTAACCATATCTTATTAGAAAAACCTGTATGTTTTAGTGTTCCTTACATACCAATCCTTAAAAAGTTATACCATGTATTGGTGTTCCCTTCGCCATGCTTTCTTTATATTTGAATTTAGATGAAACTATGAAAGTGAATTTAGTCTAATTAGACTTCAAGGTGCAACGAATACTTATGCGGAAAGCTGAAATGGTTTGGCAAAAGCCAGCTTTCCGCATTAGTTTAACACATTTAAGTTCAGTTTTTGCTTAAAACTATTAAAGTTTTAGATTCTCTACCTATGTAGCAATTTATCTGCTCAGTTTTATTGGTGCTATTCGTCATAAAGTGCCAAAATTTATAAAATAAATTGATTCGTTATTCATCACAAAAAACGCAACAACTTGCCTATTCAGTTATATATATATAAAAGTAGCCATATTCTTCATTAAATGTGCTTAATCATGTATATACTTGCTGTTTGTAGCCCATTATAAGTCAAACCCCTGGACCAGGAAGGGCCAGGCGAGATGCAGCAGCACGAGCCATGCAGGGTTGGCATTCTCAACGTCTTCTTGGTAATGGTGAGGTTGGGGATCCAATCATTAAGGTATATTTCTTAAAATCATCACATCAATATTATGTGTGAATGTTTATAGACATAGTGTTTTTTTTTTGTAATATTTAAACTGACAATCAACTTTGTTTTGCAGGATAGGACGCCAAGTACGACTGTAAGGCGAGATAAGCGAGACATTGGTACAGTTTGCATCCAGTTATAACATAAAACATTCTTGAATGCTTATACTTCGTTTGACCTTTTCGATTGACTAAACAGGTTTGCTGAAGCGTAAAAAGCCATCTCCTGTTGAACGTGATGTCAAACTTTCACACATGAAAGCATTAAAACCACAGTTGAGATGTTTTGTTTCCTTATAATTTAATTTAGGCACATCAAACTCGCAACATACGGTTATAAACTTATATTAACAATTTCTCTGTTATAAATTATGCTGTTTCCAAGTTTTAAATCTTTTTTTTCAACTAAATAACTTTTCACTACTAAGGAGAATTCGCAACCTTCCAAAAAAAAAGGAGAATTCGCATGTTTAGAATCTCAAGATCCCATAGAAATCTATTGCCCTGACTTACACTCGTCACCATAATGAATTTCTCAGATTGGACTCACCGGTCGTGGATGTTGGCCTCCCTGCTGATTGGGTGAAGATCAATGTGCAAAGAACTGTAAGTCTGTGTCTGTATGTTATTCTTTATTATTTTCTTAATAATTTCTTTGATTAATTGAACTACAGTAGTTAATTAACTGTAATTTTTAAACAAATTTTATCTTAGTCTTTTGATTTATTACCTGTTTTTGAAATTTGATAAAACAGAAGGATTGCTTTGAGGTGTATGCTTTGGTTCCTGGACTTTTGCGTGAAGAGGTAATATACATCTATGTATACATGTACATCTTTTTTAGGGTGAGATGAACAGTAAAAAACAGAAGTGAAATTTGATATGAATCACCATCCCCAATCCATTTATCACTCCCACCGTTTAAAGACAAAGGAGCCAAAGCTGATTCACAAATGTGAGAGAAGACTTGCTAAAAAAAATTTATGTGAGAGAAGTCTTGCTAAAAAATTATCCAAAACTTTTTAATGAACATGAAATTGAACCCATGAGGTCGAGGGGAATTGTCTGCACCGCATTCAAAAACGACTTCCTTAATTTCAGTTGATGTGAAGGGGGCAATCAAAGAGTCTGCATCCTCAAATGAGAGTCTAGAGATATCTGGGCAAGATAGATCTGTTGTCGTTTTCCATTTTTCTTTAATAAAGTGTTCTATAATGTCTTAACACTTCTTTTTTATCTAATAATGGTTTCGTAACCCATTCACCATCATTTAAAAGTCCCTGGATATTATTATTTTTTGCTTTTCTACCGTTGATGATAATTGATACCATGGAAAAGGCCATATTGTCGTCTTCATGCATAGCCTAGTTGATTCTAGATCTCTGTTTTAGGTCCTTTGCATGGTGTGGTTCTAGATCTTTTAAGTCTTTCTTACATTCCAACAAAATCCAATTCTCTTCTTCATATAACTCCTTATTTTCTCGAATGAGTTCAAGATGATTTAGAATTAGGGCCGTCTCCTGCCTCATATCTTTGTGTCTTCATTAAACCCAAGCCCAATCAAGGCTCCACTCCACTCCACTCCACAAACCCAACAGTCTCTCTCTCTCTCTCTCTCTCTCTCTCTCTCTCTCTCTCTCTCTCTCTCTCTCTCTCTCTCTGTTTGTGGATGCTTAACGAGCAAATGCACTTTATGGCTGTCAGTTTGCATATATTAGTTATTTGCCGATTGGAGTGGTTAAGAATGTGAAATCTACAATTACTCTGTCTCTATAAGGTTGCCTTTAGCTCCTTGAATACAAAAATTGCTGACACAACATTTTGCAGATATTGCTTGAATATGAGAAATATAAGATGACCATTGGGGATCTTCCATACTCTGATACTCTTTTTGCAGAACCAGCTTCCATTGCAAAGCAGGCATGTCACATCTTTAACCATATCTTATTAGAAAAACCTGTATGTTTTAGTGTTCCTTACATACCAATCCTTAAAAAGTTATACCATGTATTGGTGTTCCCTTCGCCATGCTTTCTTTATATTTGAATTTAGATGAAACTATGAAAGTGAATTTAGTCTAATTAGACTTCAAGGTGCAACGAATACTTATGCGGAAAGCTGAAATGGTTTGGCAAAAGCCAGCTTTCCGCATTAGTTTAACACATTTAAGTTCAGTTTTTGCTTAAAACTATTAAAGTTTTAGATTCTCTACCTATGTAGCAATTTATCTGCTCAGTTTTATTGGTGCTATTCGTCATAAAGTGCCAAAATTTATAAAATAAATTGATTCGTTATTCATCACAAAAAACGCAACAACTTGCCTATTCAGTTATATATATATAAAAGTAGCCATATTCTTCATTAAATGTGCTTAATCATGTATATACTTGCTGTTTGTAGCCCATTATAAGTCAAACCCCTGGACCAGGAAGGGCCAGGCGAGATGCAGCAGCACGAGCCATGCAGGGTTGGCATTCTCAACGTCTTCTTGGTAATGGTGAGGTTGGGGATCCAATCATTAAGGTATATTTCTTAAAATCATCACATCAATATTATGTGTGAATGTTTATAGACATAGTGTTTTTTTTTTGTAATATTTAAACTGACAATCAACTTTGTTTTGCAGGATAGGACGCCAAGTACGACTGTAAGGCGAGATAAGCGAGACATTGGTACAGTTTGCATCCAGTTATAACATAAAACATTCTTGAATGCTTATACTTCGTTTGACCTTTTCGATTGACTAAACAGGTTTGCTGAAGCGTAAAAAGCCATCTCCTGTTGAACGTGATGTCAAACTTTCACACATGAAAGCATTAAAACCACAGTTGAGATGTTTTGTTTCCTTATAATTTAATTTAGGCACATCAAACTCGCAACATACGGTTATAAACTTATATTAACAATTTCTCTGTTATAAATTATGCTGTTTCCAAGTTTTAAATCTTTTTTTTCAACTAAATAACTTTTCACTACTAAGGAGAATTCGCAACCTTCCAAAAAAAAAGGAGAATTCGCATGTTTAGAATCTCAAGATCCCATAGAAATCTATTGCCCTGACTTACACTCGTCACCATAATGAATTTCTCAGATTGGACTCACCGGTCGTGGATGTTGGCCTCCCTGCTGATTGGGTGAAGATCAATGTGCAAAGAACTGTAAGTCTGTGTCTGTATGTTATTCTTTATTATTTTCTTAATAATTTCTTTGATTAATTGAACTACAGTAGTTAATTAACTGTAATTTTTAAACAAATTTTATCTTAGTCTTTTGATTTATTACCTGTTTTTGAAATTTGATAAAACAGAAGGATTGCTTTGAGGTGTATGCTTTGGTTCCTGGACTTTTGCGTGAAGAGGTAATATACATCTATGTATACATGTACATCTTTTTTAGGGTGAGATGAACAGTAAAAAACAGAAGTGCAAAATACACACCTTTTCATGATCACATAACCCCCCCTCCCCCCCCCCCCCCCCCCCCCTCAAGTTTTTACGATTTAACATACTTCCTCAGTAGCATAAGAATTGCAATCATGTTCGTCTTGAGGTGTCCTATGAAAATTTACACATTTTGTGGATATAAGTAGGTGCGGGTACAGTCTGATCCAGCTGGTCGCTTGGTTATATCCGGTCAACCAGAGCAGCTCGACAATCCTTGGGGTGTTTCTCCTTTTAAAAAGGTATGCCTACGAAACCACCTGATAACCAAGTTGAAAATACTAGTTTTGATTGTTAATGGTTAAAAATCGACTGTAAACTTTCTGTGATCAAGGTTGTGAGCCTGCCGTCTAGGATCGACCCTCATCAAACTTCAGCGGTTGTAACCCTGCATGGTCAACTGTTTGTGAGGGTGCCGTTTGAGCAGCCAGCCATGTAGAGCTCTTACCTAATCGATGCGGAAGATGTGCAGTGCAGAAGGTTGTAGTTGGAGTCGTAGCTGTGCAGTCCATGTTGTCAGTACCGGATTTAGTCAGGTTAAAAATATTAAAGTTTTTGTTGTTAGATTTAATTTGTGAATCCATCTAGTCACAAACATTTCCTAGCAAAATTACATGGATCTCAATCTAACAAACTTTTTTTTTTGGAATTAGGTTTTTTATATTATAGCACTAAGAAAATATGTTTTTTTTTCTTATATGTAAATTATTATTATATATATATATTTCGTGATTGTATTTTAATGATCTTGGGCGGGAGAGGTCTCTTAATATTCTTTATCTTTAATGATATTGAAAATCTTAAATAAAGTTCCAGTAAATTCACATTGTAAAAAGGGTGGGAGGGTGGGGTTTTGTTCTACTAGTCATACACTGTCACATCGTTTAACCACCAACTATCATAAAATCACTTAATCACTTGCAACACCCTATGCAAGCAACTTCAAACTCTTTATATTTTTTTTATAAAATAAAATAATTTTTTTAAAGGTGAGAGATGATTAGGTAATGATTGAAGGACCGTCATCTCTACCTCTCTCCTCTACCTTTAGCGGTGACTACTACCTTTATTCAACTACTTTTTACCATTACCCTTGGGCCGGTTGGGGTGTACACGCAAGGATAATGGTACCCCTAAAGGTCTTTAGCCAAATGCCCCTTACTCAAGCATCTTTTTGTTGGCAACAATAATGGATAACAAAATTAATAATTAATTAATAAAAAAATCATAATAAAAGCTTTAATTATAAATAGTTTTAAATACTTATACAAAAATTTTTAGTAACATGCTTAAAAATTTCAAAGGATAAACCTATAGTGCTTACAATTTTCTCAAATGAAAAGGAGTTATATTTTTTGTATTAGTAATTGACCATATCATATTCTGTATTATAAAAATAGTTTTCTCTATATACTAATTTGAAATTACATTATTAGACCATGAAAATCTCTCTAATAAACATAGAAACCACAATCATGAAAAAACAAAAGTATATCTGAACTATACAGTTTCAATCTTCTCATGTATGATCAAAACCAAACTGATCTATTGATCCAACAAAAACTCCTATCCTTAAAAGTCTAGATAGAACAAAATTGGGGCATATACAAGGCGAACCTTATGCTAACACAACTACTATATCTTGTCGATGATCTTTTTCCACGGAACAATGTGCAAAACCGGCTTCTTCTTAACCTTATTGGCATTTTTGTATGTGGTTGTCAAGTCAATGGTTCCCTCTCTGTACACATACACCAAGTCGTCTTCAGTCGATGACAACCACTTGTGTTTTCTGTCATGAGCAAGGCGCAATGGCATTCCCCTGAAAACAAGTTCAATATATGACATTGGATTATCAACCAAAGCATACATTGATTCTTACAAAGAATTTGTTCATCTTAATTTCTACCAATGACTGTTGATGTAACCAAGTTTACGCGTTTTCAACCGAAAAATTTATATGTATTCAGCTTGGGCCCCCTTATTTAAGGGGCCGGTGAGTCAACCCCCCCCCCCCTCCCCCCAAAAAAATAAAAAAAATAAAATAATAATAATAATAATAATAAATTCAAGCTTCGCCACTGCCTCATGTAATTCAGGGTCAATTTATGATTTGTTAGGAGGTTTATATGTAGAAACAACCTAAGACTCACAAAAATTATGAAAAGTCACTCGATAAATAGGTTTATGTAAAATTTCTTCATATAATACATAATTTTTCTTTCTACATTTACATCTGGATAATGGGTAAGCGAGCAGCAAAAAACAAACAAAATATACGCAACTTCAAGTTGTAAATAAAACTTCTTTAATTGTACATTTCGCCTCAACTTCTGGAACCAAAATGCCTAGACTTTTGGGACCAAAACGCCTCAAAGACTCACACTTTCTTAAACCAGGTTTAAAAAAGCTAATACAATCTTGATTGATAAAAAATGATCTAAGTTTAGAGTCAGTCAACCCTACTTCTTTCTAAAGGCAAAATTTAAAATTACTAATTGGCTTTTGTGCACAAATCACCGCCACATCACAAGTGCTCATTACATCATACTTTATCCCACTTACAAATTATCCTAAAACTGCCTAAACCCATGTCAATTCCGAAGTCAAATTTCATAACTTTGACCGGTCAAAGTCAACGAAAACTATACAATTCGAAACAACAAAATAAAAGCGGGAAAAAAAAACTAAAAACAAACAAACGTACCGAACATGAAAAAGATCAGAAATATTATCCATACGAAGGTAGAAATCAAGGGATTCCAAAAACAATCGGTAAGTGTTGACATGTAAGCCGTCAATTCTTGGATAGGGAAGGCGGGGGCGAGGGGGAGACCGCGAAGATCCCGCGGCAGGAAACGAGTATTCTTTCAAGACGGTGGCGGTGTCGGGGGCGGTAACGAGTGTGAGAGGGAGGAAGTGTTGAAAATATGTATACATCTCTAATTCAATTACTGAATTGGGCTTAGTCCTATTGTTGCTAATGGGCTTATTTATTTTATGGGCTTATGAAATGTCTATGAAGGTTGGGCCTGACTTGTGGGCCTGGTTATTGTCTGGGTTATATTATATAAAGTCATATTATTGTTACGTATATATGTGTGTTAGTTTGACACAGATCGATGAGCTGGCAAGTTTATATACGTTGGATTAATCTGATCGTGATCGTTGGATTGGCATCTTTGGTAGCTTCGAGGAGGAGTATAAAATCTTTCTGATCAACGAATATCATTCATTCGTTCATATTTTTTGTATTTGTTTTCTCTCTGAGTATCAGTCTTCGTCTAGGGTTTGTATTCTTTCATTTCTGGTTTGTATTCGTCTTATTATTGATCTGCTGATCTAATCATCAGCAGATCTAAGTCTTGTACTTTGTTATTCAAGATCTCAGTGATTTGCTGAGATCATATTGGGTACTTGGGGGGTAAATTTCTGGTTTGGGTATAATAAGAGTTTTGTCACCGTTTTTGGTCGCCTACATCTGTTGTTCATGTTATAGAGTTTATGTTGGCTCTATCTTTTGTGTTGTTGTTATTGTTTGTATGTTCAAACCCTAAATCTTTACATGGTATCAGAGCCTTAGGCTCTTGATCTTGGTTCTTTCGTTTTTCCGCTGTCTTTGATTTGAGATACTTAATCATGGATCTTGTCTGTGTATAGATCTGGTCCTTGTGATTAAAGTATTTGTAGTAGATCTGATCTGATTTATAGATCTGGTCTATTACTTCTTGTTGTTCTTGATCTTGTTATCAGGTGGTTCATATTAGGTCAACATCTGTTGGCTGTGGAGTTCTTGGGAGTTAAAGCTACAGTTGCTCTCACAACTCAGTACCCTAAGTGAAGGTACTGGTTGTGAGCTTGGAGAAACCCTAACTTGGGTTCCCCCCACTGTGAGATCGTTCTATCCCTTGTTTACTTTGTTGCTGTGTCTAGGGCCACTGACCGGGTTAGGTGGACCGGTATTGGGCCAACTATTTGGTGTCTTGGTGTTGTCTGGTTATCTTGTTGTCTGGTTTGTTGTGTTATATATATACGTATATAATATAGTTAATAAAAGGGCTCCTGAGTTAAGAACTGGGTGGACACCATTGAGTGACGAATCCACTATCTGTATCACTGACTCAGCTTCGTCCTTCTAGGAGTTATTGATTGTTTCTTCTTGGTTGTTTTCTTTGTGTGGTATACATGGGTGATGTTCTGAATCCAGCAGGAGGTGGGGATGTCAACCCTGGTGGTGGAGGTCCCAACCTCGGTGCTGGAGAAGGGTCTCTTGTTAGTAAATTGGATATTAGTGATCCATTGTTCTTGCATCCTAGTGATACATCTAGTCTGTCTATAATAAGCATAAAACTTAAAGGAACTGAAAATTATGCTGTATGGTCTAAATCAATGAAACTTGCCTTGCAAGGTAAAAACAAGTTAGGTTTTATTGATGGCACATGTGTTAAGTCTGCTAGTAATGATGTGTTAGCCAGTCAATGGGATAGGTGTAATTCAGTTGTTCTGTCTTGGTTGATTAATTCTGTTAGTGAAGAGTTGTATCTTGGTCAAGTGTTTTCTGAAAATGCTAGAGATGTTTGGATAGATCTTAGGGAAACCTATGATAGAATTGATGGGTGTGTTATGTTTAATCTGCATCAAAAAATTAATAGTATAACACAAAGTGGCAGCACTGTATCTGAATACTATAACAGGTTAAATACTATGTGGAAACAATTTGATTCAATTGTTCAATTACCTGCTTGTACATGTAATGCTGCTAAGGATTTTAATGATTTTAGTAGTCTGATTAAGTTGATGCAGTTTCTAATGGGCCTTGATGAGGTCTATCAGCCTGTTAGAACAACCTTGTTGACCTATGATCCACTACCTACAGTTAAGGGTGCCTTTGCTGTAGTCTCTAGAGAGGAATCTCATAGAGGCACTAGTAATGGATCAAAGTCCTCAACTGTCTCCTTTGTTGCTAAGTCTAATCAGAACACTAATAATAGGGGAAGGTTCCCTTCTTCTAACAATAGGGGGCCTAACCCTAATCTTAAGTGTTCTCATTGTAATATGATTGGTCATACTATTGATAGGTGCTATGAAATAGTTGGTTACCCTCCTGGTGTCAAGAGGAGACCAACTAATCAAGCTAACAGAGGAAACAATAACTCTGTTAGTACACCTAGAAATGGTATGTCCAACAATGTGAATACTAATACTGCTGCTAGTTCTGGTTCACCCTTTACAGCTGAGCAGATTTCAAAGTTGATAAGTCTGCTTAGTGAGAAAACTGGAAGTGACCCACAATCTTCCAATGCTGGAGGTGAGTCAGTTGTCATAGAAGGTTTTGCTAATCTATCTGTTCTGTCTAAGTTGTCCTGCATGTTTAAAAATTTTTCTAATTGTTCTGCTATACTTAAAATGGCATTGTTTCTTGGTTGGATTATGGATTCTGGTGCTAACCAACACATGGTTGGTAATGACAAGTATATGATAAACTGTGTTGATGTTTCTAAATACAACATAGAAGTTAAGCACCCTAATGGTACCAATGCCAAGGTATCTAAAATAGGGGATATAAAATTAGCTGATGGTGTCATTTTAACTGATGTTTTTTATATTCCTGATTACTGTGTTAATCTAGTATCTGTGCATAAGTTGTCTAAGGATAATAAGTTGGATGTTCTTTTTAATGAACACTCCTGCTCTGTCCAGGATTCCAACTCAAGGAGAGTCCTGGTGACTGGTAGGCAGCAGGATGGTTTATATTTTGTTGGAAATGATGTGAGTTTTAGCAATGTGTGCTTTAGTAGTGTTAATGAACATAGCCTTTGGCACAGTAGACTAGGACATCCTTCTAGTCAGGTCTTGGCAGTTTTAAAGGATGAGTTAAAAATTGTTAAAACTGAAAGTGAACCTTGTGAGATTTGCCATAAGGCTAAACAAGTTAGAGTTCCCTTTCCTATTAGTGATCACAAAACAAAGGGATTAGGTGACCTGGTACATCTAGATGTATGGGGTCCCTATAAGGTCACTAGTAGAGATGGGTTCAAGTATTTTTTGACTGTTGTAGATGATTTTTCTAGGTCTGTCTGGGTGTATATGTTAAGAAACAAAAGTGAAGTATTTGAAAACATAGTTAGTTTCTGTGAACTAATTAAAACTCAGTTTTCAAAAATTGTTAAGATATTAAGGAGTGATAATGGTACTGAGTTTGTTAATAAACAAATGGCTATGTTTTGTGATAAAAAGGGGATATTACATCAAACATCTTGTGCTTACACTCCACAACAAAATGGTGTTGTGGAGAGAAAGCATAGACATCTCTTAAATACTGCCAGAGCTTTACTGTTTCAAAGCAATGTTCCTCTTAGGTATTGGTCTGAATGTGTTCTTACTGCTTCTTACTTAATTAACAGGATACCCTCTTCTGTGTTAGCTGGAAAGAGTCCTTATGAGTTGGTCCATGGGTTCCCCCCTGTCTTGAGTCATTTGAGAAATTTTGGGTGTCTGTGTTTTGAAACTGTCCTAAATGAACCTGATAAATTGTGTAGTAGGGCTGAGAAGTGTGTTTTAATAGGGTATTCTTTTCTGAAAAAGGGTTATAAAATTCTTAGTCTTGAAACAAAGAAAGTTAGTTTTTCTAGAGATGTTAAGTTTTACGAAAATATTTTTCCTTTTAAAACTGAACATAAAGAATCTGTTTTTAAAAATATAGATCACTTAAATTTTTTTGATAACATAGATACTGGAATTTCTCAAACTGATGAAAGTCACTTAGGTTCAAGTCCTCCCGATGATGAAGGGGGACCAAGTAGTACTCATGATCACTCACCAGAGGAGTTGGTAGACAACTCTCCCAGGGCTGCCAGTGAGGTAGATCATGACTGTGATCAGCAGCCTGGTAGTACAGTAGGTAGAGAGTCTAGCTCTTCTAGGTTAGAGGGATCAAATGCTGAGATACTTACTCCTGAGGGAGATAGGGTTTCTAGTGTTAGACAGTCTGCTAGAGAGTCAGTTCTTCCCAAAAGATTCAATGATTATGTCATTGAAGGGAAGGTTAGATATGGTGTTGAAAAAGTTGTAAATTACTCAAACTTGTCTTGTGAAAATTTGTGTTTTGTGTCTAACATTAATAAGTCTATTGAACCAACATCCTTTGCTCAAGCTTCTAAAGATCCAAATTGGATAGAAGCTATGAACAATGAGATGGAGGCCTTGTATAGAAACAACACATGGGTTGTTACTGATTTACCACCCAATAGGAAGGCTATTGGGTGTAAATGGGTCTATAAGATCAAATACAAGGCTGATGGTGAGATAGATAGATATAAAGCTAGGTTAGTAGCCAAAGGTTACAACCAAAGAGAAGGTTTAGATTTTGGAGAAACTTTTTCTCCTGTTGTTAAGATGGTTACTATTAGGACTATAATAAGTGTTGCAGTTCAGAACAGTTGGACTCTTTATCAATTGGATATCAATAATGCTTTCCTTTATGGAAGCATTACTGAAGATGTTTATATGCATCTTCCTGAAGGGTATTCAACTGGAAATGAGTCCAAAGTCTGCAAACTTGTTAAGTCTTTGTATGGTTTGAAACAAGCTCCTAGAAAATGGAATGAAAAGCTTGTTGAAGTATTAAAAGGTATAGGTTTTGTACAAAGTATTTGTGATTATTCTATGTTTGTTAAGTCAAACAAAGATGTGTTCATTGTTTTGTTAGTATATGTAGATGACATAGTCATCACTGGGAACAGTGATAAAGAAATACTTAATGTGAAAGCTTTATTAAAAGAGAGCTTTCAGATTAAGGACTTAGGAAAGCTTAAATATTTTCTAGGAATTGAGGTATTATACTCAGAAAATGAGATTTGCCTTAATCAAAGAAAATATTGTATGGATCTATTGTCTGAATATGGTTACCTAGGCTGTAAACCTGTTAGTGTTCCTATAGAGCAAAATTACAATCTTGCTATTAAAAATAGTAAAGATAGTGTGTTCTTAGAGGATATTACAGGTTTTCAAAAGCTGATTGGTAAACTTATTTACTTGTCTTTGACCCGTCCGGATATTAGTTATGCCGTTCAGTTCCTGAGTCAGTTTATGCATAAACCGACTCAGCAAGTGCAGCATATTGCTTTAAGATTGCTCAGGTACTTGAAGCAATCTCCGGGTAAGGGTATAGTCTTTAGAAAGGGTGATGACCTGACCCTTTCAGCATATTCTGATGCTGATTGGGCAAAGTGTTTAAGTACTCGAAAGTCTGTAACCGGGTTTTGTGTATTTGTTGGTAATAATCTCGTGTCCTGGAAAAGCAAGAAGCAAAGTACAGTTGCTCGTTCTTCAGCTGAAGCTGAATATAGAGCAATGTGTACTACTACTTGTGAAATGATTTGGATATCTAATTTATTAAAGGAGTTGGGTATTCAATCAACTTTACCTTTAAATCTCTATTGTGATAGCAAGGCTGCTATATCTATAGCAGAGAATCCAGTCTTTCATGATAAAACGAAACATTTTGATCTGGATTTACATTTTTTGAGAGAAAAAATTAGTGCAGGTTTTGTTAAGGCTGTAAAGGTCAAGTCTGATCAGCAGATAGCTGATATATTCACAAAAGGGTTGCTGAGTAATCAGCATGATGTTCTGTGCAAAAAACTTGGTATGGTAAACATGTTTGGTAATTGAATTAAGAGGGGGTGTTGAAAATATGTATACATCTCTAATTCAATTACTGAATTGGGCTTAGTCCTATTGTTGCTAATGGGCTTATTTATTTTATGGGCTTATGAAATGTCTATGAAGGTTGGGCCTGACTTGTGGGCCTGGTTATTGTCTGGGTTATATTATATAAAGTCATATTATTGTTACGTATATATGTGTGTTAGTTTGACACAGATCGATGAGCTGGCAAGTTTATATACGTTGGATTAATCTGATCGTGATCGTTGGATTGGCATCTTTGGTAGCTTCGAGGAGGAGTATAAAATCTTTCTGATCAACGAATATCATTCATTCGTTCATATTTTTTGTATTTGTTTTCTCTCTGAGTATCAGTCTTCGTCTAGGGTTTGTATTCTTTCATTTCTGGTTTGTATTCGTCTTATTATTGATCTGCTGATCTAATCATCAGCAGATCTAAGTCTTGTACTTTGTTATTCAAGATCTCAGTGATTTGCTGAGATCATATTGGGTACTTGGGGGGTAAATTTCTGGTTTGGGTATAATAAGAGTTTTGTCACCGTTTTTGGTCGCCTACATCTGTTGTTCATGTTATAGAGTTTATGTTGGCTCTATCTTTTGTGTTGTTGTTATTGTTTGTATGTTCAAACCCTAAATCTTTACAGGAAGCCGAGAGTAGACAAGATGGGATCGAGTTGATCGTGGGTGATGATGGGGGTGAAGGTGGGAGTGTGCCATATTGCGAGTTTTCGAATGTATTCGGCTACCATGATTATGGAATAGAATGGAATTGGGATTGGAATTGGAATTTATGGTTCTTGATTATGGAATGGAATTGGAATCCAGAGTTGTTGATTTTAGTTGGGGGTGGGGTGGTATCGGAACGTCAACTTTGTGGTGACTAGTGTCGGTGAGCATGCATGATGATAATATTAATAAGAGGAAATTTAAATTTTCGTCCTCCAACTATATAGTGAATGTCAAGAATCGTACTTGAACTAAGTAAATTATAGAAATTATTATTTTATGTTTATATGTTGTAAAAGTCAGGAGGCAAAAGTAAAGTTGTACTAGTTTTAATGTTATTTTACTAATTTCGTGAAAATAACGTTTAAAATGACGGACGGTTAATCATGCATCATGTGGTGACGTGGATAGCCAAAAGACAAAGGGGTACATGCACCGATTAGGTTTGTCCAGATTGCTAAGTGTTATGTGCCTTATGTCCAAGGCTTGATACCAAACCACATTGAGCCGGGGGTCTCATTGAAAACAGCCTCTCTATTCTTAGGGGTAGAGGTAAGGCTGTCTACATCTTACACTCATCAGACCTTACCTTAGCTTTGCTATGCGGTAAGAGTCAGGCCCTTAGCGAGAGTAAGGTGGGCCGGGCACACTTTCATGGGGATCCAAAATTTTATAAACTTTTTGTTATATCATCATCCTACTCTGCTCACCTAGGTAATCACATTAATAGTTAAGATAAGGTAGAGTCTATAAACGGTAAGATTTAAACAGACTTACCTATACATCATGTGAATAAATAGGCTGCTTCCAGTTAGATCTCCGAGTCGATAGTGGTTTTGCATCATGTCTTAAACATAAGACACATAACAGTTAGCAATCGTGACAAACCCGAATGTTATATATAGTTCTTTAAATAAAAAAACCTATAAACTTTAAAACCCGGTAATATTTACACCCAGTATGATTTTTAAACAAACCCATTAACCTATTTAATTTTAACCTATTTAATTAAGCCCATTTAACTGAACTAGCTCTATGTCGCCTGTTGAAAACTTACAATTTTAAACCTAATTAAATAACAAAATCCTTTTTGACAGTTGTAACAAATGTGAAAGGTCAATTAACTTATTTGTCATCTTAGGGGCGTTTGGGATTGATTATTCAAAACAGATTATGCGTTTTGGAAAAGCAGGGGTGGAGCTGCTTATGGATTATTGCGTTTTGGTAGCCTAAAAAACTGATTATCTGCGTTTTTAGAGGGCGTTTGGGATTGAGTTTGAAGATGTAAAAGTGCTTTTGGCTAAAAGTGCTTATTGGCTTATGACTTTTTGAAAAGGAGTTTTAAAAAAAGTGTTTGGATTAGCTTTTCGGATGAGAAACGTTAAAAAGTCAATAAATTGTTGTTTTTTTAAGTGTTTCGCTTAACTTATTCTGAATATTGGTTGTATGGGTGATATATTTGTAATTTTTTTCCAAAAGTCAAAAGTCAAAAGCCAAAAGCCAGGATTTCTAACTTTTCAAAAACAGCTTTTCCACCCTTAAAAGCTAAAAGCCAAAAGTCAAAACAGAAAGTGCTTTTGAGTTACACAAACAGCTTATTGACTTATTAGCTTTTTGGAAAAGCCAATAAGTCAATAAGTTGTTTTGAAACTCAATCCCAAACACCCAACGCAATCCAAACACTAAAAACTGATTATCAACGTTTTCAAAACGCAATAATCTAAAAATCAGATTCAAAACGCAATCCCAAACACCCTCTTAATTATTATCGTCTTATTATTTCTTTGCACAATTTATATTTAAGGGGTCCATTTTTTCTTCATGCATATGGTTTTCGAATTCTCATAGACGACCCTGGTAATAGTTAAGATTCTTGAAACTGACGTAAAATTAAAGTAGGAAAGGTGAAATTTACATTGGATATAGGCCTAATTTATAAATATGGGCTCAATTTGATCGAGGTAACTTGGGCCTTTGGAGTATAGTCAATTTAGAAAGTTGCAAATTGATTAGTCAATTAGGAAATTTCAAACCGAGTAATTTAGTTTGATCATTTGTTCGTCGTATTAAGAAGTGTGTATGTATAACATGTTTATATTGATAGCGTCAAAACTTACTAGAATGGTTTATTAAATTTGTGAAGTTGGATTTGAAATGGATCGAAAAATGGTGTTAAAAGTACATTATTATTATTATTCGCTCTAAAACTCACTAAGAACATCCTCAACGGTGATGAGAGATTCAAGCGTCACCTCACTCCTCTCTCTCTCTAACCTACTTCGACTCTCCCTCCTCACTAAACTGCTCTGAAGTCTGAACGCCTCATCCTTCATTCAGATACCAGGCCTCATACCACCTCTCTCTCCCATTCCATCTCTCTTGGTTCTCCACCTGTGCTCCACGTCAGTTCCGGGTGAGAAAAAACACCATAACTATACAAGGACAAACATTTCTTCTCACATTTCACACCTTAAAAAAAACTCGTTTTACAACACCCGGTCCCCCACCCGTCACACATTAAAAAAAAAAACATGAAAGTATACATAACTACATAAATCACATGCAAATAACACTTATGTTATACAGTTGTACATATGACTCCAGCTATACATTTTGAAAACAATATGATGCATATGTAGTATCCCACAACCCCTTCGTTATTCCTTAACCTTCATCTCAATAATAATATTATTCATCTAAACTTCATCTCCACACTCCCCACCATCACCATGACCTCCATCTTCCACACCACCAAATCACTCCCTCTCTCTCAACCCACCACCACCACCACCATCCGCCGCCGTATCTCCACCATCCAACCACCGTCACTCTCCTCCACCACCACCTGGGCCCTTACCACCTCCAAATCCGTCTCTTCCATGGGCAAATCAGCCTCTGCCTCCGTCACAAACTGGTGGAATATTGGCTGGGAATGGATCCTTTCCAAAAAACCTGGGTTTGCATTAGATCTGGAAATGAATCAGGAAGAAATAACCGCTCTTGGTTGCCATAATAAAGGTAGCTGGAGACATGTCTTCTATAAGTTCAGATCCGAGATCCGGAAGCTTGTCGGGTCGGATCAACCCGGGCTTCCTCGGACCATCCGTACACATTCCTTCAAGTCCGCTATTTGATTTTGAGCTAGGGTTTTGTAAACTTCTGCTGTGTTTCTATGTAATTTTATTGTTTAATTGTTTCCATTGATTGAATATTTGAATCTTTTGTAAGAAAGAAAATTATATTTTTTGTTATTTTTGGAATTGTGTTTTTAATTTTTAATGATTAAATGTATAAAATAATTGGTACAGAGGATTTACAGAAAACTAGATGCAAATGCAATGCCATGTTAAATAATATTCAGATTCTTGGTTTATAGTTTTATGAAATGTTTATAAATAAATAAGTGTTTACAAGATATTTTGCATATTTTTGTTTCCTTTGATTGAATCTATTGAAGAACAATTTGTGTTTTTTTTTTTTTTTGGAATGTTTCTAATTTCCTATTGATTAAATATATAAAATAATTGGTATAGATAATTTGGTAAATTTACATAGAAATAGAAATAGATTATATTAAATTACAGTAAAAATCACTACATTTTATCTCTTATTTTCAATTAAATAATATTTTTTATAATTTTTTTTTCTCTCATTCACTCATAGCCGTTTTCAATAAATATTAAAAAATAAATAGGGAGAACAGTGTCCCTTTCAAATATACATATGAATAATAATTTTTTCTCTGTTCTCTCTACTGATAACCTCTCGAAACCACTTTTTAAAATTAAAAAAAATGAGGGATCCACTCTTATAAATTATAAATTTGGTGTATGGAATGTGAATGCTAAAGAAGCAAACCCATGTTACTCTTTTGCCTTCCAGCTAAAACAATTCGGATTCTTGGTTTATAATTGAATAAAAGTATTTATAAATAATTGTTTACAACACTATTTCATATTTTTGTTTTCCATTGATTGAATGAATCTACTGAAGAGCAATTTGTATCTTTTAATATTTATATTTTTATGATAATTAAATATATAAATAATAAAATCATTGGTGCAGAGAATTTGCAGAGGAATAGAAGCAAATGCATGTTACTGTTTGCCTTGCAGCTTAAACAATTTAGATTCCTAGTTTATACCTTAATTAATTTAGTATTTTATGAATAAGTGTTTACAAGAATAAGAATACAAGATTGCTCTTCATTTCCTTTAACCACAAGCAACAATTTTCAGCTACAATTTGTTCATAAATCTGTTTTCTACATGACAACAAAACATACTACTTAAACAACAAGAGAAGATTGTAAAACCACCTAGACCGCCCTCGGTCACTCCCTCATGCTAATATTCACACTATTCCTCATCGTTCGTCTACCTATTCCTGCATTTCCTTTCGTCATCATCGCCACGAATTCCCCATAATCAATCTTTCCATCCTGAAAATTAACCTCATACTATTTAGAGCTTATTTTTTTTTTTAAGTTTAACCTAAAGTAAGACATAATTATGAAGGAAAAAAGTCACTTAGTATTAACCAAGTTTCATAATTGTTTCATTTAGGAAATTTGATTTTAAATAATTATGAAAAAAAAAATCACTTTGCAACAATAATGAAATTGTACTGATTTTTATAATTAAAAAATAGTACGAGTGACTTCATTAGAACAATACTGAAACTCGGTTATTATTTTCATGACTTTACCCCTTAAAAACAGATATATTTGATACTATTCAATTTCAAGTTTTTAACTCACATTATCTTGATCAACTTCTTTGATAATATCCTCCACAAAAAAATCAGTCATGTGGTGATCTGTGCATGCCTGTTGAAGTTCATCAACTGTAATATAACCGCTTCCATCTTTGTCAAAATACTGAAATGCAGCAACCAAATGTTCCTCGCGTTCCAGTTTGTTCAGATGAATTGTAGCTGCTACAAATTCGCCATAGTCGATTGTCCCACTGTTGTCCACGTCAGCCTGCAAGAACGCCATTTAGCTGTTTTTTCCCACAATTTTTGGTAAAATAAGGTTGTTTAATAATAATAATAATAATAATAATAATAATAATAATAATAATAATAATAATAATAATAATAATAATAATAATAATCTTACTGCATCCATAAGATCGCGTATTTCTGTATCTTTTAATGTAGAACCAAACCTTCTTAAGCCAGCTTTTAGTTCATCAAATGTAATCGCACCACTATTATCAGTATCCATTGCCGTAAACATTTCCCTTAAACCAGCAATCTCTTCTTCCGACAAGCTCTCAGCTATAACCTAAACCACACAAACCAAAGGCTGAATATTTTTGCCACAAAGATCTGCACGCTGGTGCGGTTAAGTTCCCTTTTACAACTTTCGGTCAACCTAATGGGCTGACCGGGCATGTGCATGAGCCCATTGGGCCAGGCTCAGAACAAGGTACTGCCTACATATAGATTTTTGCTGAATAAAATATTTATCCACATGTTAAAATACAAGACACCCATCATTTTGTTGAAATTATGGAGAATTCTTGGATCACATGAGGCTGGTTTAATATTTATAAATCATCATTAAATCGCGGGCATAATTGAAAATTTAATATTTTTTTAATCAATCGTCTACATACCCGCAAAGCCATCTTCTTTAACTTATTCATCGCTGAGAATTGCTTCAAACGAGAAAGAACTGCTGGATCCAGTTCTCTATCGGGAGCAACTCCATTTTCGCATATCCAAGGATGACCTGCACATTGTTTATAACCACAATATTTCCAATATGATACTAAGTACTAACAATCTTAATAAATAATACAATATTTTCACGTACGGATACATAGCCCAACTCGCATCAGCTACTCATGCAAAATTCATGAAGAAGTTGTAAATACTAATGAATTTATACGATTTACAACGGGTAAGAGACATACATAGAACTTTATGAGCAGTCAACCGATCCGAAGGCCGAGAACATATCATCTTTCTAATAAGGTCTTTCGCACTCTCAGATATAATTGGCCACGGGTCTGAATCAAAGTCAAGGTTTCCCTTCAAAACCGCATCAAATATTCCCTGTTGTGTTTCTAGATAAACAGTTAACATTAAAATCCACAAAACTTATTAAGATCAAATCAAATGCAAATATTTTGTTATCTTATAACACATACCGGCCCAGAATGGAGGTACACCGCTTAAAAGTATGTAAAGTATCACCCCGGCTGTCCATACATCGGCTTCTGGCCCATAACGCTTCAACAACACCTCAGGGGCAACATAATATGGGCTCCCAACCACATCAGTGAATATTTGACCTATTTACATTTACAAACTAAATCCAATTATATATTTGAAATAAAATATACAACAATAATGAATTCTTGAATCTTGACACCAACTGTTCTCAGGGGCGGACCTAGTGTATAACTACGTGTCGCGTCCGTTGTTGCTCAACTTCGCACGCGTAGTGGAAAATTTGTTTTTTTTACAAAATTTGGAAAATGTTGCTACTAAAATGAAAAAAATGAAAAACGTTGCTACTAAAATGAAAAAAATGAAAAACGTTACTACTGAAATTCATTTCTAGATCCGCCACTGACTGTTCTAACAATATTACCTGGTTTAAAGAACACCGAGAGCCCAAAATCAATCGCCTTGAGCGAAAAATCATCATCTTTGTTAACCAACAAGAAATTTTCAGGCTTTAAATCTCGATGAATAACTCCAAGCGAATGACACGCTTGAACAACGCCAACAATAATCCTGATCAATTCAGCCGCTTTCCTCTCACTATAAT
Organism: Ambrosia trifida; assembly: GCA_028751855.1. Taxonomy (NCBI): domain Eukaryota; kingdom Viridiplantae; phylum Streptophyta; class Magnoliopsida; order Asterales; family Asteraceae; genus Ambrosia; species Ambrosia trifida. The sequence goes on from CM054129.1 coordinate 116,534,554, forward strand.
TCCCCTTTTGAATAATCCTATCAAACAACTCTCCGCCATTGCAAAGCTCCATGACAATATGAACATACGACGGATCTTCATACGCACCTTTAATAGTGACAATGTTCTTATGCCCTGCCAAATGATGCATGATCTGAATCTCCCTCCTCACATCCTCCACATCTTCCTTCGAAATCAACTTCCTTTTCGATATTGACTTACACGCGTAATCTATCCCCGTCGAATTCTCTTTACATAAATAAGTTGTCCCAAATTGCCCCTGGCCTAGCTTTTCACCCAATGTGTAAAGATCATTAATGTTTTCGGTCTTATGCCCAATCACATAAAAACCTTGATTTGCACCACCACCACCACCACCATGGCGGCTCATTATATCGTCTTTTTCGACAAAAGGTTCGGCTTTCGGCTTGTGGGTCGAGTTGTTGGATGGTTCTTGGGATGTAACCTTATGAGGGTGTTTTCGGGTATTCGGTTGATTAAATTTGTAAACTTGTTTCCCTCCAAGTCCAAGAGATCCACGGCATGAATTGCCCATAAAAACAATCAAGATTTCTTTAAATCCAACAAAATAAAAACCCCTTTTTTATTCATCAAATATTCTACAAACAAACATAAGTTATAAAGTTAATAATAGGCATGAATAACAAGGCACAAAAGAAATTGTGAAAGATGGGTCAAATAATCCTATGTTAATAATAATAATTGGATAATTAATTAAACAAATAAGGTGTAATTTGATAATCTAGACAAAACCCATATGAGAAATTGGGTGATATGTGGGATGATAATAAATAATAAGAAGTTGATGAAATAGTGATGGACCTTTATGGTAAAATTAGCAGGTGGGATCACGGATGATGATGAAGAAGATGATTTCTTGTTGTTGTGAATAATAATAATAATAATTAAGGTATGTATGGAAAAAAAACTGAAAAAAGAGAGTTGAAAAATGGGTTAAGGTGTTGTTGACGAGGAAAATTCGGATGATGATGGATGGGGTTTGTTGTTTGTTCGTGCTGACCAACTTCTAGCCCACGTTTACTTTCTCCTTTTTCTTTAATAAATAAATTATTTTTATTCATTTACTTTTTGCTTTTTAGAGTAAGTACAAAATCCACCTTTACTCGTTTCCATTGGGGGTGTGTGGATGGGGTTTTGGTTTGTTTGGTGGAAGGTACACAAATTGGTAATACTAGGGGTGTAGTCGAATTGAACTTTCAGTGAATAGTTTATGAATTGGTTGGTGAAAAGTTTGTTTATGTTCGTTTAATATATGAAGGGGTAGGGACCCAAATTGACTCGGGCCCCTACCCAAAGCTAAAGCCCAAACACGGGAGATGGCCCACAAGGCCCAAGTGATTACAACATCAACCATGGGCAGGGTAAGCCCATCACCTATGGGTCCTACCATAGCAACCCGGGTGCGGGTTGCAACCACCAGGCGCGGATGTTGGACCAACATCCGCCAGGGTTTCAAGGACGAAGCCAAAGCAAACACGTGGCGATAACCCATACGATCGTACAACATGGTACAAGCCAACCAGAGTCCAACGACGTGTGGCGATGAGCATGCGGCACGATCGGCTAACAGGGGAATCACACGTGTCCAAAACCAGACCCGCAGGAGACAAACAGTACAGTCTCCGTACGTATTGACCAATAAGAATACACGGGACCACCTCAGCAGGGATCTCCACTAACGAAGGCCAGCAGAGGGGACAACAGTACACTCAATGGCCAATCGTTTTGGCCCAGGCCTGCGACCAGTCACACGATGACACGTCACGGGAAAAGGTACGATCATCCTCTATGATTTCTCACTCGTCGTATACTATCTCTTGTTGGGCCTAATTGTGGACCGGTGTGGAGGCAAACCCTTAACTGGGCCTCAGCCCATTGGGTAAGTTAAGGGTGAATGTCGAGGCCCGTGTGAAACCTATTTAAGGAGCACTTCATCACCTTGAATAGGCCATTCAGAAATCCCTGAAGAACACACTAAGGCTAACCACGTTTTTGTGTCTGCTAAGTAGAATCCTTTGGATTCGAGGCGGTCGCCCCACACCGGATATTGTGTTTCTCAGGTACTCAACGTCAGAAAGCCATCCATCTTAGTGAAGGATCTTCTTGCAGAGACGAATAGTTCATACACTCAAGATGTGTGAACTTTTGTTTCTTCATTGGCGCCATCCGTGGGAGCTAGAGCAAAACTCTTCACAATCTTTCGACTAAGGAAATGGCAACTGAAGGAACTTCGACAAAAAATCAGGAATCCCCAGTTATCGAAGAAGATGACGAAGGGAAATCGGAGGAAACCCCTCCAGCCACAGTCACAAAGACAGTCCACAGACCAGTAAGGAGGCTCGGTGTCGGTCAAGCCATGGCTCAGAATACCGTCGACTTGGACGACAATGAGGCCGAAGAAGAGGAAGATCCAGACGAATGGCTCTTCAAACAGCAGGCAGAGCTCACTGCAGGTTACCAAAAACGGGTAATGCAGCAAGCAGCACAACGGGTCCAAAAGACGCTCAACTTCGACACCACCAACAAGGTGCAAGGGGCAACGAACAAAAACAAAACAACAAGCCGTTCTCATAAAGATAACACAATTGGGAGTCGTAGCGGAGGCCGCGGGAAGGGATCTCGCAGCCAGGGCAACGCTCCCACTGAGGAGGAGGACGGCTACGAATCAAGTTCACAGGCTGAGGGGGATGACGACCTAGTCAAACCTTACAGGCCCAAGGACCTGGCAGAAAAGTCAAAATTCTGTGCCCGCGTCGCACTAGCACCGATACCGGCAAAGGCTAAGTTACCAAATAGCATCGGAAAATACGACGGAATACGTGACCCGGACGATCACGTGCACGACTTCCGCACAGCAGCCCACAGTCAGAATTGGCCAATGCAGGTGTGGTGCCACCTTTTCGCCCAAACGCTAATGGGTGCAGCCAGGGTATGGTTTGATAACCTCCCAGCGGGCAGCATCTTAGACTTTGACGACTTGCTGTCCAAGTTTTCACTACATTTCTCGCATCAGAGGAAACACAAAAAAGACAAGGCCCACATCCTACTCTGCGCAAGAAGAGACAACGAAGCACTCGAAGATTACATCACCCGATACACGCGCGAGGCAATGCAAATAGGATGCGGGGAAGAGCTTATGCGAGCAGCTTTCATTCATGGGGTCAACCACGACGACCTCATGAAATGCCTCACAGGAAAAGACGGAATCCCAGAATCTTGGGATGAGGTTATAAAAGCGGCCAAAATTTATGCAGCATCCGAGAAGTCTTTCCGCCATGCTCGTCACCACCAGTACCCCAACAATCAGGGGGCCGAAGAGATAAAGGGAAACAATCAGTTTGGTCCCGCATCACCGGGTCCACTGAAGAGGGCAAATACTCCGCGCAACAAGATGCCCGCCAGATCATCAATAAAAAACACACCCGCGACGGGCGGGGAGGATCTAAGAAGAATACAGAGTGGACACCGCTGACGAAAACACCGTCCCAAGTACTCGCCACCGAACAGCATAACTTCAAGGAACCTCGCCCACTGGGCAAGCGGAGGAATGTGGACACTAGCAAACGATGCGACTATCACAACGACTTTGGGCACAACACTGATAACTGTTACAGCTTAAAGATGGAGATTGAATCCGCCTTAAAATCGGGGCAACTGGTCCACTTAGTCAAAAACGCATAGCGCAATGGCCGCGGCCGCGAGAACGACGATCGCGGAGAAGGACCAAACAAGCGGATACGCAACTTGCAAACGCATCTCATAGAGCGCGCCCCAAGATACAGCTGCAACATGACAGGCAAATGAACAAGTGGACAGAAACGAAACAAGTGTCAACTGACAGAAACAAGCGAAGATGCATGGAAGGAACAACCAGTCATTCTGCCCATCCCCAAAGGGGGAGCGTCATCTACATCCCCGCTCATCATCACGGGGGTATTCGGTCATTATCGCACGCCATACATGTTTCTCGACCCGGGAAGCAGTGCGGACATCATGTACGACCAGTGCTTTAACCAGCTCGATGAGGCGGACAAGAAACGTTTGGTACCAGTGAGCGAACCAATATCGGGATTCATTCACGAGTCAATACTGCCCCGGGGGGTCATCACGTTCCCAGTTACTTGGTCAGATGGTAATTTGTCGCGGACGGAAGAATGCGAATTCATGGTACTCCCAGTGAACTCGGCACACGACCTACTGATAGGAAGAGAGGGACTAGCCAAATTCAATAGCAACGCATCCGCTCCGCATCAAGTGGTCGGCTTTCCAACCCGAAAGGGGGTGACGTTTATCCGAGGCAATCGCCAATGCCACACAGCAGAGACCCCAAAGCCAGCTAAATCCGCCAAAAAACCAAACCCAACCGAGCCAGAGAAATGGATACTCAATCCCAGTTTCCCAGAACAAACGGTAACGATTGGACCCGCACTGTCAAGTACAGTGCGGACGCACCTGAAGCAACTGTTAATCAAGAACAAAGACATCTTCGCGTGGACCCCTTCGGACATGGTAGGAGTCCCTCACGAGATAGCAGAACATCGGCTCGCCACATACAAGTCATCAGAGCCAGTGGTACAAAAGAAGCGAAGCATGGGACCAGAGAAAACCAAAGCGATGCATGAACAGGTCACTGAATTGTTAAACGCCGGTATACTCCGTCCAGTGAAATACCAAACATGGGTCGCCAACCCCGTAATGGTCGCCAAAGCTAACGGAGGATGGCGAATGTGCGTGGATTACAAGGATTTAAACAAAGCCTGCCCGAAGGATTGCTATCCACTACCTGAGATAGATCTGAAAGTCGATTCCCTGGCTCCGTTCCGCTTCAAATGCTTTCTTGACGCCTACAAAGGCTACCATCAAATTCAGATGGCGAAGGGCGATGAAGACAAAACTGCCTTCAGAACAGACATCGGCACGTTCTGTTATACAAAGATGCCCTTCGGACTCAAGAATGCAGGAGCAACGTATCAGCGTCTCATGGACTCGGTATTCGCCACACAGATTGGAGTGAACTTGGAGGTATATGTAGATGACCTCGTGATCAAAAGTGCAGAGGAGGATCGAATGCTAATCGATATACAAAAAACTTTTGACCAATTACGACAAGTCCGCATGAGATTGAATCCAAGCAAATGCTCCTTTGGCATGGAAGAAGGCCAATTCTTGGGGGTCATCGTCACAAAAGAGGGTTTCCGAGCAAACCCTGAAAAGGTGCAAGCAATAGAGCGCATGCCATCACCGGCTTCGGTCAAAGAGGTACAGACCTTGATGGGCCGACTCGTAGCCCTGAACCGTTTCCTATCAAACTACGCATCAAGGTCATTCCCATTCGTGAGCACGCTCCGCAATTGCTTGAAGAAAAAAAATTTCAGATGGACACCCGAAGCAGAAACCGCGTTCCAGGATATGAAACAGTGCCTCATGAATCTACCAACGCTGACAGCCCCGCGACCCAAGGAACCGCTCACCCTATACTTAGCGGTAGCGGATAAGGCGGTAGGTGCGGCCTTACTGGTAGACCGTAAAGGAGTACAAACGCCCGTCTATTATGTAAGCCGAACACTGTTAGACGCAAAGACACGCTACTCCACCATGGAAAAGCTCGTATTGGCTTTGGTACACGCTTCACGACACTTACGGCGGTACTTTCAGGGACACCCAATAAATGTACTCACCGACTACCGCATCAGTGATGTCCTGAAAAAGCCAGAACTCTCGGGAAGACTAGCAAAGTGGGCAATTGAGTTAGGAGAACACGAAATCTTCTACAAGCCACGACCAGCCATCAAAGGGCAAGTTCTGGCGGACTTCACGACAGAAGTCCCCGTCGACAAGGTAGCAGAATGTCTAATAGAGCAAGATCCACCGTCACCAACGGCCGAAAACGACAAGTGGTCGCTCTACACCGATGGTGCGAAGAGCGAGGACGGCACGGGAGCGGGCTTACGGCTCATCAGCCCAGACGGCGCCGAATTCACGTATGCAATCCGCCTAAATTTTGAAAGTACAAACAATGAAGCGGAATACGAGGCCCTGCTAGCAGGACTCCGGATCGCGGACAAGATGGGCGCCCGTTTCCTCGACGCGCATGTAGACTCGATGCTCGTAGCTGCGCAAGTAAACGGACAATACGAGGCGAGGGATAGCAAGATGGCCCTGTACCTGGAGCAAACTAAAAAGCTCATGCAGCGGTTCGCACATTGCAGGGTCCTCCACATTAACAGGAGCGAAAACAAACCCGCTGACGCTCTAAGTAAGATGGCAGCCTCCGTTTTCGAGCACATGGCCAAGGACGTCAGAGTTGAGGTATTAAGTGCACCGTCCGTATCCGCACATCAAGTAAACGTCGTGCAGGTGGGCACGTCGTCATGGATGACCCCGATAATCGCCTACCTCACAAGCGGTTCTCTACCGACAGACAAATTCGAAGCACGAAAAATACAGCACAAGGCCATGCATTATCAAGTGATAGACGGCACCTTATATAGGCGGTCGTACTTGGGACCCCTACTGAGATGTGTTGACACAGAAAAAGCTATGTTCCTAATTAAAGAGGTGCACGAAGGGATCTGTGGTCTACACGCTGGACCAAGAATGGTAGTGGCGAAACTGATGAATGCGGGATATTATTGGCCTGGCATGCATGTGGATGCCGTCAAAATACTCCGCAGGTGCTACACCTGTCAACGTCACGCTCCAAGCACATTGCGTCCCAAGAACGACTTAGTGCCAGTCACATCGGCATGGCCGTTCCAAAAATGGGCAATCGATATAGTGGGACCATTCCCGACAGCCCCGGGAAACGTTAGATACCTCATCGTGGCAATTGATTATTTCACGAAATGGATCGAAGCCAAGCCACTCGTATCCATCGATGCCCGTGCGGTAAAGCGCTTCATCTGGGAGTTTATCATTTGTCGCTTCGGCTTGCCAATGAATATCGTCAGCGACAATGGCCTACAGTTCACGGATTCCAGGCTCCAAGAATGGCTGACAAGCATGGGGGTGGAACAGACCTTCACGTCCGTGGCTCACCCGCAAGCCAACGGACAGGTCGAACGAGCAAACCGCAGCATTGTCAATGGAATCAAAACCCGCTTAAACACCAAGCGGACAGGTTGGGTGGACGAGATTCCAAACGTCTTATGGGCGCACCGCACGCTAACCAAAAGCAGCAACGGGGAGACACCCTTTAGTCTAACATACGGTACTGAGGCCATGATCCCCGCCGAAATAGGGTGCCCATCTGCACGCGTCATGTTAGCCTCAAAGACTGACAATGACACTGAATTACGCCTCAACCTAGATCTTCTGGAGGAACGAAGAGGGTTGGCGGCACTCAAAGAGGCCAAATATAAAAGACAATTGGAACAATACTACAACGCCAGGGTAAAGAAGACGCATTTCCATGTTGGGGATTTTGTGTTCCGTCTCAACGAAGCATCGACGGCTGAAGCACTTGGAAAATTAGCACCGACCTGGGAGGGCCCGTACAGAGTCCAAGAGATACTCGGAAAGGGTGCATACGCGTTGGAACGCTTAGATGGCACCCCAGTCCCAAGGTCATGGAACGCGGCCCAGCTGCGTATTTGTTACATGTAATAGTTTTAGATCCAACAATGTCATGTAGCATTCCAAATTGGCTTTACGCCCTATCAATGATATATGTTAGCATTTTAACTTACAGGTCACGACATAACGTTAACATCAATACCAACACTAAAGAGGCATGTTGACGTTTTCACGCAACATAGCCACCTTGGTCCGCGAAGTTTGCCTTCATAAGGAACTTACCGCGGACTAAGCAGATCAGAGGCATGTTGATGTTTTCACGCAACATAGCCACCTTGGTCCGCGAAGTTTGCCTTCATAAGCAACTTACCGCGGACTAAGCAGATCAGAGGCATGTTGACGTTTTCACGCAACACAGCCACCTTGGTCCGCGAAATCTGCCTTCATAAGCAACTTACCGTGGACTAAGCAGATCAGAGGCATGTTGACGTTTTCACGCAACATAGCCACCTTGGTCCGCGAAGTTTGCCTTCATAAGCAACTTACCGCGGACTAAGCAGATCAGGGGCATGTTGACGTTTTCACGCAACACAGCCACCTTGGTCCGCGAAGTTTGCCTTCATAGGCAACTCATCGCGGACTAAGCAGATCAGAGGCATGTTGACGTTTTCACGCAACATAGCCACCTTGGTCCGCGAAGTTTGCCTTCATAGGCAACTCATCGCGGACTAAGCAGATTAGAGGCATGTTGACGTTTTCACGCAACATAGCCACCTTGGTCCGCGAAGTTCGCCTTCATAGACAACTCATCGCGGTCCAAGCAAACAAGAAGCATGTTGGCATTTTCATGCAACATAGCCACCTGGGCTCACAAAGTTCACCTTCAAAAAGAAAGGCAGTACAAACTGAGCGGGTCAGAACGCAAACAGGGACATGGGCTATGTAAACAACAAACAAGTTAAACAACCATAATATCAAGTTCATTCCATATCAAACAAACACCAACAAAACATCGGGCATCCGAGTACATTAGCAAAAAATAAGCCCCGCAGGAGCACAACATAGATGCCCGATAATCCTAACTATTACATACATCATCAAAAACAACGACCAAGTGACGCCAACACCTAATCTAAGACGATAAGGTGGGCCCATGAATCGCCGTTGCGACGGAACCGGACCTTAGGGGTAGGCCGGACCACCGCCGGACAGGCCAAGATGGCCGTCGGCCGATCATTGGAACCCACGGAGGAGGAACGCTCCGTGGCGAGAAGCTGCCCACAAACTTCGGCCAAGGCCCTCATACGCCGCTCCCCAGCGGCGGAACTCTCGCCGGTGGCCGGAGGCACACCTCCGGCAGCTGCTTGCATGCAGACATTGGCCAAGATCTTCATCCGGCTCTCCGGATCGACTGGGCCGGGCATCACTTCCGGTAGGCTACCCGGAGGAACTCCACTTCTGAGTGCTAGTAAGAATTCGACCACCAGATTATCTTCCAATGCATCACCGGAATCTTTTTCACACGAACGGAGATTCGCCATTGTGATGAGAAACACCGGAAGAAAGAAAAAAGATAAGAGAGAAGGGATTAATGAAGAAATCAGCACAAACTGATCCTATTTATACACAATCAAAGGGGGTAATCATGAGTCGCCATTAATACCGGAGGTCACTTCAATCGACAAATAGTGACAAGTGTCACCTGCAGCCGCCTGTCACACCATCAGAAGTCATTAATGACTGACGGCTGACGCCTAAAATCCCTAAAGCAATCATGACAAGAAAGTTGAAAAGACATGCACAAATAAAAGGGGCAAAAGGCATACAAAACGTCATTACAAAACATAAGTGTTCAACATGCAAATTCAAACAAATTAAGAGAGTTTAACACTCATTCTTCCCCGAAGTCAACACGGTCAATAAAATCATCTTCAGTGTCGTCGGCAAGCGGCGCGGAAGAAGCACTCGCATCCAGTGTTGCGGTCGAAGGGCCCTCACCACGGAGCGCAGCCGCCACCCGCGCAGCCTCTTCTTGGTTCTCTTTTTCCTTCTCCGCTTGTAACTCGTCTTCCGCTTCCTCAAAGGCAGCACGAAGAAGCCGCACCCCATCAACCGACTTAGCACATTCAGCGACCACATCCATCACGGGGAAAGTTAATTCATCATACGCAGCAACCTCCGCATCATATTCCGCCTCCGCGTCCACGTCACGATAAGGGTTGTCTTCCAAAGCACGCCCGCTGAGACAGAAGTCGAATCCCTGTTTGAAGCCAAGGACAGCGCCAAATTGCTTAGACTTCTCCAACAAGTGGGCAACCGCCTGAACCATCGCCGGTTCCTCTCACACGCGAGAAAAAACCTACAAAGACAGAGAATTAACAAATGACAAGGTACGCAACTACGCGTAAAAACAATGGAAGGGAAGGCAGAAAAGCTCACCCCTTGGATCCCAGTAGTCATTAACCAGTTCACATCATTTAATGCTTCTTCCTGACTATCTTGGGCAACACGTAACATGTCTTGGGCACTATCGCGGGAGGCAGTAAGGTCCTGGACGTCAGTGCTAAGGGTCTTCTTCTCGTCGCGGAGGGCGTCAACCTCACGCTTCAGCAGCATAATGTCATTTTCCAGCCCTGATACGCGGGAAGATTGAACCAACACCTCGTCCTCTTTTTTAGCTAAATCCGCGCGAGCACTGGCGGTTTCAGATTTCTCCTTCTCCAACTCAAGGTCCTTGGCTTCTAACGCAGCTTTAAGGCGATCGAGCTCACTTTCTAAACCCCGGGCGCGGTCACGCTCCTTAGCGATAATTTGGTTCGTAGCTTCACAGGACGCCTTCCATTCCTGGAAAGACTTGGCGTGGCGCTCCTCAGCGGACTTAGCCTGCGCCACAGCATCAGATAAAGCTTTAGACTGGGCCACACAATCTTTGTTATGCTTGTCAAGCACATTCTTAAAGGCCGCTTTGCGCGCCGCCAATTCCTGCTCAGCCTGAAGCAATTCCTGGTACCCGCGCCGCACCTCACTTAGCGTAGCCGCAGCCATCGCCAGCCCGGCGGCACCGTCTTGAAGAAGCGCCAGACGGTCCCGTTTAGCAGCATATGCTCGCTCGGCGGGAGGAATAGAACCCGATAACCATTCTTCACAGGTTTCTATTTGGAAAAAGCGGCCGTCCTCACAAACAGACCAGTCAGGCCTGTATATTGGCCCAGTAGCAACATCAAGCCTAAGACCGCTGGACGCTATCCCTGTAGTATCAGCTTTTTTGGGATTACTGCCGCTAGCGGGCATGTTCTCTTTCACAGACCCTCCACCATCGCTTCCACCCGCTGATCCGCCACCTGATGATAAATCAACATACCCCGTACTCTCAAAGGCACCACTCGAGAAACCAGGATCGTGCGGTTGCTCCATGCCACTCGGAGACTTAGCTTGCAATCCTGCACCCACATCCTCACCAACCTGAACACCTTTCCCTTTTTCCTTCTCATTTCGTCTTGTCTCAGCCAACAACTTAGCTTGCTGTAACTCGGCTTCACGAGCTACCTCAGACTGCTTCTCGGCGGCGGACCGATCATCTCCTTGAGGCGAAGGCTGTGGACGCACTTCAGTCTCATCCGCTCGTTCGCCATCCCCACCTGTAGTCGGGGCACCAGGCGGAGTAGGCCCAGTAGATCGCCCACCAGTTACTTCAGACAACTTCGGCCCGCCAGGGAAAAGCAAGGATGTACCTACAAGAACACAGAACATGAGGAAAGGAGTACAAGGGAATAAGAACAGAATGCCAAACAGGGCTATACCTGGGTGAACTTCCTTCACAATTTTCGAGGCCAAACGAGGCCGCTTGTGGGACACAGCCAACTTAACCTTCAAGTTGGACGCTGAAGCATCCCCTTCGGGCACCTTTCGCTTGCCCGCATCCATCATGCTCACCACATCACGCAGCCTCTTCCCAGCACCATGACCACTGCTCCCTAACCCCCCACCGGGACGACTAGATACAGGGGGCGTGGTGAACACTTCCACATAATCCCCTTTGTCTTTGGCCCCACCAGATGCGGGCGGCTGTCGAGAAGAACTGCCGCCACGACTGATACCTGCACGAGCCCGACCGCGGTGAGATAACGAGTACGAATCATCCTCAGACTCATCATCGGATATAAACATAAGATTAACCCCTCCAGCAGAAACTGCATTTCGAGGGCGGTGATTAATGGGAACATCACCTGGAATCAGGGTGTGTCCGGAAAAATCCTTAACGTTGACGGCTACAAAGTTTTTGAGCGTCTGTTCCACCAAAGGTTCTTCATCTGCCCGGAGCGGCTCCCACCTGAACTCCCCATCCACTCCAGCCACAATTGAGTAGAAACAGCTTGTTTCTGCAAAAACAACATCAAAGTCAAATGAACGGTCAAAGCTAAATTAATGCGACAAAACGAACAGCGTAGGCCGGACGTACCTTTACCATCCACATAAAAGTGCGGGTTCTGGTCAGCTCTCCCGCCCACACGGCTGACACCCGCCATCAGCAATGCCTCCGGCCTCACGTTCGCCATCTCAATGGGAGTCACATGTTGTGTAATCCTCTCATACCAATCGAAATCGGAATAATTGACGACTGGGAAATCTTTCAATTTCGACTTGGCGGAAACCGCCAGCCACTGCAAGGGCACCGGCACAACCCCCTGCCGGATAAAGAAGAATTTTGTTTTCCAGTCATGCATGCTACGAGGCGGTTCGTTTCCAACAGGCCTAATCCTGCTCCGCTGGGTAAAGGAAAACCATTGCGGGCCCCCACGGGTAAGCCGATAGAAGGCATTGAACATCTCAAAGGTTGGCTTAACACCCTGAGAACGACACACGAACTCAAAATGCACCATTCGGGTCATGCCCAGGGGAGTCACCTGAGTCAAATACACTCCATACCGAAGGAGCAGGTCGCAGACAAACCGTGTCGCCGGTAGTCGAAAGCCGGCCAGTTGAAAGTGTGCAGCATACAACGCCATCATGCCAGGCCCCGCATGGAGGACGGTTTCTCCGTCGGCCGGCAACGTCGGCTCCCAACTCGCCGGAATCTCATATAATTCTAGAAATTGCTCAAACGAATCCCTTTTCCACTTGATCGGAGCATCGGCAATACAAACGGCTTCCTTTTTGCCCCTAGCATCAGCATTGGCCATTTCGATTAAGCGGAAAACTCGGATAAACTTCTGGACTAAAAATCGGCAGACGGTTACCACGAAAGAAAGAAGTGAAAAAAATTTTAAGTGATCAGAAAGCAAGAAATGAACAAATGAGGGAATGAAAGGTTATATATACTGCCCACATTAATTGCAGTGGGCCACACTGACACACATAGGCTCATCACCAACGTGACACGTGGCCCACTACAACGAAAAATCCTGCCACGCGCAGCGCGTCGCCCACGCGCACCTGACACGAGTACTCCAAAAGTCGTTTCCCCATAACTGACATGACGGCAAAACAGACGCGGCAGACAAAGAGTCAGTCACTTCAACTGTCAGACCAAAGTGCAATGATGACAACCTTTTGAATTCCCCCTAAGGGCAACCTCGTCCATAATCTCAAACATAACAGTCACGGCGGAATGACGACCCGCTTGACGGAACACGTAAAAACCCGCCGAAACATACAATCCGCAAAAACACCACAACTTTTCTCTCCCAATCAGTCCATCACCGCTCACGCTTTTGCTACACACAACCAAGAGCGTCACTGGACTAGGGGGACTTGAAGGGGTAGGGACCCAAATTGACTCGGGCCCCTACCCAAAGCTAAAGCCCAAACACGGGAGATGGCCCACAAGGCCCAAGTGATTACAACATCAACCATGGGCAGGGTAAGCCCATCACCTATGGGTCCTACCATAGCAACCCGGGTGCGGGTTGCAACCACCAGGCGCGGATGTTGGACCAACATCCGCCAGGGTTTCAAGGACGAAGCCAAAGCAAACACGTGGCGATAAACCATACGATCGTACAACATGGTACGAGCCAACCAGAGTCCAACGACGTGTGGCGATGAGCATGCGGCACGATCGGCTAACAGGGGAATCACACGTGTCCAAAACCAGACCCGCAGGAGACAAACAGTACAGTCTTCGTACGTATTGACCAATAAGAATACACGGGACCACCTCAGCAGGGATCTCCACTAACGAAGGCCAGCAGAGGGGACAGCAGTACACTCAATGGCCAATCGTTTTGGCCCAGGCCTGCGACCAGTCACACGATGACACGTCACGGGAAAAGGTACGATCATCCTCTATGATTTCTCACTCGTCGTATACTATCTCTTGTTGGGCCTAATTGTGGGCCGGTGTGGAGGCAAACCCTTAACTGGGCCTCAGCCCATTGGGTAAGTTAAGGGTGAATGTCGAGGCCCGTGTGGAACCTATTTAAGGAGCACTTCATCTCCTTGAATAGGCCATTTAGAAATCCCTGAAGAACACACTAAGGCTAACCACGTTTTTGTGTCTGCTAAGTAGAATCCTTTGGATTCGAGGCGGTCGCCCCACACCGGATATTGTGTTTCTCAGGTACTCAACGTCAGAAAGCCATCCATCTTAGTGAAGGATCTTCTTACAGAGACGAATAGTTCATACACTCAAGAGGTGTGAACTTTTGTTTCTTCAATATATAAATGACACGAAAAAACATTTTCGTTCGTTTAGTTAAATGAACGTACATGAACAAAGGTCGCATTCGTTTGTTTATGTTCGTGAACATTCGGTAACGTGTTCGTTTATGTCCGTTTATGTTTGTTTGTGTACGATAGTTTAGCAGGGGTCTTTTTATATTTTTTTATTTTTATTTATTTTACCCAAATAAATAAATAAGTTATGTGTTGTAAATATATGACTATATATGATCAATAACCCTACTTTTAGTCTCCACACTCACTGCTTAATATGTTTCATTCTTTTTTGAAAGTTAATATAAGTTCGTTTGTGTTTGTTTCCATTAATGAACACTTCTTTATGTCCGTTCGTGTTCATGAACACTTATTTGTGATCATTAATGTCTGTTTGTGTTTGTGGCGTTCATGAACAAGATTAACAAACGAACAAGAACATGAGTGTTTTTTTAACAGACAAACACGAACAAGAAAATTCGTTCGGTAAGTGTTCATGAACTGTTCGTGAACACAAAATTTCCTTAATGAACGAACACGAAAAAGGCTTTGTTCGTGTTCGTTCAGTTCGTTTGCAGCCCTAGGTAACACTAACATCACCTACTTGGGTACCTTCATTTGATGGTGGTTGCGGGTGATGGTTATCAAGAGTGGGTAAGAGAGAGAGACACGAGGTTAAGTAAAATATGTTAGGTATATGGTTTAGGATAGTTAGGGGTGTTCAAAATCGGATAATCCGAATTTCGGATATCCGAATTTCGGATAATCCGAAATTTCGGATAGTCAATATTGAGATCCGAATCCGAATCCGAAATTTCGGATATCCGAAATTCGGATATCCGAAATTTCGGATTCGGATCATCCAACGGATGATCCGAAACTTAAAAAAAATTAAAAAAATAATAAAAAATAATAAAAAAAACTATAAAAAACGTTCTCCTTTATGCCTAAAACGTGAACCTATTAAAAAAACAAAAATCGAAGTTAGATAAACGAAATTTGAACAACAAATATATATAAAAAAACTTATTATTTTGATGGAAGGGGGCTGTGGAGGTCGGATACGAGGTGGACGGGGGCTGTTATAGAGAAGAGAAGAGAGAGCAACAACTATGGATTAGAGGAGTATGGACTTAGAGTTAGAAGGATTAAGGATTTAAGATTGTGTATTGTATTATGTAGTGTATATAATATTATATATATTTTTTTTAATATTCGGATTCGGATAATCCGATTATCCGAAAATTTTCAAAATCAGGATCCGAATCCGAATCCGAAATTTCGGATAATCCGATTTTCGGATATCCGAAAATCGGATTATCCAAAATTTCGGATAATTCGGATTCGGATTTTCGGATTTTTCGGATTCGAATTTTGGATTATCCGATTTTGAACAGCCCTAGATAGTGTTGCCACATATTAAGGTGTTTTAAAGTAGTTAATGATAAAAGTCAGGTGTCCGTGTGAGATTTAAAGAGAAAGGGGCTCACCAAAAAGCAACAAATAACATTTTTTTTTTAGTTAAACCACCCCGGACTAGTTAAAAAGTGGGTTAGTTAAAACTCTTTGCCTGCGTGACGGGGACATGCCGCCCGGGAAGTTATGTTAAATCATACCGTCTAGGCTTAACATGTGCAACTAGTTGAGATCGACTTGTTAAAATTTGAATCAAGCACTGACAGAGCTCATTTTTTTAGTAAATATATTTTTTTCCGTATAATAATATAACAAATGAGCACGAGGTTATTATAAGTCGAGCTCAACCTCAACCTTTGGAAATAGAGTCGGTGACAAGCCAACACAACCTCATTTTATAGTTGCAAAAAAGTGTCATGTATTTACAAATACATGCTTTTCATGTTAGTTTTGTTTATTAAAAATATAAAGTTACTTGTGTTCATTTATATTTGTTCATTAATATGCTAACCGGGCATAGAGCAAAAATAAGCACACACAAAGTATTGAATGGCTTCTTCCTCTATGTATATATATAGAAACATTCGTTGAACAAGAAATTATATCCATGTTCACTCATTTATTAAATAAGCGAATTTCCAGCCAAATACAACCATACTTAGTCAATCCCACAAATAGCAAGCTACATGTAGGGTCTGGGGAGGGTGAGATGTAGGCAAACCTTACCTCTATTCCTGGGAATAGAGAGACTGCTTTCAGAGAGACCCCCGGCTTAAAAAAACAAAGGACCAACAACTGAGCTAGGTCCCGCCAAATGATTCTTTTATTGTTTGATTACGGCCAGCGTATAAATAACAAACTATACAGCAGAATTAAGTCCTGTAATATGTAAATACTGAAGAGCACCACCATTTAAGCAATGATTCTCAAGTTTACAACAAAATCATCTCAAAAAAGATAAAAGAATCATTTTCTTTATTGGATTACACCATATGTGGGTGAAGTAAACCCTTTTGCTTGTGGTAAATCTAATCATCTCAACTCAACTACATGCTATACTTAGAGCATCTAAACATGATACCAAATGCTGTATCATTTTCAGTGCAAATTGTTGTTGTAACCAATAAACGCGCCCATCAAATCCGTGTCATCCGAGATAAGATTCTTGATATGAATTACAACCGGCATCTACTTATCAACAGTTATAACTTGCTTCATGCACCTCTGATACGCCCTCCACTCGTAGGCCTATATACATGATACAAAATGTCAGTGAGCGATACAATAACCTATCTCAGCTACAAATGATGATTTACGGGCTATCAACAATTCTAAAGGATCACGTCTCATGTTTAAATCTAGCTTCCACTGGTTTTCTGCCTTAACCCCTAAGGCCACCTCTACACGTAAAGCACCTGCACTTATCTCGTCCCACTCTTGGTTTTAAAAAGCGCTAGGCGCACAAAAGCGACGAGGTTTAAGCGCATCGCGCGAAGCGCAAAGCGCAAAAAGCGTGGGATTTTCGTACCCGAAGCGCACACTAATTATATATTTTTTTTATATATATCATATATATATTCCATGAGTTTTTAGCTTCATTTACCCAAAATATAGCTATAAATAAGGTTTTTATGTGATTTTACCTATATGTACAAGCCAAAAACACCAAGGTACAACATTTTTATGCATGAAAAATACTCAGGCTACGTGAGGCGCGCGCCTCAGGGAGAAAAGAGCCTGAAATTTGCAAAAAAGAGCCTGAGGCGCGTGCCTTTGGGAAAAAGGATAGGCGCAAAGCCCTGAGGCGCCCTAGGCTGCGCCTTGCGCCTTGCGCCTAGGCGTGCTTTTTAAAACCCAGGTCCCACTGGTTAGCAAGGTATTGGTGGGATGTTTTGGGCTTTCCCTAACGGGTTCTCACATTTAGAAAGAAAAAAAACATTTATGCTATGAAAATACTTACAGCCCACCAAGCACTTTAATGGAATCATAAAAAAACCATTGCAGCGTCAAGACAGGGCCCACGATTGCGACCCGTATTGGAAGACTTCTTGTGAACAAATTCAGCAGCCCAATATTCCTTGCAGCCTGACAATATCACTCACATTAGAATCTTAAACAGTTAACAGCCCATCTGTTTGATAAGGAGCATGGTTTTAAAAAACGGTTGAGGCGCATGCCTTGAGGCGCGCCTCAAGGCGATTCGGGTCAAAAACGAGTCTGAGGCGTCGCCTCAAGGGTTCTTTGTTTTAGGTGTGCCTCACAGGCCTGAGGCGGTAAGAAAAGGTGCGCCTCAGGGGTTTTGAGGTATGGTTTTGAAGTTTTAGACTTTTTGTGCCATTTCATGTCTTCTTTTATGTGTGTTTTTGATGAATTTGATGATGAAATTAGTTAGTTTTTTATTTTTTATAAGATATACAATTTTTTAATTAATTTTTTAATTCCGCCTCGGGCTTACGCCTCGGTTCGCCTCGAGGCTTACGCCTCGTGAGGCGAAGGGAAAACGCCTCGAAGCTCGTTTCCGTACTTTTAAACCTTGATAAGGAGCATACCTGTAGCACTGTGTTAGCCTTTTTGTTGTATAGAGACGCAACTATATTATCCGCTGGATTTGAAACTATGGTACCCACAGCGCCAGCTGTATAACCTGCTACACATGTCACCCCTAGCTGTTGAGCCCTTGAGCATTCTTCTTTCCGCCTTTGTACAATTTTTCGGTAAATAAGGTCAACTGAATGCTCAAATGTTGTAAACATGATCATTGAAACTGCCGAAAGCGCACAATGTTATGCAAAGTTAGCCTTGATTTAAATCAATATAAAAAAAAAACAAAAAAACACACACACAAATTATAAATATATATTACATGGAAGATTACGGCCCCAAAGCGGAAGGAGTCCTTTGTAAAACCTGCAATCATTTACACACAAGTTTATATTTTATAAAAGTAAACATGTACAAGTTCTTAAATTGATAAATCTATAAACTAAAATACCCCGATATTCCTTCTCGTGCATATAGCTTTGGAAAGCCATCAGATAAACCCTTTGCAAAATTCGGTTGTGTTTGTACGCGAACTTTCACAGCTTCAAACGGACAAAGAGCCACGTCAGCAAATACTTGAGCGGACGCACTGCTGAGGAAGAACACGACACTCTGTCTTTCATCAGCCAGCATATTTGAGTATTGGCTTTTAAAAAATTCATAGAGACCAAACTTGAATCCACCTTGAACACCATAACCGAATAACTTTCCAGACCAACCCCTCCACAAAGAAGAAGGACCTTCTTCTTTCCAAAGAATATTCAAACCAGATGCAATACTGTGAAACTTGATAGGATTCACCTACATAAATAAAATTGATACAACTCGGTTACTATGATTTATGAGTGCTAGAACAAGATGCTAAGTTTGAACAATTTGTTTCCTGAAATGTAAACTTGAGGACATGGGGTCAATTTATATTTTATATTAGTCCGTGCTAAACAAAACACCACTGACACACCATCCAGACACGACTAAAGTGTGATACGGGTCACATGAGGGCCAAATCATATGGCCCATATGATGTGTTTGACTAACAAAGAAATGACTACAAAGTCATACGGCCCGTATAACCATCTTTCACCCTATCACACGGCTAGATACTTGAGAAAGAAACGACTGATGTTACCACTCATACAACTCTATTATCATGATTTATAGATGCTAGATCAAGATTATAACTTTGAACAATTCGTTTCATGAATTGTAAACTTGAAAACAGGTGGTCAATCTACTTAAGTCAGGTCAAAACAAACACCACTTAGACGCTATCCAGACACCAACGGTTGTACGAGGGCAAATCATACGACCTTATGCTATGTTTGACTAACAAGAACTTAACTAACGTTACCACTAACAAAGTCACATCTCACCCATATTTATCAAAGGCGCTAGGCGCACTCAAGGCGCATAGGCCTCGCCTGGGGCCTAGGCGCAAGGCGCAAAAAAAGTGAACGAAGAAAATAAAGTAAAAATATATTATAAATTGATAATAATAATAATATTTTTCATTTAGTTAGTATCAAAAGGTTTAAAATATTGATGTATTAGTGTATAGAAGTAGTTTTCCTAGGATAAAAGTAGAAATCTAGCCGGAAACCAGCCATAATTTAACGAATTTGGCTGGAAACTCTCCTAAATTTGGGAATCTAGCTGAAATCTGCGCCTAAACCGTCACTTGGAAAATTAAAGCGCAATTTCCTCGACTCAAAGCGCAAATGCATCGACTCGCCTAAAAAATGGGCCTAGGCACAAGAGGCGATGACTTTTAACAACTACGATCTCAACATTTTTCGCCTATCATACCGTCCACGACTGATGTGACTACTGACAAACCGTAAGACAACATACGACTGATATAATATGACAGGCAAGCTGGTGTACACTATTTACGGAAAGTTTTTGTATAAACCCTTTATATTACATCATCATTGATAAGCCATTAACATACAAACAACCCTAACCAAACAATTCTTGCAAAATGGCAACAAATTACCAATCACAACAACAATTAAAAAAAAAAGAAGCAATACAAAATCAACCTGCATATTAACCTTCAAAACATCAAGAGGAGTGACAGCAAGATGTGTAGCACCAGCACTAAACATCCCACCAGCAGTACATATTCCATAATAATAATATCCACCTCCTTCAACCCCTAATTTCCTTCTAAACTCACTCATTTCCCTATTTCAAACCAAACCCATATCCAATATTCTATAAAACTCCCAAAGATCACAGCTTTTTCAGGTTTTATGTTATAAAAAAAAAAAAAAAAAGGCAGAATAAAGAAACAAGGGTTTAAGGGAAAGAGGGGAAAAGGAAAATCTCTGGATGGAAGAAGACCCACGTTTGCAGAGAGAAATGCAAGGGTAGTATGAGAAAGAGACACGTAATAAGGTTATGATTGGTTTGGATTAATTATGCTCCAAGTTTGTGGGAATTGGATGCGAACGTCATGGGTTTGAATTTGTATTGATTCTAGAAACCCTTGAATGGGAAGTATGGAAGGGACGTGGAAGTTAATGGATCGTCTTATGTTCAACCATGGGTTGAATTAGGGAAGTGGTTTGAATATTTAATGGGCTCATTAACTATCAAACTCATCTTTGTCAACAATTTTTAAGATATACAAACAAACGTGTGAACTATTAGTAGGGTTTAGGGAAAACATTACCTAATAGTAATGTAGGTGACGGCGATCGTTAGGCGAATAGGATTTTTTTCACGGATTCAATGGCGGCCAGGGAAAAGTACAAGGTTGACACATGGTATGATGCTCCAGCAAGGAAAGGACGACGTTCGACGCAAGGGGAGACTTCGAAACAGAAAGATCATGCGGTTACGAAGTATTTTGTTTCCAATCTTCTGGGAGGGTGTGCATCCTCTGATTTGGTGGATGTGTTGAAAGGGTTCGGTAGTATTCATGGAACGTATATCGCGAGAAAGTTCGATAAACTTGGTAAGCGTTTCGGTTTTGTTTCCTTTTTGGATGTGAGGGGTCCGGTGGGTTTAGAGGGTGATGTGAAGGATGTATGGATTGGGTCGTATAAGTTGTTTATTGCTTTGGCTCGGTTTGTGGATGGGGA
This sequence comes from Ambrosia trifida, assembly GCA_028751855.1. Classification (NCBI taxonomy): domain Eukaryota; kingdom Viridiplantae; phylum Streptophyta; class Magnoliopsida; order Asterales; family Asteraceae; genus Ambrosia; species Ambrosia trifida. The sequence continues at coordinate 116,555,790 of CM054129.1, forward strand.
GAAACTGAATTGAAAGGGTGGTAAGCAGTGGGTTCCGGTGAATGAGGTGAAGGATAAGCTGGTTCAGGTTGCTGATGAGGTGGGTATGGATTCTTTGGGTGAGGAGAACAAGACTGGGAAAGGTAATCTAGGGGGTCGAAATTTTAGAGATACTTTGTTGAATATTGATCTGGGCCTTCAAGATAAGGTTTTGGAGATGACGGTGAGTCCTTCGGTCAAGGGGAACCTTCTGTGGGATGGGTGTGGAGCTGTGTGTAGGGTGTCATATTTTAAGAAGCTGGCTAAACTGAGAGTTTGGTTGGACAAGCAAGGGTGGGTATTCAATATGTTGGAGGTTTGTGGGTTATTTTGGTTTTTGATTCAGATGTTTGCATGGAAGGTTTCATACGTACCAAAGTGGTCTGGAAGGTTTTTTTCGATAGATTGGTTGCATGGGAAGGTCAATTGATACCGAGAGAACGAGTGGCATGGCTAAAGATCCACGGTTTACCAGTGAGTCTTTACGGTAGTGAGGTGGTCAATGATATTGGAGCGAAGTTTGGCTATGTTGTACAACCGACACAATTGAACGAATCGGTGGTTGATTTATCTTTTGTTTTGGTTGGGGTTTTATGTGATACGGTTCAGCGGATTAATCAAGTTGGTAATATTAGTTGGAGGGATCAGATGTTCGAAGTTTTGGTGGAGGAGGAGGGTGGTGATTGGGTGCCGGAGTGTTTGGAGGATTCCTTTGCTTTTTCGGAGGACAATGTCATTAATCATGAAGTGGAAGGAGTGGTCGAGCTGGTGGTATGTATGGAGAAAGTGGTTGACATTAGTGATGAGGTTTCCCAAGAGGACGGTGTGGTTCAGGAGGGTCCGAAAAAGGACGGTTTGGGGGTGAGGAGGGTTTAGTACAGGAGAATTTGGAGAATTCTTCGATGGATAATAAGTCACCGGGTGAGGGGAACATTGGGGTACAGGTTAATAAGAATAAGAAGGCGAGAGGATTCCGGAAAAAAGCGAGAGCTCAAAAGTCTCCTTCACCGACTAGATAAGAGAGACCGAAAAAACGAGCTAGGGAAGGGGAGGATCCTTATGATATTGATAGATTCATTTTTGCGATTAATGGTGATGGGCATGACAGAAGTTTACAAGCAGAGGAGAATATTGTTATGGAAGGTTTTGTCACTCCGAATTTAAATGGAGGGGTGGATGATGCTAGTATAGTACAGGAGGCAAGCTTGCCTAACGAGGTGGTGGTTGAAGTGGCAGAAACAATGAATCTTGGCAACGTCTTAGGTGCGGAGGACATTGCAAATTTTGGCGATTCAGTTGCTAATGTTATTCAAGGTGAAGGTTTTCAAAGTGTTTACCAATGAATGCGTTATCATGGAATGTTAGAGGTCTGGGTTCGTTTGGAAAAAGTACATGGTGCCTGTGACACCCCGCATTTTCAAAATATTACTTTTACTGAGCTCTAGTTAACTTGCATGTACCTTCGTGACTAAACGCATAACTAGGGTTAGCTAAGAAGGTCTTTTGATATGTCATGGGATAATAACATATGTTAGATGATATTAACGTACGTTATAACTAGGAAGGTTTTGGTATTGACACACACCCGAGTCCTGTATCCCGAACGTTGGTGATTTATCAAACATGCATGATTATATGAACTATTGAGTGTTGATGAATGTGAAGTAACACGTGTATGTGAATTGCATGCTTATGTGAATTACTGCGTATTAGTTAACTTGTACGTAAACCTTATGAGATATGTGCACTTATGATAAACATAATATGAATTAATAAAACAGTAGTTTTATACAAGTTAGTATGTGTAACATTTCGCGTTTAATAATTGTACGTTATGTATAAGTTGAATAAAAACGTCAAGTTCTATTATTATTATTCGTATTCAATTATTTTTGTGGCGTTTTTGGAACCCTAACACTAAATTATTTATATATAATATACATATATATATATAGTTTTTATTACAAAAAATAATATGCTGGGGCCGGGACTCGAACCCGAGGCCTCAGCCGGGTCACAACCTCAAGCAGCCTCACCATCTGGTCTGCACGATCATCTTGATTTATTTCCAGCTTGAAATTCTTTTATCACGACGTGGGCTTCTTCACAGTTGACTAGAGAAGTCAACTGTGATAGCAACTTCCAAAATTTAATCATCATTAACGTATAATTGATCCAAAACTTGAATGAATTCGTGATTACCGGTCTTATGCGAGTCAACCCACGTTCAATCACCATTCAAATCATACCAATTAAGCTCCCATACGCGTCACCCATTAAAGTTGTGGTCAAACTTTCCAATCCAACAATCCAGACATCAACACTATAAATTGGGCATCATTGGACCATCACAACTCGCCGAATGCCCTCTTCCAACCCCCAATTTCTGTATTAAATCTGTTATTCTCGTATTATTGATCGCGTTTTTGACTTTGGGCTTTGACCGACCAATTCGTATCATAATCGTGTTTGTAAGATTGATTTTTGTTATGGGTTTTATTAATCGGCATATACACAACATTAACCCTATGGTTAATTGGGTTAATGTTGTGTGATTCGATCAATTGCAAATCTAGGGCTCGTATGATTGAATTTGGGGAAGAACACGATTTACATGTGTTATTTATTTTAATTAAACTGAAACCAAACACAACCACTGGTCTGGACCAGGTGGTTGTGTCTGGTGCTCTCTGACCAAGCCACGCGGGTTCGATCCCCGGCTGTGGCAACTCTTTTTCTTTTTGTTTGTTTTATTTTAAAAACAAATAAACTAATATATATATATATATATATATATATATATAATTACTAGTAATTTAAAATTAGTTTTAAAATACTAAAACTCTTTTAATAATTCTACAAAAATTATTTTAAGTTAATCTAATGAAAAATTTTAACTTACAATTTTTAGTTTTCAAAAATTTATTTATTTAATATATTTAATAAATAAATCAAGTTTATTCTATTATATTTATAAAATTCTATTAAAATATCAAAACAATTTTATAAATTTCCACAAAAATTATTCTGAGTTTGTATAACAATAAACTTTTCTGAAATAATTTTTATTTCTGAGAAATCATTTATTTAATATTTTTAATCAATTTTTGTTAGTTTTAATCATAATTAAATCATAATAAATTCAATTTTTAATATTTTTGCACCAAAATTTTATATAAATTATTTCTGATTATTTGGAACAGAAATATAATTTTTAAACTAATAATTCTTTAATTTTAATATTTTTAAATATTAAAGTCAATTTTTGACAATTTGTAATAAATAGAATTAATATTCTATTTTAAAGAAAATAATTTTTTAAAAATTATTTTTATACTTTAAACTCATTATTGTGACCATTTTAATTTCAAATTTTATTAAAAGATTTTTGTCTATTTATTTACTAAATTTCTCTCAATTATCAAACATTTTTATTATTAATCAAACGAGCATTTATCCCCAAATTCAAAGCCCTAGAACATATACATTTGTAGACTAGATAGACTTAGACATATTTATTACCTTATTATAGGGTGATACTTGACACATTTGGGCAACACCACTATTCAATTTTTCAAGAAGTATTACATTTTGCTAATGTGAGTTTTACATAGCCCCTTTTCTATTTATCACCGTTTTTGGGGTGAAACATGTTACAACATCATATATGCAATTCAATCATCAATGTGTCTATGTGTTTTTCTATGTTGCATTATGTCTTGAACATGACTAGGGTAAGCACAATTCTAGCATAATCATTAACATTGATCAGCCGACGGTATACATTGATAGATATATTGGACTGACAATCCCACCCGGATACGTGCCTCCTACAAAGGTAGCGTGGGTGTTTGTTATCGCATAACATATTCGAGTGAACCATGAGCGTATGGGATGTACCACATTATAACTGTAACAACCCTGGCTGATGTGGCCGGGTTGTCGGGTCGGGTTATCGGAGTTACACAGCGGAATCCAGGGTAATAACAGTCTTGTAGTCTTCCAGGATCCACATCATCATATCTGTTGGGTTACCTGAACACATGTTAAAAATAGTTTCTGTCAACATAAAGTTGGTGAGGTCGCGTATTTTATAAAGTGAATGGCCAGTTCGTTTATTTATAATTCTTTTATAAATATCTTTTATAAATATGCTTTACAATTCTATATTCTTGGGGGGAACTACATATTCTATCAATTCGATTATATGTCTATTATTTCGATTATATTCTATAAGTTGCCATTCCTGTCTATGGTATCACTCTGCTTGTGATAATATATGATTATTTCTACCCTCTACTCGGGTAAAACTGGTTCTTGTCCTCTAGTTGGACAAGAAAGGAAATGGCGATACCGTCCAGTACTGTCCTCGTCGTTTCTATTGCCCCTTTATATAACTTCTATTGTTATTCTTTTATGTAAAGCATTATGTTTTCTTATAAATGACATGTATTTCCCCAAAACACTTAATAAATCTGTAAAAGTGGGGAGTTCACGATACTCACTTGTTTGCGTTATATCTTCTGCTAATCTTCTTATTACAATTATATTTCATATATATACTGATACGGGTTACGTGTGGGACTTGTTAGATTGTAATACTTAGGATATATATCATATATACAATTTATATATATGGAATCCGGTATATATTAGATAGTCCTAAACTCGGGGTTTGGTCAATCTAGGCAAAAAGAAATAAAGCTGGCCTTTACAGCTTGGCACGTGAACCTAAAAGAACTCTAGACATAACTTACCCGAGTCTAGTATATCGTTTTATATATCGAATCTTATATATAAACGTATATATTTTATATATAAATATTATTCTCTTATTATTATTATCAAGTCCGTACGTTATTCGTATTATATATATTCGTATAATTCTAATAGTCCTCGTCTAGTCAATGGACCGGGTTCTATTCCGGGTGTTGACCGAGTTATTGAGTCGGCTCGGTATCGGTTTAACTCTCCGATTGGATTAACGGTACCTCGCAATAATCACAGAAACAGTATTATAATCGGGTATCAATGATTAATACCAATATATCTATAATAACTGTTAAAGATTATACCTTTCGGGTTTGGAATCTGGATCGTATCAAGATAGATCGGAGATTAACCGGATCACGATCGGACTACGAATGAAGGTTCACGAGTATAATTCCAAACAGAAGGGCGATACTTATCATACAAACACACACATCAGTCGATGTGTGTGTGAGCCTGTTCACCGGACCACAGTCACCGGAGCTGACCGGATCTGAATCAGACAAGAGTACACGACAGTTGGGTTACCGAATAGCTTTATAATTATAACCCGAGCAAGAAGATGGTCACGGCCGAGTTCTATCAGAAAGTTATCCAGGTGCGATAACAGTCACCATGACTTGGTGACTGTTCAGATTATGAGTGTACAGAGAAGGTTATTGGCGTCCGATTAGCAAGCAAGGTTATTAGCTTTGGTTTGAACAGATTATTACCGGTTTCAGATCAGGAAGTGACCGGGTATTAACAGACCCGATAACCATGTTTCATGGATGATTATTGGTGACAGTCACCATCACCGGTGACTGTCTGGCTTCCGTAACAGAACAGAGGAACAACCAGATGGTTTATAATATGGTTTACGGGTTGGGTTTGGTTGACCAGAGGGTGACCGGTTACGGTTTATAAGCGAATCAGAAGGAAAGCTCAAGATATCATCGGAACAGAGGGTAAAACAGTACCCGGAGATTTATGGTTTAATAACAAGGACCCGGATTCGATTAGTCTTCATCAGGAACAAAAGAGGGGTTGTGGGTTAGTTTTTAATTAATAGAAGCAGAGATGATGGCGGCGGCTGGTTCTAGTCACCGGAGAAGAACTGTGGTGGTGCCGGAGACAGAGGCGGCGGAGCCGGCCATGGTCTCCGGTCAAGGCTTCTTGGTTCCGAGCAACACACACACAAGGGTGTTGTCTGTTTGTTTTCTGCAGAGAGAGAGAGAACGAGAGACAAGGGAGGGGTGGTTTATATAGAATAATAATAATAGAGGGTGTTTGGCTACGGGGATAATTGCTGAGACTCGGGTGTTTGGCAACGAGTATAAGAGTGAAATAATAGACGTTTGATAGCGGGTTAACAACAGATAAGGAGCGTTTAACCGTGATAATAATAATTCGATAATTATTATTTATATATTCGGTTGAAACGGTTAATCGCGAGATTCGAACTTGAATATTTAATTGGATAACCGGGTGGTCAGGTCCGACCCGACCCGTTTAAGAGACACGTAAGGTGACGTAATCACTTCGAGACTTCGGGGTGTTACAATCTCCCCCCCTTAGGAAATTTCGTCCCCGAAATTTGAATGATCTTGTCCTTTATATTCTTAATCCATAAGGACGTTACAATTAGAACAAAATACTTGTCATCGGGACATAATTGGTTCTTATGGTTTGCGAGGAAATCGATCTTGTATCAATCCATATTAGAAATGTCAATCTGTACGACTACATTTTGATCATATTTCTAATTACGTTTTAACCTTTCTTGCTATAGTCATATTATTTCAGATACATGGATTATCTGTATTATTTCGATATGACTATTAAAGGTTATTGTATTGATACTATATTCGGATTTATTTACAATGACGGATTCTAGATAGTTCTTAGGAGATAGATACGGAAGTCCCTTCGTTATTACGATTTGAACGGGATCCGAGCTACTACCTCTTTGATTTGAACTTTAGAATTAACCATCATTGTAATTCCGTTTCTTAAGAGTAGGGATAACTTGGTAACTATCGGATTATTTCTAATGAATTCTATCCTTCGAATTCCATCTATATTGTTTATCTCTAGGTTATCTCCATTTGTGGACACACTTAGGATATTTCTCAGATTACTAGACGTATCTTCTCTGAATTCTTAAAGGTACCGGAAAAGACTAATTCATGGATAATTGAGATTTCTCTTAAATCATCTATAATAATCTTACTGACTATTTCATTGATGATTAACTGCATTGTATCTAATACATATTATTTGACTTTTCTTAGTGTATTATTGTGAACGAGGTCTTTCACAATTCTACAGTCAATATATGTAAGTTTCTTTTATAGTCTCAGAATCTACTGGTAACAGTCGTCGTTACGATTCTTTTGACTTTAAAATTCTAAGAACAATGCATCGATTATTCTTTCTCAAAATCATAATTATCATTCCGGATTACTATACTTATCGTATTAACTATTTCTGTAAAATTCTTTCTTAATTCTAATTCGGGATTCGATACACTCTCGGTAAAATATTTTTTATAAAATTTCTAGTCGTTTTCGTACGACTTATATTCTTATTCTTATAATTTCTTTTAATGTTTATATTCTTATTCTGATAATTGTATTTCTTGGCATATCGGATGCCTTTCTATTTTCCAGACATATCGGATGTCTTTTCAATTTATAGTTTTTCTTATTTTTCAATTTATATTCTTTTATTTATCTATTCATATTCTTTTATATCCAAGCAAATACTGATAATATCTATAGCACACACTATAAATTCAGTATTTCTATAATATATGTTTGCTTGGAATAATTCCTTTATATTTATGAATTCGATTAAATTCTATATTGTTAGTGTCTGGAAACACGTTCCGATAGACTTATATATAGGCAATATATCATATCTTCTTACTCCAATTTATTATAAGCAAGGCTTATTTCGTCGGGATATTCGTATAGATAATTCTTGCCAAAACAGTGATTTCTTAAATGATCTCTCGCAGCCTTTAACCCGGAGCAGGAATTCCGTTATTTCCTGGGCCAGAGAGTTTCACTGGAAAAATGAGCATAATTCGTATTCATTTTTCGTTTTAACTTCGATTATACCTTGCGAATCTCTACGCGATTCAGCTTGGTATCAATTATATTTCGATATATTCGTTGGATAATACCATTTCTGGTTTCCGAATCCATATATATTTTTATCTGTTATATTCTTAAGAATTTAACAATTCTTTCCCGACTTCGTAAATTTCAAATTTGGTAACACTTTACCGTTTTACCAATTTGATGATACTATAACTCTTGTGAGTTGCTATACGAAGTAACTACGAAGATTTGTTCATAATAATATATATCCTCATAAAGAATCCTGTGACTTAGTGGCAAATGTCCGGATATACCTTCTGTAAGGGTCCGGATATCCTTTGCCGCAGGGATTACACAGAGGACATATAACTAGCTTTGGTTGGCAATCAAAAATCAATATATTGATTTCTTTGATTCATAGAATTTAACCAATCGATGGTTTCTATTCTGCGAATATATTCTTAGTTGTATTCACGAAGGAATTTCAACAATATTGCCAGTTTTGTGGTCGTATTCTCCACATACGATACGCTGATAATTCAGATTCATATTTATTTTCTTATTATTTCTCTTAATATGTTCGTGACTCAAACATACTATGATCTTGATAAACTCCTACTCGAATGTTCCTGTGCCTGTGGCATTCATAATTATGTTTGCAACCATAATTATTATTCCACCTCACCTAACATTCCAGTATTCGTTTACTTTAATCACAACAGGTATGTGTCCCTTACATATTATTTCGATATTCTATTCTTTATTTTCTCTTGGATTCGAATTTATATTATTCGGAATAAAACTTGTTGATCTAAGTCTAACGAAATAGACTGTTAATCGTTTAAGAATTTGTTCGTGTCAGAAGATATTCAATATAACGATCCAATCTTTTAATATCCCTGACTTGTTCGAGTCGTAGGATAAAGATGATAGTTATATTTTCGTATAATCGAGCGAGTAAGAATTCGGTTTCGTTCGGAGTTTCGAGAATAATATTTTTGTCCAAGTTTAATTCGGAAAAGGATCGAGGAGGTCCTTTAACTGAGATTTTTAGAAAGACGAGTTTAGATTATAAAACGGAATATATATATATAACATTTATCGTTTATATTGAAATAATATCGAGAAATTATATGATCGAACATAGATATAAAATTATACGGAGAAAGTCTCTTAATATATATATATATATATATACGAATACTATTTGATTAATAAATTTCTATGAAAATAACATTAAATACGGTAGAAAATATGTTTCGGTAAAATAATACGGTCGTAGTTCTTTTTGTATAAAAATTCTTGGAAATAATTTATAATAACAATATTGATTCGGGTTTTATAATAATATTCTTTTTCAAAAATAACTTAACGGTTCAAAAGAGTCATGGTAAAAACTTTCTTATTTCTGATTGATAAAATAAATAAATTTCTCAAATATTGAGATTAAAACTTTTAAGGTTAAACGAATAAAATTTGGATAAAACCTGAGATAGATTCTGGGGTTTTTCAAAAATTATTAATACTTAAAAAAATAAGTTATAATATCAACAGGTTTTCTTAATTTTATAAATTAAATAAATCGTTTATTTAAAATTTTGAACGGAGGGGTATTTATATATATTTACTCAAAACTGAAATATTGTAAAAATAATACTAAATTCAATAAACTTCAAAATTTATACTGAAAAGATTTTAAAACCTTTTAAATAATCGCGGTATATATATGGGATTTTTATTTAAATAATCGAGGAAAATTCTTAGGAAACACAATATTTATATATCAGATTTATAAAAATTTCGGAAATTACGGTGTAAAAATAATAATTTCTGGAAACTTGAGCATAGGAATGTTCAAGTTGGAGCGTATATTCGTATTCTGTTTATAATTATTGGAATAACCGTGAGGTTAATGATATGAATAATTATTAAGACGGAAATTTCGGAGAAATGCGACGAATGATTATAATCAACGAGTTTCTCTAGAGAATGAAATACGATTTCAAATCTCTCGTACAAGTCGATTGAATCGCCGAAGAATACTTTTGTACTTTTTATATCTATTTATATATATACTTCTAAAATTTCTGTCATTTCTTATTTATACCGGAATTTATTTTCTGATTTCTTTTAATATATCTGGTTTCTTTTCTGTATTCTTTCTGATTTCATAAGGCCTTAATATCCTGTAAGATTTCCCATAAATTAAATGTGCATATAAATTCACAATCGTGTACAGAATTGTCAATTTATCCCACATAATCATTCTAGTAATATCCTGTGGTGGATTCGTTTTAATTTCTAATATACGGTTATGGTTCTCACCAACTTTATAATGGTTTGACATTTAGGTACCCAAAAATTTACTCGCCTATTATTTTCGTTACTAATCCTGACATCCTAAATATTTCTAATTTATTTTTCTAAGCAACATTTCTTTTTAGAAAAATATTCTGGTAGATCCCGGATGACTAAAGACTTCAAAACTGTTATAAGTGCCGCTCTGATACCAACTGTAACAACCCTGGCTGATGTGGCCGGGTTGTCGGGTCGGGTTATCGGAGTTACACAGCGGAATCCAGGGTAATAACAGTCTTGTAGTCTTCCAGGATCCACGTCATCATATCTGTTGGGTTACCTGAACACATGTCAAAAATAGTTTCTGTCAACATAAAGTTGGTGAGGTCGCGTATTTTATAAAGTGAATGGCCAGTTCGTTTATTTATAATTCTTTTATAAATATCTTTTATAAGTATGCTTTACAATTCTATATTCTGGAGGGGAACTATATATTCTATCAATTCGATTATATGTCTATTATTTCGATTATATTCTATAAGTTGCCATTCCTGTCTATGGTATCACTCTGCTTGTGATAATATATGATTATTTCTACCCTCTACTCGGGTAAAACTGGTTCTTGTCCTCTAGTTGGACAAGAAAGGAAATGGCGATACCGTCCAGTACTGTCCTCGTCGTTTCTATTGCCCCTTTATATAACTTCTATTGTTATTCTTTTATGTAAAGCATTATGTTTTCTTATAAATGACATGTATTTCCCCAAAACACTTAATAAAACTGTAAAAGTGGGGAGTTCACGATACTCACTTGTTTGCGTTATATCTTCTGCTAATCTTCTTATTACAATTATATTTCATATATATACTGATACGGGTTACGTGTGGGACTTGTTAGATTGTAATACTTAGGATATATATCATATATACAATTTATATGTATGGAATCCGGTATATATTAGATAGTCCTAAACTCGGGGTTTGGTCAATCTAGGCAAAAAGAAATAAAGCTGGCCTTTACAGCTTGGCACGCGAACCTAAAAGAACTCTAGACATAACTTACCCGAGTCTAGTATATCGTTTTATATATCGAATCTTATATATAAACGTATATATTTTATATATAATTATTATTCTCTTATTATTATTATCAAGTCCGTACGTTATTCGTATTATATATATTCGTATAATTCTAATAGTCCTCGTCTAGTCAATGGACCGGGTTCTATTCCGGGTGTTGACCGAGTTATTGAGTCGGCTCGGTATCGGTTTAACTCTCCGATTGGATTAACGGTACCTCGCAATAATCACAGAAACAGTATTATAATCGGGTATCAATGATTAATACCAATATATCTATAATAACTGTTAAAGATTATACCTTTCGGGTTTGGAATCTGGATCGTATCAAGATAGATCGGAGATTAACCGGATCACGATCGGACTACGAATGAAGGTTCACGAGTATAATTCCAAACAGAAGGGCGATACTTATCATACAAACACACACATCAGTCGATGTGTGTGTGAGCCTGTTCACCGGACCACAGTCACCGGAGCTGACCGGATCTGAATCAGAAGAGAGTACACGACAGTTGGGTTACCGAATATCTTTATAATTATAACCCGAGCAAGAAGATGGTCACGGCCGAGTTCTATCAGAAAGTTATCCAGGTGCGATAACAGTCACCATGACTTGGTGACTGTTCAGATTATGAGTGTACAGAGAAGGTTATTGGCGTCCGATTAGCAAGCAAGGTTATTGGCTTTGGTTTGAACAGATTATTACCGGTTTCAGATCAGGAAGTGACCGGGTATTAACAGACCCGATAACCATGTTTCAGGGATGATTATTGGTGACAGTCACCATCACCGGTGACTGTCTGGCTTCCGTAACAGAACAGAGGAACAACCAGATGGTTTATAATATGGTTTACGGGTTGGGTTTGGTTGACCAGAGGGTGACCGGTTACGGTTTATAAGCGAATCAGAAGGAAAGCTCAAGATATCATCGGAACAGAGGGTAAAACAGTACCCGGAGATTTATGGTTTAATAACAAGGACCCGGATTCGATTAGTCTTCATCAGGAACAAAAGAAGGGTTGTGGGTTAGTTGATAATTAATAGAAGCAGAGATGATGGCGGCGGCTGGTTCTAGTCACCGGAGAAGAACTGTGGTGGTGCCGGAGACAGAGGCGGCGGAGCCGGCCATGGTCTCCGGTCAAGGCTTCTTGGTTCCGAGCAACACACACACAAGGGTGTTGTCTGTTTGTTTTCTGCAGAGAGAGAGAGAACGAGAGACAAGGGAGGGGTGGTTTATATAGAATAATAATAATAGAGGGTGTTTGGCTACGGGGATAATTGCTGAGACTCGGGTGTTTGGCAACGAGTATAAGAGTGAAATAATAGACGTTTGATAGCGGGTTAACAACAGATAAGGAGCGTTTAACCGTGATAATAATAATTCGATAATTATTATTTATATATTCGGTTGAAACGGTTAATCGCGAGATTCGAACTTGAATATTTAATTGGATAACCGGGTGGTCAGGTCCGACCCGACCCGTTTAAGAGACACGTAAGGTGACGTAATCACTTCGAGACTTCGGGGTGTTACAATAACAGTCACAAGGGTTGCACAACATTTTTATTCGATTATCAAAAACCTATGTAATTCTCACCAACTTTTGTTGACCCAAAATATTTTCAAACTTAACATGTTTCAGGTTATAGCTTGCTTGAAGATTAGAGTTAATACTTGAAGATGTGTATTTAGTATTATTCATTTTGATGTACAAATTCTTGTAGAACAATTGTATGTAATGTAATTAAATCAATTATTGAAATTTATTATTTACCATGAGCTACTGAACAATCATCAATATGTGACATCCCGATGTTTCCGCCATCGGTTGGGGTGTTACAGATTGGTATCAGAGCCATGGTTATAGGGAATTAGGTTATTAGAAAAATAATCTAGTCTATAACCATAGAATTATAACCAGTATTTGCTCCTTTTACTTGCTATTCTCTATCTCCCTCCTACTTCTTATCCCTACTTTAACCCCTACAAGAAGGTTGATCTCCATCACTGAATCCACTCTTAGACTAATAAGACAAAATCCTCAGGTTTAACCTGAACCACCTTGAGATCTCGTCGAAGTTCTAGATTTTAATAACGAACACGTGCAATCTGGAAGGGTGAACGCCTGTATTCTGAGTCTTCTGTCTAGGCTGGCATTGCGTATATATCCCAATCAGACGAGGGACCCGGATGCCTACCTGGGAATTCTCAGGATGAGTGTTCACTTATAGGCTAAAGCATGTCTTCACTATGTTATTGGAATCTGGAATCTTTGATAAGACAACGTTTTCGTTTATTCGTTTTAATTAATGAATAAATGATTACATTCCTTATATCACCTCATTCATTTCATGCCACATTGAACCTTCATTGTGTCCCTTACAGATCATGTCTCCACGTCGCAGCACTCGCAATAACAGTGGTGAAAACCAAGAGGAAAGTAACAACAACCACAACACCAACCACAACAACGACAAAAACAACAAAGATGTTGATGCCCAACTGGCTGCGATTATTTCCCAAAAAATGGCGCAACAAATCACAACTCTGGTTTCTAACTTGTTGGCTCAAGTCATCCCAATGAATGGGAACGGCAATGGAAATGGAAATGGCAATGGAAAACACATAAAGAACGGGACCTTAGTTCGGAAAGGCGAGAAAACAAGTATTGTGGCCGCGGTAACTACCGAGAACCAGAAGCGCAAGACCAGGGATCCTAATGTAAACCTCACTACACAAGCTTCTAACAAGAAACCCTATACAAGAAACTTTCCATTGTGTAACACATGCAATCGACATCACCCCACTGTTTCAGTGTGTCGCCTGTGCACCAATTGTGGTAGGTATGGCCATCTGGTCAACACATGTCGTGAGTCCCCAAACCCTAATACCAACCAACCAACCCTGCTCAGGTTGCTAATCTTAATCGTCCTGGTAAATACAACTATGGTCAATGCTATGAATGTGGAAACCCAAATCATTTCCGTAACCGATGCCCTAAACTAAACCGAGATCAAGACCCTCCAGCTACTTAACAGCAAACCCCACCATTTGAATGATGTCTACTTTTTAATTCTATGTATTGACACTTTTTGATTCAAGTAATAAATTCAAGTATTATCATAACATCTGAGTGCATGCTTGTTTGAATGTGAACTAATTGCTATATCTATAATCATACTTGCTTACTTGTACAACAATTAGTTGACTACCAAACAACCTACTCAACGATTGGTAGAGGTCATCATGTCTTTCCAACAGTCGGGAGAGGCCCTACAACCTGCTCAACGACTGGTGGAGACTATCGAACCTGCTCAACAATCGGTAGAGTCATAAAAGGACGCAAAACCCTAATGTAAGGTAAATTAGTAATTACGGTCCGGAACGTAATCATGAATTTACAGGTACGTTAAGGTAGTGAGAAATTTTATCAAGGTTTTCGGTAGTCGACCAATTGTAAACCTGGTGTTTTTCTTTTAACTTCGGGACGAAGTTCCTAAAAGTAGGGGAGACTGTAACATTTCGCGTTTAATAATTGTACGTTATGTATAAGTTGAATAAAAACGTCAAGTTCTATTATTATTATTCGTATTCAATTATTTTTGTGGCGTTTTTGGAACCCTAACACTAAATTATTTATATATAATATACATATATATATAGTTTTTATTACAAAAAATAATATGCTGGGGCCGGGACTCGAACCCGAGGCCTCAGCCGGGTCACAACCTCAAGCAGCCTCACCATCTGGTCTGCACGATCATCTTGATTTATTTCCAGCTTGAAATTCTTTTATCACGACGTGGGCTTCTTCACAGTTGACTAGAGAAGTCAACTGTGATAGCAACTTCCAAAATTAATCATCATTAACGTATAATTGATCCAAAACTTGAATGAATTCGTGATTACCGGTCTTATGCGAGTCAACCCACGTTCAATCACCATTCAAATCATACCAATTAAGCTCCCATACGCGTCACCCATTAAAGTTGTGGTCAAACTTTCCAATCCAACAATCCAGACATCAACACTATAAATTGGGCATCATTGGACCATCACAGCTCGCCGAATACCCTCTTCCAACCCCCAATTTCTGTATTAAATCTGTTATTCTCGTATTATTGATCGCGTTTTTGACTTTGGGCTTTGACCGACCAATTCGTATCATAATCGTGTTTGTAAGATTGATTTTTGTTATGGGTTTTATTAATCGGCATATACACAACATTAACCCTATGGTTAATTGGGTTAATGTTGTGTGATTCGATCAATTGCAAATCTAGGGCTCGTATGATTGAATTTGGGGAAGAACACGATTTACATGTGTTATTTATTTTAATTAAACTGAAACCAAACACAACCACTGGTCTGGACCAGGTGGTTGTGTCTGGTGCTCTCTGACCAAGCCACGCGGGTTCGATCCCCAGCTGTGGCAACTCTTTTTCTTTTTGTTTGTTTTATTTTAAAAACAAATAAACATATATATATATATATATAATTACTAGTAATTTAAAATTAGTTTTAAAATACTAAAACTCTTTTAATAATTCTACAAAAATTATTTTAAGTTAATTTAATGAAAAAGTTTAACTTACAATTTTTAGTTTTCAAAAATTTATTTATTTAATATATTTAATAAATAAATCAAGTTTATTCTATTATATTTATAAAATTCTATTAAAATATCAAAACAATTTTATAAATTTCCACAAAAATTATTCTGAGTTTGTATAACAGTAAACTTTTCTGAAATGATTTTTATTTCTGAGAAATCATTTATTTAATATTTTTTAATCAATTTTTGTTAGTTTTAATCATAATTAAATCTTAATAAATTCAATTTTTATTATTTTTGCACCAAAATTTTATATAAATTATTTCTGATTATTTGGAACAGAAATATAATTTTTAAACTAATAATTCTTTAATTTTAGTATTTTTAAATATTAAAGTCAAATTATGACAATTTGTAATAAATAGAATTAATATTCTATTTTAAAGAAAATAATTTTTTAAAAATTATTTTTATACTTTAAACTCATTATTGTGACCATTTTAAATTCAAATTTTATAAAAAGATTTTTGTCTATTTATTTACTAAATTTCTCTCAATTATCAAACATTTTTATTATTAATCAAACGAGCATTTATCCCCAAATTCAAAGCCCTAGAACATATACATTTGTAGACTAGATAGACTTAGACATATTTATTACCTTATTATAGGGTGATACTTGACACATTTGGGCAACACCACTATTCAATTTTTCAAGAAGTATAACATTTTGCTAAGGTGAGTTTTACATAGCCCCTTTTCTATTTATCACCGTTTTTGGGGTGAAACATGTTACAACATCATATATGCAATTCAATCATCAATGTGTCTATGTGTTTTTATATGTTGCATTATGTCTTGAACATGACTAGGGTAAGCATAATTCTAGCATAATCATTAACATTGATCAGCCGACGGTATACATTGATAGATCTATTGGACTGACAATCCCACCCGGATACGTGCCTCCTACAAAGGTGGCGTGGGTGTTTGTTATCGCATAACATATTCGAGTGAACCATGAGCGTATGGGATGTACCACATTATAACAGTCACAAGGGTTGATTATGCACTCGATTTACTTCTAGTATGTTTTCACATATGGACTAGACTTGCCATGACACATGAATTGCACAACATTTTTATTCGATTATCAAAAACCTATTTAATTCTCACCAACTTTTGTTGACCCAAAATATTTTCAAACTTAACATGTTTCAGGTTATAGCTTGCTTGAAGATTAGAGTTAATACTTGAAGATGTGTATTTAGTATTATTCATTTTGATGTACAAATTCTTGTAGAACAATTGTATGTAATGTAATTAAATCAATTATTGAAATTTATTATTTACCATGAGCTACTGAACAATCATCAATACGTGACATCCCGATGTTTCCGCCATCGGTTGGGGTGTTATAGTATGATTATTATTGTCGGGATTAATCTCGAGAGTTAGATAGGGTTAACGGGCTCACTTATCAGATAAAAACCCTAGAGCCCAAAACCTTGGCCCATAACTCAATCCTAAAGTGTATTATTTATAAAATAAATAAATAAATAAACACCAAACCCTACAACCCCATATGTGCCGTGAGCAAGGAGGCTCCCACAACCCTCTCTTGATCTCAATCTTTCACCGATTTCTCACTAGTTCAAGCTATTTCGGGTGCTACCTTGAGATTTTAAGGACTTTAGCAATTCAAGGTATGTGTTTTACGTGTTATATGATGAATTTTAGGGCTGGAAAAGTTGTAAAAACTCTAAGAAATATTCATGTTAAAATCGCAAATCAATGTATGTAGAATATCTTGAATGTTTGTTGTGATTGTTGATGAGTATTGTTGATAGAAATCATATCTAGGGTATGTGGTACGTAAATACATAGATTTAAATGTGATAATATGTATTGAATTCGGTTAATATGAGTTATTTTATGATTATGGGTTAATAAGAATGATTAGGGTTCATGAGAAGCATGTTATTAGAATTCTGATTTTCTGACAGATTCATTATGACGAATTGTAGGGCTGTTATAGGGTGATTAACATGTGTAATCTGATTGTTTTCTGATGCTAAAACATAACTTATGATGTTAGCTTTTCAAAAAGTCCAAAATCATGCGTTTTGGACCTGTTTTGATAGGTTTCATGATTTTATAAGTTTAAAGGTCATATCAGATTTTCGGAATTATAAATTGGGTCAACTTTAAACGGACATAACTCGAGATTTACAAAGGGTTAAGTTATGAAATTTGGATAGTAGGTCAACATTGGAAAAAACTTGGCTTTTCCAATTGGAGTAACCTCGTTTGGGTGAATACACAATGTTTGGGAATTTTTCTACTAAACTGACCTGCTGTGGAAATTTTCTGGACATAGCTGTGTTGTACAATTTTAATAATTTTTGTGTTTGGTTGTAAGACAAAAAAAAAATATGGGTTATCAAATGAGTCCCAATGAATATTCAGTAAAAATTTGGGAGTTTAATTCGTTCGTTAAGTATTTTAAATAATTCGTTTTTCACAGCGTACAATCTGCCCTGAAAATGCAGATTGTGTAAGGGATGTTTACGTGACTATTTGGAGTCTTATATGGTATGTATATGACATGAACTTGCATGAATACTTATATGAGATGTGTATGAGGTATAAAACTGATAATAATCAATATGATCACCAACGGGATACGTAGGACTTACTTGTGCATGTAGAGTCATTAGGTGTCACTACACGGTTTGAACTTTAAAAGTCTTGGACAAACGAGTTGTATGGTGTGTTGGTTATGCACATATACTCACCTAGTGACATTTGTAATAGGGAGTCGGTAGCTCATTTCTGTTTGAGGAATTTGGATTATTCACGTGCAACCTAAGGTGAGTTTCACTACTCTTTTCTCAAAAGCATGCGTCTCGGGTTGAGACAACTTACTTAACTTTTCTAGTCCAGTTTGGGACTACTATTTTCTAGTCCGGTTTGGGACTACTTACAAATCCCAGGTTGGGATGCTGTGGATCCTTGTGTGGGTCGGTTTTTGACTCCTTGTGTGAGTCGGGTTTTGCTAGTTCACAAACTGTGTCCTTGATGAACTAAACCAACTCTATCATCTGTAAGTCCTTCACATACCGAATGAGTTGCCGGGTTATGGCAAGCGGGTTATTAGTTGATAGCGCTATTAGGTCTTACAAACCTCACACCGGCTCGGGGAGTGCGGGAGTGAACTATAACTTAACAGATTTTATCATTGTTGATAGGCAATGATGTAAGGCATGCAGCTCACATTTGTGACTACACGTACATCAGCAGTTCGGTATATCAGTGTTAGTTATCATGAATGGGTTAGCTACCCTTGACATGCGATGAACTAGTGTTTACACGGTTGTTGGAACCAACTCAATTACTTGTTTACGTGGTTTTGGAAACCAGCGCAGTTACATACTCATTTACTTTACTTAGTGAACTCACCAACATTGTTTGTTGACCCACGATTTACATGCTTTTGCAGGTAGTTAGCTTCCGGTGCCAGGATTAGAAAGCACTGCACACTTCACTGCATTTGGGGTCTTGGGCATACATCTAAATTACATATTATGCTTTTACATTTTCTTTCATATGATTTTAATTTGGGCGCGTTGTTTTGCGCATGGTTTTAAAAGGGTTAAATTTGGTTTACGCTTCCGCAGCTTAACCTAACTTGGTTTTTTGAAAACGAACTAAATGGTTTGGGAATTTAGAGTTCGTTCATATGACTTATGGCTATGGGATCCTGGTATGTCATGCGCCTCGCGATATAAACCCCGCAGTGGAAATTTGAGGGTGTGACAGATTGGTATCAGAGCCATTGGTTATAGTGAACTAGGACTGCATGTTGAGTCTAGTCTATAATCATCATAGCATAAGTACACTCACAACTTAAGTGCACAAATAGGTTTTAGCTACATATATGTACAATATATGATTTCGGGAGATATGTTATCTTCTATTTCTAGACCTAATTCTGAACACGTCAATGGTGGTAACCCAGGGTTACACCAGGTGGCGCATTACTGGGAGTAGTATCCTAACAAACCTCATGGATGAAGAAACAACAATAGTACAGGGGAGGGAGCCCTTGCGAGCGTTGTGGCGCACATACACAGGAAGCTGCACGATGCGCATGACGTGGTACCATTAAATCGAATCAACTGTGAAGAAATTCAAATACTGAGACTTAATTTTATTTTATTTTCACTGAGCAAGGAGACAATTATTTTCTGTTCCTTGTTACTTGATCTTTCTTACTGCCATTCGAAACTCAGACGGGACTGGGTTACGCATATAGAACTTATTTCTTACCTTAGTACCTTACGCCTAGTATGAGCGGGCGGACGTATGACTGCATATCCCTGTTACTCATAAGTATATGGTAGATTATGGGAACACGTTAGATCGGGGCTTGTTACACACACTCTTGGGGAGTTACGTAAGGCCTGCGATGCAGTGCAACATCTCAAAGGAAGACGAAACCTACCAGTGACTGACAGTCACGATTGGAGGAACGAATTGTGATGTTGACCATTGGGCTGACTTACATAGGACCGGAGAAGGAGACTGTACGTGATGAGAACCATATAACACTGACATCGCAAAAGAGGAAGGATAAGGGAAGGAAGGGGAACCTGAGCAGGACGAGCACATGGAAAGTGAGGATGAAGGCTCTACTATCTAGACAGAGCATGGCGACGATTGGATCTTACCTTTTCTTACCTATCTTTTCTTTCAATCCCCTTTGCGAACTTAGATAAGACTGAGTTCTTATGATCAACGATAGGGTGGTTGAGGCCTCGCATCTTTCCAAGCTAGTAAAGATCTATTTTGCTAAATCATTCTTTTCCCCTGACTCCCACATTTGAACTTTCTTATACCTTGAATGCACATCGTATTTTCAAGCCTTTTATTGGTTGTAAACCTCGATAACTCCAACGGAACTGAAGGACACCGTCTGATTGCTTCGAAAGTATAAGTCTTTGCCATGTGCATTTGTCCCAAGCAGGATGGGGTAATGTATGCTACATGCACACTCAATGAGTTACATATACTTGGATGGAGAACGTAACACCCTGTGATGAAACCTAGAAATTTGTTATATAAAGACGGATGGGTCTGAGATCCACGCCTACACTACCAAGCTACAGAAGTTGGATACATTGAGCTCGAATCTAATTAACCAACTTTACCAGCAGATCGAATTTCAAACCAAAAGGGTGGGTCCCTCATATTCATGGCTTGGCCATTGCAGCTCACCTACCCAGAATCTAACAAATCTTTCACCTGGCTCGCAAACTCATTGATGAAGCTGTTGAGCATGGTACTTTTCCAAAGCATAGAGCTTCTTCTTCTACTTTTTGGTGATAGCAAGAGAACGTGGGATAGTGTGAGGTACAAGTCCTTCAACACACAATAACCACAACGGTAACAACAACAATGGACTGGTTGTCCAAGCATCCCGCTGAAATTCTCTGTCGGGAGAAGATTGTTCGTGTCCCCCTCCCAGGTGGAGAACTTTTATCTATACAGGGTAATCATGGTGGTGCCATGGTGGGCATCATCTCTTCTTGAAAGCCCAGAAGTGTATTCGTAAGGGCTATCCAGCCATTTTGGCTAACATATGTGACACTCGAGCTGAAACTGAAACTGAAACTAAGATTGAGGACATCCCAGTAGTCCGAGATTTCCCAGATATTTTCCCCAGAGGAACTAACTGGACTTCCACCTGTTCGTTAAGTGGAGTTTCAAATTGACCTTGTACCTGGAGCAGCTCCATTTACACGCACACCATACCGCCTAGCACTAGGCGAACTTCAAGAACTGTCTACCCAACTCCAAGAGCTATTGGATAGGGGCTTTATTAGACCTAGTTCTTCGCCATGAGGAGCTCAAGTTCTGTTTGATAAGAAGAAGGGTGGGAGTTTCCGCATGTGTATCGGAAGTTGAACAAAGTAACGGTTGAGAACCGCTACCCTTTACCTCGTATTGATGACTTGTTCGACCAGCTTCAATGGTCGAGTTTCTATTCTAAGATTGACTTGAGGTCAGGATACCATCAACTGAGAGTCCGAGAGAAGGATGTGGCGAAGACAGCCTTTCGAACTCGTTATGGACATTATGAGTTTTTGGTGATGCCATTTGGGCTAACCAATGCACCGGCTGTGTTCATGGATCTAATGAACCGCGTGTGCAAGCCTTATTTGGACAAATTCGTCATAGTGTTCATAGATGACATACTGATTTATTCCAAGAGCAGGGAAGAGCACGAGCAACACCTGCAGCTGATCTTGGAACTCTTGAGAAATGAGCAGTTGATGCAAAATTCTCTAAATGTGACTTTTGGATTCGAGAAGTCCAATTTCTTGGACATGTGGTTAACAAGGCAGGAATACATGTCGATCCCGCCAAGATTGATGCTATTAAAAAGTGGGAGGCTCCAAAACTACCACAGAGGTGCGCCAGTTTCTTGGTCTTGCGGGATATTATCGTAGATTCATTGAGGGATTCTCTAAGATCACTCAACCCCTCACTGCTTTGACACAGAAGGGTATTACTTACAAGTGGGGAGATGCCCAAGAATCTGCTTTTCAATTATTAAAGTCGAAACTTTGCAGTGCACCTATACTATTACTACCTGAGGGTACAAAGGACTTCGTGGTGTACTATGATGGGTATATCCAAGGGTTAGGGTGTGTGCTAATGCAGCGTGATAAGGTGATCGCGTATGCCTCACGTCAATTAAAGGTTCATGAGAAGAATTACACCACCCATGGCTTGGAACTGGGAGCAATGGTTTTTGCTCTAAAGATCTGGAGGCATTATCTCTATGGGGCGAAGTGTACGATATTCACTGACCACAAGAGCCTCCAACACATATTCGATCAAAAGGAGCTAAACATACGACAACGTCGATGGGTCGAGCTTCTGAATGATTATGACTGTGCCATCAATATCATTCAGGGAATGCTAACGTAATAGCTGATGCCCTCAGTCGTAAGGAAACGAAACCCAAACGAGTGCGAACTTTACAACTTACCGTACATTCAAATCTTCCTGATAAGATACGTGAAGCCCAGGGCGAGGCTTTGAAAGAAGAAAACATTGGGCTTGAAACTTTACATGGTGCGGATAAGCACTTGGAACTGAAGACGGATGGTCTTCAATACTTTATGAATCGAGTCTCGATACCACGTTTTGGGGATCTCAGACAACTGGTGCTCGATGAAGCTCACACCTCTCGATATTCGGTACATCCTGTTTCGGACAAGAGGTACCAAGATCTTAAAACTCTTTATTGGTGGCCAAACATGAAAGATAAAATAGCCACTTATGTTAGTAAGTGCTTGACTTGTGCGAAGGTTAAGATTGAATATCAGAAACCTTCATGCCTACTCCGGCAACAAGAAATCCCTATGTGGAAATGGGACGGAATTTCTATGGATTTTATCACAAAGCTTCCTAGAACGCCAACGGGCCATAACATGATTTGGGTTATCGTGGATCGTTTAACCAAATCGGCACACTTTCTGGCAATAAAGGAAACCGACTCGCTGGAGAAACTAGCAAATCTCTACGTCAAGGAGGTAGTCTCTAGGCATGGGGTGCCTACTTCTATTATATCTGATCGCGATGCGCGATTCACTTCTCATTTTTGGACTACTCTCCAAAACGCTTTGGGAACTCGCCTAGATATGAGCAAAGCCTATCACCCACAGACGGATGGACAGAGTGAACGTACCATCCAAACATTGGAAGATCTGCTACGAGCGTGCGTGGCGGATTTTGGCAACAGTTGGGATAAGCACTTGCCTTTGATTGAATTCTCGTATAACAACAGTTACCCCACTTCAATACAGTGTGCACCTTTAGAGGCACTTTATGGACGCAAGTGTAGGTATCCCATCCGCTGGACTGAAGTTGGGGATAGCCAGCTAACAGGTCCCGGACTTGTGCACGAAACTTCTGAGGAGATAGTGCAAATCAGAAATCGGATGGCTGCTGCT
Source organism: Ambrosia trifida (assembly GCA_028751855.1). NCBI lineage: Eukaryota > Viridiplantae > Streptophyta > Magnoliopsida > Asterales > Asteraceae > Ambrosia > Ambrosia trifida. The sequence continues at coordinate 116,579,627 of CM054129.1, forward strand.
CGTGATCGACAGAAAAGTTACGCTGATAAGCGTAGGAAACCTTTGGAGTTCCAGGTTGGGGACAAGGTCCTATTGAAGGTGTCACCTTGGAAGGGGGTGATACGCTTTGGAAAACGGGGAAAAATTGAACCCACGATACGTTGGACCATTCGAGATTGTCGAAAGGATTGGTCCGGTAGCTTACAAGTTAAGCTTGCCTGATGAACTCAGTGGAGTGCACAACGTATTCCACGTATCAAACTTAAAGAAATGCTTATCGGATACAACACTGGTTGGCATGGACTGGTTGTCCAAGCATCCCGCTGAAATTCTCTGTCGGGAGAAGATTGTTCGTGTCCCCCTCCCAGGTGGAGAACTTTTATCTATACAGGGTAATCATGGTGGTGCCATGGTGGGCATCATCTCTTCTTGAAAGCCCGGAAGTGTATTCGTAAGGGCTATCCAGCCATTTTGGCTAACATATGTGACACTCGAGCTGAAACTGAAACTAAGATTGACTCCTTGTGTGAGTCGGGTTTTGCTAGTTCGCAAACTGTGTCCTTGATGAACTAAACCAACTCTATCATCTGTAAGTCCTTCACATACCGAATGAGTTGCCGGGTTATGGCAAGCGGGTTATTAGTTGATAGCTCTATTAGGTCTTACAAACCTCACACCGGCTCGGGGAGTGCGGGAGTGAACTATAACTTAACAGATTTTATCATTGTTGATAGGCAATGATGTAAGGCACGTAGCTCACATTTGTGACTACACGTACATCAGCAGTTCGGTATATCGGTGTTAGTTATCATGAATGGGTTAGCTACCCTTGACATGCGATGAACTAGTGTTTACACGGTTGTTGGAACCAACTCAATTACTTGTTTACGTGGTTTTGGAAACCAGCGCAGTTACATACTCATTTACTTTACTTAGTGAACTCACCAACATTGTTTGTTGACCCACGATTTACATGCTTTTGCAGGTAGTTAGCTTCCGGTGCCAGGATTAGAAAGCACTGCACACTTCACTGCATTTGGGGTCTTGGGCATACATCTAAATTACATATTATGCTTTTACATTTTCTTTCATATGATTTTAATTTGGGCGCGTTGTTTTGCGCATGGTTTTAAAAGGGTTAAATTCGGTTTACGCTTCCGCAGCTTAACCTAACTTGGTTTTTGAAAACGAACTAAATGGTTTGGGCATTTAGAGTTCGTTCATATGACTTATGGCTATGGGATCCTGGTATGTCATGCGCCTCGCGGTATAAACCCCGCAGTGGAAATTTGATGGTGTGATAGTGCCGTAAGTTAAAAGTGGAGAACGAGATTGGTTTTATTATGTTACAGGAGTCATAATTTGAGTCGTTAGAAGGTGTTGATGTTAGTAGATTTTGGGGTTCGAATGAATACAAGTTTGATTATGTGGATGCTACGGGTCGCTCCGGGGGTCTCATTTCATTCTGGAATCCGAAGCTGTTTGTCAAAGCCGCAGTTAGAAAGGAAAGGAACATTTTGGCTGTTTCTGGTCACTTGAAAAGCAATGGGAAAAGGGTTACTTTTTTGAATATCTACTACCCACAAAGAATACAAGACAAGAGAGAGGTATGAGAGCTTTTGAAGTCTATGATTTCGGTAGATGGTGGTTTATGGATTGTAGGGGGTGATTTTAATTGTGTGAGAGATCGTGAAGAGCAACGGAATTCAAAGTTCGATATGGTGTCGTCGAACGAGTTTAACGATTTCTTGGAATTTTCAGGTTTGTTCGAGTATGGGCTTAAGGGCCATAAATTCACTTATTTGGTTGGAGATAAGCTTAGTCGAATAGATAGAATTTTCGTTGATTGGTCGTTTTTTAATGAGTGGCCGAACGCGGAGTACCGGGTTTTGGATCGGGATGGTTCGGATCACTGCCCGCTTTTGTTGAAAATTGAATCCCAAAACTTTGGAGCCAAACCATTTAAGTTTTTCAATTCTTGGTTCAAAAGAGATGGTTTTGATGAGTTAGTTAAGAGCTCGTTGATCAACGCAGATTTTGTTGGAGATCTAGATTTGATCTTGATGCAGAAGTTTAGATTGCTTAGAGCAAAAATTAAAGTATGGAAAGAGGAGGTGATGGCCGTTGAATATGAGGAGGAGAAATGTGTCAAGAAGGAGGTTATCGATTTGGGGATAATATTGGAATCAAGGGATTTGAATGATGAGGAGGTGTGGGTTCTTGAGGAGGCGAAAAGGCGTCTGAAACAATTGGAGTATTTCAAGATCAAGGATTTGAAACAAAAGTCTAGAGTGCGGTGGGCGAAAGAGGGTGACGAAAATTCTAGATTTTTTTCACGGGTCGATAAATAATAGAAGAGTTTCGAATGGTATCACGGGTTCGTCTATAGATGGGGAGTGGGTTAACAAGCCTAAAGAGATCAAAAAGGAGGTTTTGCGGTTTTATAAAAACCAAGTTCGTTGAAGAGTTCCCTGTTAGACCGAAGCTCAATTGTTATGGTTTGAAGGTTATTAGTGAGGAGAATGCGGATTTTATTACTCGGCCATTTTTGGAGAAAGAAATTAAAGAAGCGGTTTTTCAATGTGGTAGTGATAAAGCTCCTGGCCCCGACGGTTTCAATTTTCAGTTTATCAAGAGGTATTGGGATTTATTTTCTAATGATTTTGTTGGAATAATGAGGCATTTTGCAGAAACAGGGAATATTAATCGTGGTGTGGCCTCCTCTTTTATTACGTTTATTCCTAAAGTGAAAGACCCAGTCAATTTAGGGGAGTATCGCCCTATTAACTTGATAGGGGTGGTGAGCAAGGTGATTTCCAAAGTTCTGGCGAATCAGTTGAAGACGGTTATGGATAGTGTTACTAATGAGAATCAATCGGCATTTGTGGCGGGAAGGTATATTTTAGATGGCCCGTTACTTACTAGCGAAGTGCTTTCATAGGCTAAAAAGAGCGGGATCGAGTTGTTTTTGTTTAAGATAGATTTTGAAAAAGCCTACGATAATGTGAATTGGGCTTTTTTGATTTCGGTTATGAGACAGATGAATTTTCCGGATATTTGGTGTGGGTGGATTGAAGGTATTTTGAAGTCAGCTCGGTCTTCGGTTTTAGTCAACGGGTCTCCGACTTTTGAGTTCAGCTGTGGGAAGGGTATACGACAGGGGGATCCTATTTCGCCATTCCTGTTTATTATGGTTATGGAAGTTCTCTCGGGAATGATTAAAAAGGCTTGTGATGTTGGAGTTTTCTGTGGGGTCGTTCTTCCTAATGGTGATCCGGTTATATCTCATTTATTATATGCTGACGATGCAATGGTGATGGGAGAGTGGTCGGATGATAATTTTGGTTGTTTAAGACGCATGTTGCGAATCTTCCATATGTGTTCGGGGCTCAGGATTAATATTCACAAGTCTACGCTTTACGGAGTGGGAAAGAGTGTAGAAGAGGTGAGTATTAAGGTGAGTGGGATAGGTTGTAGGGCAGGGGCTACGCCTTTTATTTATCTTGGGATTCAGGTCGGCGCAAATATGAGCAAGATCAGTAATTGGGAGCCGGTGGTAAAAGTTTTCAAAAGTAGGTTGTCTAGTTGGAAAGCGAAGGTGTTGTCGATTGGGGGTAGGCTGACGTTTATCAAGTCGGTTTTGGATAGTTTACCATCCTATTATTTTTCTTTGTTTAAGGCGTCAGTTGGAGTTATTAATATTCTGGAAGGGTTGATCAAAAGGTTTCTATGGGGAGGTAATGAGGATTATAGAAAAGTTCATTGGGTGGGTTGGGACATTGTTACTAGGCCTATTAAACAAGGGGTTTGGGAATTCGGAAATTAAATGATTGTAACAATGCTTTTTTTATTAAATGGCTGTGGCGATATCGGCATGAAAGTCAGTCGATGTGGAGAAGAGTGGTAGAAGCTATTCACGGGTCAAAGAGGAAGTGGGAGTCTTTTCCTCATAGTTCGAGATTCACTGGTACGTGAACAAAGTTGGTAAATAGTGGAGTTCGTTTAAAGGTGGGAGGTGTGAGTAGTGTTGATATGATCCGGGGGCGAGTCGAAAACGGTGTGGATATTAGATTTTGGATTGATCCTTGGGTCGCCCAGATGCCGTTAAAATGTTTGTTTCCAAACCTTTATCGATTGGAGCGGGATAAGTGGTGCAAGGTATGTGATCGGATTAGGAGAGGTGATCGTGGCAGGGGTGTGCAATGGAGTTGGAAGAGGCAGCCCACATCGGTAGTTGAAGCCCAACAGGTGAGCGATTGTGCAAGTTTGCTTGAGATGCAATCGCTCGGAGGTGATCGGGATAGGTGGAGTTGGAATAATAGCCCGGACAACTTATTTTCGATTAGTGAGGTAAAGAGATGGATGGTTACTGTTCGGCCTAGCGACATCTCTGAGGTATACAAATGGTGTAAATGGTTACCGATTAAATGTAATGTATTCATGTGGAGGATGTTAATGGATAGGATACCGACAAAAAAGGCGTTACTGAGAAGGAATATTAACTGTGGGGCTAGTGTTTGCAATTTCTGTGAAGACCAGGAGGAAAGTGTAGATCATTTATTGACAGCTTGTATGGTGGCGAATGGAGTTCGGAACGAGATTGTTAGATGGGTTAATATTCCATCTTTTTATTTCTTTCCAGTGAATGATATTTTGCAGATTCATTTGTACTCTAAATGGTCGGGAGTTAAGAGATTGGCGTTACACGGTATTCTGGTTTTAACGTGTTGGCGTATCTGGAAGGTAAGGGATGAGAAGATTTTCAAAGACACTAGCCGGAATGTGGTTGACATTATTTCGGATATAAAAGTGTTGGATTATATTTGGTTTTCGAATAGGTTTAAAAAGGGTACGGTGGGTTGGCAGGATTGGAAAAATTTTAATTTTGATGTGATGTAACTTTTTTGGTGAGGGTATCTCCGCCTTGGAGATTTCCCGTCGTTTTGTTTTGTGGTTAATGAAATTTGCTTTAAAAAAAACAATTTTTAAGATATGAATAGGGTAGGACTAAACCTATCATTAGGGGTTCACTGAAAAAAAATTCATTTCACTACTTCAGTGATTTCTACTAATTGTGTAGTGTTATATCACTTCACTAAGTGTTTTGGAGGCAACACTTTACTAATTTTTTACCCAACAATCAATTATTTTCACACATAATAATAATAATATATATTACCCTTTCCCACTCTCTCTCCTCCCTCTCTCTCTAGAACTCACCATCTCGAAGGATAGTTTTGCAAAACTATAGTTGATAATATATTATTATAAATATATATTTTACCTTTTGGTTGAACTCAACATCTCTCTAGAATTCATCATATCCTATCTCTCTTTAGAACTCACCATCTCAAGGAGAGGATGAAAAGAAAATATCAACGAGAAGATGAAGAGAAAATCTTTGAATATTTATTATCTACAATTTTAATATTGCAATATATGTTTGTGTGTTAGTGATTTGAAAGTTTTGAGCTTGAAGGTATCAAGGAGAGGATGAAAAGAAAATATCAGAGAGAGAGTCAGTGAAGAATCTGTTAACTAGAACCAGAAAACGGTCCATGAATCCATTACAAGCACCATCGACGGCGGTGTTACCGTGCTGGTAATGGGATACCCGTGACCAAATCTGGTGGTGCCATGCCCCCCTTATATTTTGAATGAACTACAAGTTTTGTCATTTATGTTTATATATGATTACAAAGCGTGTCCTATATGTTTAAAATTGATTGGTTATGTATTTTATGTTTCAAAATCATACAAGTTTTGTCCTTTGATGCTAACCTGGTTAAATGTTTTCGTTAAGTTGTGTCATATGCAAGCCACATGAGGGGGTAGTATTGTAATTTTAATCTTATTCTCTTTCTCATTCTCATTCTCACCTCTCCCACTTACCACCACCATCGACAGCAAGCCACCTGTTGCCACCGCCATCGCCACCATGACTATCAACACCACCTCCTGTCGTCGCCTTCCACCACCTTCCACCGCCATCCACCACCTGTTACTAGGCCACCGCACCCACCTATTACCAAACCAAAATGACTCTTTTGCATACTACACTATCAGATTAAAAACCAACATACCAAACCTAACATTGTGATGGTTGGCGACGGTGAGGAAGATGGCGGGATGGTGGTCAGTTGACGAATCCCATGAATCAAACCCCAAATCTACGAATAGCTGACTGAAATCAACAAAATCGTCCAAACCCGAAATCATCAGTTGACGAACCCCATCAACCAAACCCCAAATCGTCCGGTAAGCCGGTGTTATGTATTTATTTTTCAATCTATTCATTGTAGTTACTTTCTCTTTCTTTGTTTATTCATTATCTTGTATAATCAAACTATGTTAATTATATTATATATAATATACCGTAGGCTTTAAATAGTCAAGTTTAATTTTTTTCATTTTTGCCACTTTTTTTGTTTTTTTTTTTTTGCTTTTTTTGTTAACTTTTTTTTTTCTCATTTTGACCACCAAATTTTTTGTTAAGTTTTTTCCCTCATTTTGGCCACATAATGTTTTTTTTTACTTTTTGTTTAAGTTTTTTTTTTCCCGTTTTGACCACTAACTTTTTTATTAAGTTTTTTTTTCACGTTTTAGCCACCAACTTTTTTATTAAGTTTTTTTTTTCATTTTGGCCCCATATTTTTTATTGCTTTTTTTGTTAACTTTTTTTTTTCTCATTTTAACCACCAAATTTTTTGTTAAGTTTTTTTTCTTCATTTTGGCCACACAATGTTTTTTTTACTTTTTGTTTAAGGTTTTTTTCCCGTTTTGGCCACCAACTTTTTTATTAAGTTTTTTTTTTCATTTTGGCCCCGCGTTTTTTACCGATTTCGCACGGGTTCGGTTTTTGTCCGTTTATTATCTATATATTTAACGACCACGAAATTAATAGCTGCTTCACTCTAACGTACGCAGCCGGCCACCGACCACATCTACCGTGCGCCATCTCCAACATGTTCCGCGGACCGCGGGAGATTCCTGGTATTCTCCGCGTAGCTGCTGCCACTTTTGTATTTTCTCATTGTCCAAGGTTAGTCTCTATGCCTTTGTCGGTTACCAAAATCCGTATTAACGGGTCATGTAAAAAACGCGCAACGCACATATTAATTAATACACCTAGTTGCAAATAAAAAATCAACTTATTACAAATAAACTTTAGAAAAAATATTAGGAAGCATAAAATAACCTAAACAAAAATTAAAACTTTGTCGGTCTCAACTATCAATTGCAAACAAAAATAAAAAAGTAAAATAAAATCGACTCGCTAGTGGTCTCAATCAAATACTCTCATCGTCTCAATTTAAATGTACATCTTTCCTGTGGAAGGGAGATCCACCTTGCGGATCAGCAGATTTGCTTGTCTTTGGGTGGGCGGGGAGAAAACACGCTTGTGTTGATTTAACAGGAGTATCCCCTCTAGCTGGTTTGAGAGAATAGGTTTATAGCAGGGCATGCGGTTCGAAAAGTAGATACGAAGAAAGTGGAAAAACATGCTAAAGCCTGTGAAGATAACCATCACGCCTTCGTCCTCCTGACTTTTGATATCTTTGGGTCTCTAGCACTAGAAGTTATCCGTTTTTAACCAGGGTCCAACGGGTTATACAAAGTAATGTCTCGACTACTGGGGTGGGGGTGGGGGGGGGGGGGGGGGTGGAGAGAGTTTGTTTTCAGTAAACTAGGGTCCACCATACAGAAAAGGGTGGCAGCGCAACTTGTTGCCCGTCTGCCTATGCCTATTATCTTGATGTAATTTTCGCTTTTATCAAATGAAATTGCATATTTAAAAAACATTTGTTTAAAGCATTTTTATTTTAAAATTCCCAGTTAAATTTATCACTCTTTTTATTGTTTAAGTTTTTACCACGGTTTTTTAGTGAAGTGTTCAAATTTTAATGTTATTTTTATTGCATTTTCTTCTGCAGTATTTAACTCAATCCATAGTTTTTATTTTATTTTATTTTATTGACGTGACGTTATTGTGAGATGTTACAAAATTGTTACCTTGTAACTTGTAAGACTTGAAATCCTTTTATACGATGAATGTACATGATAATATTGTGAATTATATTAGCCAATACGATTTAATCTATAAGTTAAATGGTATGATCTAGTCGTGAAAGTGAAAGAAGATAAATAAAAATGGCTGCCGGTATGTTTCTTGCAATTACATACATGCTTATCCATTGATAGGTGGTTGACAATATTTGAAAAACCCAATTGGTTAGTTTTTATAGTTAGTAAGCCACCCTCATCAATCCATTTTCGTGGGTTTGGGTTTTGGATAACACTGAATGTGTACCCATTCAAAGCTTTAAGAAACCAATTGGTGTAAAAATTTTTATAAAGATACTATACAAAGGAACTTAACATATAAAAGATTAAAAAGACTTAGAGCGCGACACATGACACTAACGAAAATGTTATTTTTGTCCATCATCAAATAATCACGCAAGTTATACCTAACCAAATAATCAAGCAAGTTATACCTAATAATCACAATCACACAAGTTATCAACCCAACATTTAAAAAAAAAAAAAAAAAAACTATAGCAATAAGGTATGCAAATTAGAGAGGATAAAATATTTGTTTTTATGGTGTATTTTTTTTTTTCTAAATAATGTAGTATGAAAACGTTATGTACGTTTAAAAAATAAGGGTGGAAGTTGAAAAAAGTCGACACTTGTAGACTATACCTATTTTATCTTCTTTACTTCTAATTCCCCTAAGTTTTATATTCAATCGATTCATTAAATCATATGCCCAAAATCCTTCTTATTCCTTATGTTAATATAATTTTTACATAATAATTTCTCAAAAAAATTAGCTTTAATAAGCATTTTTTTTTTTTGTCGTAACTTGACAGTCAAAACATCTTCTAATGAATTTTACTAGTTTGTCTACAACCATATTTCCAGATTGGGAAGATGAGTAACATCCTAAGTCTAAAAACTCGAACCCAATGAGAATAACTGAAACATAAGGGATAGAGCCTAGAGGTGAACAAATCGGTTTTTTTTGAGGAACTGGTTCCGGTTTGGAACCGGTCCGCTATAGTGTCGGTTCCGTTCGGAACCGGTTCCGGTTCCGTCCGGTTTCGGTCCCGGTTCCGTCAGTTTCAAAAGACCGGTTTTTAAGACCGGTTTTCGATTCGGTTTGGTTCCGGTTTCGGTTCTTGCGTGCACAATTAAAAAAAATAAGCCGATGGCAAAAAAAATAAACATAAAATTACGACTTTTGTTATTTTTTTTAGTATTTCGAAACAAGAAACATGGAAAATGAAATTAAAACTTTCTACAACGTACTTTTTTTTCGCCATTCGACATAAGACACAAGTCGAAATAACCATTTTCGCCAAAAAGTTCAGCGTTTCGTGTCGTCTCGAAAATTTAAACAACGGTATGCTCGTTTTTGGAACCGGTTTGGGATGGGTTTGAAAATGAAGCCACGAAATGATGTAATAAAAGCAAAGCGAACACGATATTAAGTGTATACGATAGCGGTTTTTGCGTTTTCGGGTTGTTTCTTTTTGCGTTTTTGAGTGTTGTGATCAACCAAAACATCCAAAACCTATTTATACTAAACAATGGTGGCAAAATGGTGATTTTGGGTGAAAAAACGGCTAGTTAACGTCTATAAACGAACCCAACGATCAAAAAAATGAATTTGGCCTATTCTAACGGTGGAACCGGTTCTGGGACCGGTTCTTGAGATCGGTTCCGGTTCCGAACCGTTTTTGGCTAAAATAGTGGAACCGGTGCTGGAACCGGCGGTTCCTAGAGGAACCGGAACTAGGGATGAGCATACAAGGCCGAATACCGATCCCGTCCCATCCCGATCCCGATACCGTACCGAACCGATACCGAACCGAGGGGTTTCGGGATCGGTATCGGTACCCATATTTATGGATTTTCGGTTTCGGTATTATCGGTATCGGTACGGGATCGGTATGGTATCGGTATTTTAAGGTAAAATACCGATACCATACCGGTACCGTACCGATACCAAACCGATACCGTACCGTATGTGTTCGGTACCGATATCGGTATTGGTTTTTTGGACTTTTCGGTATCGGTATTGTCGGGATCGGTATCGGTTCGGTACCGATACCGTCCCGAGCTCATCTCTAACCGGAACCGGTTCCACTGTATACCGGTTTGAAACCGGAACCGGTTCCGGTTCTAGAACCGGGTTTTTTGTTCACCTATAATAAGGGACAACTGACGAGTATTCTAGTACTGTTTAAAAAAGTTTGTGGGTTCGGATATGAGTATGGTATTGAAAGTGTTACACGAGCCGTTTACCCAAACCATAAAAAAAAACTAGTTTAATTTTTATATGTCACTGATGACCTTTGGGCTTTGTCTAGCAATGTTTCAGTTGAATATGTTCATTATGTAGAAAATGGACATTTTATATTGAAACAAATAGTATCCTACTTTATATGAATCGCATCAACTATTTTTTATCAAGTGTATCAAAGATAAGATGTAAGACAAAAATAAAATATAGAATCGTGATAAAATCCCTCAAAACTTGCTGCAAGATGATTGATGCAAGGATGGTGGACATCAATTCAACTTATCATTTTTTTTTTTATTTTCAAATAATTATTACAAATCTACGATATATTTTGATCAATCTATATTATTTTAATTATTCTAATACACAAGTGATGCACTTGTAGGTCACCAAGATCGATTTTGATAGCATGGTGGACTAGATTTTGCATCAATAGATCTTAGAGAAAAAACAAAAAAATTATATACATAAAAAATCAAAAGGAGAATTTATAAATGTAACTTATTTCATATAAAGTAATATTTTGATTTAATAAAGTCGTCTAGGCCGGGCAGGCCGTATGAGTTCTGTATATAGATATTTGCTGTCTTGACTGTCGAATAATGGTCCTAGAGACCATATGCTCATGACATCTTCTATTAAGTTTTCTATATGTCAACATCCAAACGCCCGGATTAGGAAGACAAGAAACAACCCAACACAACCGTTATGATCACTTCCAACCAAAATAATTGATGAGGTATGATGTAGTTCGGTTAAACCGGTCAACACTCAATATTACATAACCCTAGTTTAATAATAACTGACAAATATTATGAGAAAACGCACATAACGCTACATAACAAATCTTCCACATATTCTGGAGGATTCTCATTAAAGGTGGTATCTCACACTTTTATACTTCTCCACCGATACTCATTCTTACACCGAAAGGTAGTCACAGTCTCACATAAACAACCCCAACCCTATTTTTCAGTCAGCCAGGTTACGATTACGAGGTCATTGGAGCAACAAAAGTCCGGATTCATCCCAGAAGATCATACCATCCAGGTACATGTTTCTTCAATAATCTTATTCATCGCAATTCTATAGAGTTTCGATACACTTCTAATAAACTCTAACAATAAAAGTTTCCTTATCCGATACAACCATATCCAGAATTGTCCTTTTCATCAAATACACAAAATATTAACACATTAATCATTTTAGTAATCATATTCGATTATTTTCCATCCTTGATTGTATAATTTCCACGTAGGCAGTGGCGGAACCAAAACTTTTCAACTGGAGGGTCGTAGTAGAATTTTCATAATTAACTTTTTTTTTTTGAATTTGTTAGGTAGATATTTCTATTTTTTATAATTACGTTTTCTTTTGAATACTTATTTCTATTTTCTAATCAAATTAAATGACAAATTGTTAAAAGTATGTAAAAAGTAATTATTAAATAATTAAAAAATCTTAAATTCATGCATAATTTTGTTTTTAACAATTTGTAAGTAGTAAATAAATAATCACTTTGAAAGTTGAGAAGGTAGCAGTAAATTAGAAAAAAGTAAAAGTAACTTTCTCTGACTCTAGTCTAAACCTATTAAGTATTAAAAATTTTTATTAACCAACAAGCCTTATGGTTCTCTTTGTTTCTTACTTTATATCTCCATCTCTTCAAGAAAGTTTTTCAAGTTTCAGAGGTCACCGGCGACTTGCCGGAGAAGTTCAAATCTTGCTATTTTTTCTTTTTTTTTTTCATCAATCTAATTGGTCTACGTGATATATTTGAAGGGTTCAACTATGAAAAAGCTTCTCTTCAAGATGAGCTTGCTACCAAAGGGTTCGGCCGCCGGAGGGTCAACTGACCCCCTTGACCCTCCCGTGGTTCCGCCGCTGCACGTAGGCATAGAGTCAGATTCATAATAAATAAACTTTTATAGTTTTATTTTATTTATTTTTTTTTTTTTGAACGTTTTTATAAATTCGATTAAAATAAATTCGATTTTATTTTATATTTAAAGCTAAAAATTAGCACAAGAAAGTCATGACAGCCGTCAGCCAACAAGGCAAGCGGACGTGAGGGCAAGATCTATAGCCGATACATAAGGACTTTGTCAGCTTATTTTTCAAACACAGTCCTTCATCTTTCACATTACTTCAATTATAGTCCCTCAACTCGTAAAAAAGTCTTTCAGTTTCAACTATCATTGTATATTCGTGGACACAACACACGAGTATGCTTCTAACATTATATATATAACCATCCTTCCATCCCTCCATTGTTCTCTTCATCTTTTTATTTAAATCAACTGTTTGTATCATATATATAATAAGTTTTTAGAACGAAAAAAGGTTTTGTTCTACTGTAATTTACTTATTTAGTGTTTTTCTTTTATCTTTATCTTTTTTGCTTATGTGTGATCCCTATCAGGTGTCAGTGGCGAATTCAGAAATAATTTTCAGGGTTCCTTTCGTAGATTTTCACTAGTTTTTCATCTTTTCCACTAAAATTTTATTATTTTTTTTCCAAACCCCCTCTGGATCCGCCACTGTCGGGTGTTGCTATAGATACACCATGATGCTATCCGGACACTACATGAACTGCATGGGCCGTATGATAGGGAGAAAATTTTAGTATGGGTTGTATGATTTTTTTCTATATGGGTCACATTATACGGGCCGTATATGATTGGGCACACCATGTCACCCGCATAAAAACATTATGGCCCGTATGGCTATATGTCCATTTTCGACCTCTCATGCATGCATATTATGACATGTTACACGACCTTTGTGACTATTTTCGATATCTAATATGTCACGTGTGACACGTTAGTGGTGTTTGGATAGCGTTTCACTAGTGTTTGTGTAGAGTGAGTGAGTGACTCAATTTTATATGTGTTTGTTTGTTGTGTGTTGTTAATTTTTGAAGGTTTGAATACTCCAGGTTAGCGAAGAGGCGAGAAAATGAGTGGAGCTGTGCTTGTGGCGATTGCTGCCTCCATTGGCAACATGATTCAGGGATGGGATAATGCTTGTATTGCGGGTAAAGTTTTTAAACGCGTAGTGTTAAACAACCATGGCACATTATATGTACACCACCCCTCATATAGGTGGTGTTATAAGGTGCGAATATGGGTCATACGGGTTGTATGACCCTTATGAGAGGGTGTTCACCCATCTATACGACCAGTATGACCTGTATTGAGTGACAGGCGCCATGATGTCATGATTGATAATTGTTGTTTTATTTGATTTAGGGGCTGTTTTATACATAAAGAAAGAGTTCAACTTACAAAGTGAACCAACCATTGAAGGTCTAATTGTGGCTATGTCACTCATTGGTGCAACTTTGGTTACAACCTGCTCAGGTGCAGTATCAGACTGGCTTGGCCGACGGCCCATGCTCATTATGTCATCGGTTCTATATTTCGTTGGTGGGCTAGTGATGCTATGGTCACCCAATGTTTACATCCTTCTGTTGGGTAGACTATTAGACGGTTTAGGGATCGGTCTTGCAGTTACTCTAGTTCCTGTTTATATATCAGAAACATCACCTCCTGAAATCAGGGGTTCGCTTAATACTTTACCGCAGTTCATGGGGTCGGGTGGGATGTTTCTTTCATACTGTATGGTTTTTGGTATGTCGTTGATGGAGTCGCCGAATTGGAGGTTGATGCTTGGTGTTCTCTCAATCCCATCGCTTATTTACTTTGTTTTTACGATCTGTTTCTTGCCCGAGTCTCCAAGATGGCTTGTCAGTAAAGGAAGAATGCTCGAGGCGAAACATACTTTGCAGAGATTACGTGGTAGAGATGATGTGGCAGGCGAGATGGCGTTACTGGTTGAAGGACTTGGAGTAGGGGGAGAGACATCCTTAGAAGAGTACATAATTGGCGGTCCTATACACGACGTCGAAGAAGCTGGTAAAATTAACTTGTATGGTCATGAAGAAGGCGCATCTTTGATTGCTCGACCGATTGAATCGCGCCAAGGAAGCGCTAATTACCAAAATGCCCCTCTTGTGGACCCGCTCGTGACCCTTTTCAGCAGTGTCCATGAAAAGCTTCCGGATGGCGTTGGCAGCAAAGGAAGCGCCTTTTTCCCACGTTTTGGGAGCATGTTTAGTGACACTGGAAATCCTATCAAACACGAAGATTGGGACGAAGAGAGCGTTGGTGGTAAAGAAGGCGACGATTATCAATCTGATCATGCTGCAGGACATGATTCGGATGATAACTTGCACGCTCCATTAATTTCTCGCCAAACTACGACTTTCGAAAAAGATATTACGAATAGTAATGGAGAACAATTGAGTAGCACAGACATTGGAGGTGGTTGGCAGCTTGCTTGGAAATGGTCAACAAAAGATGGTCAAGATAAAAAGGAAGGTGAGTTTGAAAGAATCTATTTGCACCAAGAGATCGGTGCGGATCTGCCTGCTGATGGCGAGTCCATCCAGGCTGCAGCTCTGGTTAGCCATCCTGCACTATATTCCAAGGATCTTACAGACCAGCATCCGGTCGGGCCAGCCATGGTTCACCCAGCCAAAGCAACACAAGGTCCAAGTTGGTCTGATCTTTTTGAGCCAGGGGTCAAACATGCATTATTTGTTGGGATTGGTCTTCAAATACTTCAACAGGTAACAAGATTTGAACTTTTTGGCTAAACTTATTTGGGTCAAGTTGACCAGAACCGTTTGTGATATTTTCTTGATTTCTTGAACAGTTTTCTGGAATTGGTGGAGTTCTTTACTACACGCCGCAGATACTTGAAGAAGCAGGCGTTGGTGTTCTTTTATCAAATCTCGGCATTAGTTCAACTTCTTCGTCTCTTCTCATTAGTAACCTTACAACTTTGTTGATGCTCCCTTGTATTGCTGTCGCCATGCGACTCATGGATATCTCAGGAAGAAGGTAAAAATTTGCGTTAAACTGTTTCTAACTTGTTTAAACCAAAAACAGGGCGACAAAAGTTTCAAAATTTCGATCATAGGTAACCAAATTTCAGAAATTTGGTTATAAGAAATCGGGCCTGGGCTACGTTATAAAAATAAATAATGAAACAACAGCGGACATGTTACTATGGTTAGTAACTTTGACAGTTCGACACTGAAACCGTTTAAGAGGGTGTTTGGGATTGATTTTTCAAAACAGCTTCTGCGTTTTAGAAAAGCACTGCGTTTTAGAAAAGCAGGGGTGGAGCTGCTTGGTTATTGCGTTTTGGTGGCCTAAGAATTCATTTCAAAACTCAACCCCAAACACTAAAAATTGATTATTTGCGTTTTCAAAACGCAATAATCTAAAAATCCCTTTCAAAACGCAACCCCAAACACCCCCTAACTCAGATGATTATCCATTACCTTAATTAAAATCTATAATCTTTGATAGTTCTTTTCTGTGGTAAAAGGGTTGGCTATAAAATTTTTCCTGATTAGTTTTTGCATTATTTTGGGCATCAAATACGACTGAAATGACGGTTATACCCTTTTCGTGATATTGCAGGACGCTGCTGCTGTCTACGATTCCTGTATTGATCTTAAGCCTCATAGTTTTGGTTATAGGAGGTTTAGTAAACTTTGGTAGTGTTACAAATGCAGCTATGGCAACTGCTAGTGTTATCGTCTACTTTTGTTGTTTCGTTATGGGATTTGGTCCAATTCCAAACATACTATGTTCAGAAATTTTCCCAACCCGAGTTCGTGGCATCTGCATCGCCATTTGTGCCCTCACATTCTGGATTTGTGACATCATTGTTACCTATTCTCTGCCCCTGCTGCTTACCTCTGTTGGTCTGACGGGTGTGTTTGCCTTTTACGCGATGGTATGCATCATATCGTGGGTGTTTGTTTTCTTGAAAGTGCCAGAAACGAAAGGAATGCCTCTGGAAGTGATTACTGAGTTCTTCTCAGTTGGTGCCAAACATGTTGCTGCAGCAAAGAACAACTGACTCAAAGGTTTAGGAGTGTGTTTTTGTTATTATTATACTATTAACTTTTTGGATTGGTTGAGATTTTGTTTGTGCTTTGAAACATGGAATTTCAATATCATTACGTCGTTATTATTATATCGAATTGACTCAATTCTTATGTGGTTTAACCGTTTAAGTAAGCACCAATAATCTATAACAGGCGTTCATGGGAATGAACTGAATCTTCGAAACAGATACAAAAAACACTAAACTAATGGCGGGAATATACCTGAAATGGGAGAAATAACAGACTCTTGTACATATTTACCTGCGTTATATGGATCCGCGACCCATACAAACTCGCTCATATTAGGGGACTCAACAAACGCCATTGTAAACTCTCCCACCTTCTCTACCATGCCCCTTTTCCCGGCTCGTAGCACCAAACGATTGCTTCGACTGTAAGAAAATATGCCATTTGACAAATGCACAATGTCTCCAGGTTTAAACGCGTCACACTCGTCATTCCATAGTTGAAAGTGAACTGATGCAGACTCGTCTGCCACCAATGCCAAACATGTCTTGTTCTGACCGCCTCCTTCCGACGTTATTGTTCCTTTCTCCAAAACTATGAACTGTGTGTTTATGTTGTTTCGTGCTGATGGCGCGATCTCTTTCAACAAAAGCATGCTTGATACTTGTATGCTGTAACAAGCCAAGAAACTGTTTCTAGTTAGCTGAACATCTTAAAACTTCATCCTAGAGATGGTTGTTAATCCAATGAAACATTATTTGTTAGCCACATAATAATAAGTTTAGGTGTTATTTCGTTGGATATTTTGTAACTGTCTGCAGTTCATACCAACTAATATTGTTCGTTTTTTCAAACGTTACAAATTTGATTTTTTATTGTTCGAGTGGAAACTTTCCAAAAGGTCACCCATAATAGATTTGCTCTAGTAAGCACGTTTGACAATGGAGTTCCTTGGGATGAGATATTTTGGCCGAATATCGGTACCGACCGAACACCAACGGTATTGGTACTGGTATTTTAATAATTTTGGTTTCAATATTTTTAATGATACCAGCACTGTACCGGTACCTAACGACCATAATCCGTAAGTTCGGTACCATTATCATACCGATCTCATCCCTAGAAATTCTCCCCTTGTTCACAATAAGACCGTCTGTTTTGGGCCGCGAGCGAGGTTTCAGCCCGGTGCTCACCCTAGCCACAACAGCCCCACGCGAACAACCCTGGCGCGAGCACAGGCGATGGCGGTCACGTGCGTTAACACAAGAAAGTGACATTTGGTCGCGCCGTTACTCACCCCAGCCACAACGGGTCAAGTGACCGTGTTACTTGAGAGTCAAGTGTGGTGGCTCGCGCCTGCTCGCTAGTGGCCCACAACGATAGTGTAACATATTCAAAAATCAAAATGCGTTGGTGATATTAATACAAAATCAACATCAGAATAAGTTGGATAGAAAGAAACAGAGTTACCTCATACCTGTATCTGCACAGATGAAAGTAACGATGGTTTGGAACAAGTCTTCACCTTTATCTAGGGTTCAACAATAATTTATATACATACATATATTGTGCACATAAACAACCACATGGTTGTACCGTACAACCCCATTAAGCGTTCAGGGTCAGTCTTTAACGACGACCCTGTTGACCCACAAGATCAACGGAATCTAATCAAAATCTTCATTTCTAATTTGTAAAAGAGATCGAAAGCTTCAGTTTTTATAATAATAATAAAAAAAATCAAGAAAATGGGAAGATGGTCTTGTGATTTGAGATATCTTCTCATACTTGTTGCAATTGCATTCATTTACACACAGGTTGGTGATCTTTCTTCCAATTAGAGTCATTTTGTTGTGTAATTTGATTGAATTTTGATCTTTTTTTATCCAATTGCTATTATCAGTTTATATAGTCTTGGTTTAATCCAGTTTGAGTATGTTTCTGCATGTTTTTCACATCAGGTGAAGCTGTTTTCTACACAATCTGAGTATGCAGATAGAGTTGCAGATGCTGTAAGTAGATGCTTTTCCTATTCTTTGTTGTTGATTCAAGATGTTAGGATTTTGTAGTTTAGGGATGAGATTGGTATCGTACCGAATAATACTGAAAGCGGGTGCAAGTATAAACTGAATACGGTAATGATTTTGTCGGTTTGGTAAGGCTTTCATTGAAAAAACCGAAACCGAAAACATGAAAAATGAATAGCAGTTAGGTACTGATGGTATTCGGTCGATATTAGTTTGGTATGTACTGGTACTTGGCAAAAAACTCTCTTCCCTATTATGGTTGACAAATTATTCAATTCTAGGTAGTTGAAGGCGCAAGGCGCACATCATAAACAGACCATATTTAGGCTGTTTTAGTCTGGTTCCAGGCATTTTTGGATCTTTCAGAGCAGTTCTAGCTGTTCAGACCGGAATTTGCAGTATTTAGTCTGGTTCCAACCGTTGTTAGGCTAGTTTAGGGCTTGAATTTGGCCTTGATAGATGCAAGGCGGTATGGCTGAGCTGGGCTGCGCCTACTGCCTAGGCTAGTGTTGTGTGAGCCTTTGACGACTATGATTCAGTTAGAGCCTTATGATCTTGTTCTACAAGACTGTAATAGTAATTGCCTTGTTTATGGGGATTAATGAGTATGTTTACCTGTTTATTGTGCAAGTATTTACTGAGTGACTAGATCATGTTCGTAACAGGTGGAAGCTGAAAATCATTGCAGGAGTCAAATGCGGTTACTAATCGATCAAATAGGCACGCATCCGGAAAATATTGTGGGTTTGGAAGGTATTGAATTTGATGCTACACAGTGTATATTGCATAGCGGTGTTATGTATTAATCTGGATTCCTGCATTTATTGATGGTGTTTCAGAGAAAGTAAAACATCAAGAACAGGAGTGTGAACGATTGAGGGCAGTTGTTCAAGATCTTGAAAGTAAGCTGATAATATTATTATAATCATCTTTTTTTTATGGATTTCTATTCTCTGAATAATAAAATGCTTTTTTTTTTAATCAATCTTCAGAGAAAGGTGTTAGAAGTTCGATACAGGATGCACAGGTTAGAAGCTTTATTATATTTCATTTGCAGAGATCACATACTTAATAAATACATGAATATACTTCATCATTTTAGGTGCCAGTGGCGGCTGTTGTGATTATGGCTTGCAACCGTGCTGATTATCTTGAAAGGACCATTAATTCTATCTTAAAGTATGGTCTATGTAAAGAACATTTCATTGTTATGTTTACCATGAGTTGGTTAAACTTTCATTGGCTAATTATAACACTGCTCTTAATGGTTTCCAGATATCATGGTTCTGTTGCGTTCAAGTTTCCGCTTTTTGTGTCACAGGTATATTATTAAACACAGTCGTTGTTGGAAGTGTATTCCAGGATAATCTTTGTATATTAATATTTATATTTTTAGGACGGGTCAAATGCTGACGTTAAAACAAAGGCTATGGGTTATGATCAGCTGACCCACATGCAGGTAAATGTTACTGATATTTATTGCTTAAACAATGATAAATGGTCTTTATGCTCCAATTAGAGGTGGCGATTCTAAGCCATTCACCTAGAATCGGGTTGATCATATGCGTTATATTTGACGTCTTACGGGTCAAATGGATAAACGTTACAACTTGTTTAAAACTGGAATGGGTCGAAGTAACCCAAAGTGTATTTAAATGCTTACAACTCCTTAACTTGCTTTATTAAAAAAGTCAGACTGGTATATATCAATAAAGTTCCTCATAGTCATGTTTCATGCATTAATTATTTATAAAATTAGAAAAAAGGTTTGGGCCCAACCCGACTTGACCTGCTTTAAAAGTTACCCATTCTGACACGAAACCCTGTTGCGACCCATTACCCCCCCCCCCCCCCCCCCCCATTTTTCACCTCTAGATCCAATGTGTTGAAATCTATCTCCATTTTCATGCAGCACTTGGACTATGAACCTGTACTTACTGAGAGGCCCGGGGAGTTAATTGCATATTACAAGATAGCGCGTAAGGATAATTTTCATGCGGCACTTTTCATAAAATTCTGAGTTCCATTCTTCCTCTTGAATGGGATAAACTTTTCCCTAAGGATTACGAATTTACGATACCATGTTTTCAGGTCACTACAAGTGGGCACTCGATCAGCTGTTTCACAAACATAATTTTGATCGTGTCATCATACTTGAAGGTATGAACTTTAAAATATTTCACATGTTTTAGTTTCTTTTCTCTAGGAATTTGCAAACTAAATTATGATAATAGTTATTCATTGGATGCAGATGATATGGAGATCGCTCCTGATTTTTTTGATTACTTTGAGGCTGGAGCCGATCTACTTGATAAAGATAGGTAAGTCTTCTGCATGGACTACAATAACATATGCCATACTCTACTTTTATAAAATTGTTGGATTTAAAGAATTCTCCATTGTTGGACTTTGATAGGTCAATCATGGCCATCTCCTCATGGAATGACAACGGGCAAAAACAATTTGTGCGCGATCCATGTAAGTCTAGCTTTGTTTAACTAAATTTGTACTAACTTTCCGCTTAGTTTTCCAACAAATAAAAACCAGGTGTATCTAATAATGCTTAAACACGACATTTTTCAGATACATTATATCGGTCTGATTTTTT
Source organism: Ambrosia trifida (assembly GCA_028751855.1). Taxonomy (NCBI): domain Eukaryota; kingdom Viridiplantae; phylum Streptophyta; class Magnoliopsida; order Asterales; family Asteraceae; genus Ambrosia; species Ambrosia trifida. The sequence continues at coordinate 116,600,488 of CM054129.1, forward strand.
CCCTGGTCTTGGATGGATGCTAACGAAACCTACATGGAATGAGCTTTCTCCAAAGTGGCCAAAGGCATATCCTTTTAGATCAATTTGTGTTTTGTGGGTCAAACTTGTTTCGTTTTTATGTCAAGTGAGAATTTTCTTTGACGGAATATTACTTACTGGGATGACTGGTTAAGATTAAAAGAGAATCACAAAGGGCGGCAATTTATTCGTCCAGAAGTATGCAGAACATACAATTTTGGGGAGCATGTAGGTATCTTCCATCAGTATTTTGTTTAAAGTTAAACATGTGCCAATTGCTTTCTAGGCTAGAAAAAAACATCAAAGTTTTTTTAAAAAAAATGATTTAAGGTAACCAACTTTCAACATTTTCAATGTTGAATAATCTGACCCTGCTAATGGGTCAAAAATGATACTGTTCCACTTTTGACGATGCTGGCTTTTTCCTTTACTCGCGTCTGAAAACCATTAATCATAAGTAAATACCTTAAATAAAATGTTTTTGAAACTTCAATGGTTTTTCGCTGAATTAAAATATGTTGGTTATCAAGAACAGAAATTAAACGAAAGTTGGTTACTTTTTTATGCGTTAATCCGTTTAAGCATACCTAATACTTTGACAATTTGATTACATTTATCTATTTCTTTTTTGCAGGGTTCTAGTTTAGGACAGTTCTTCCAACAATATCTTAAACCTATCAAACTGAACGATGTTCAGGTATCTCGCAACTTTTCTGCATCTATTGTGGGTTCTTCGGTATTTGTATCATATCATTAATCATTTGTGTTTTTCAAAGGTTGATTGGAAGTCGATTGACTTGAGTTACCTAATGGAGGTACGCTTTTCACAACTAAAAGTCATTTAATTGACATTTAGAATACGACTTATGGTTTGTTTGTTTGTTTGTTTGTTTGTAGGATAAGTTTGTGAAGCATTTTTCTAACCTCTTGAAAAATGCGAAGCCTTTATTTGGAAACGATCTTGTTTTAAAGACGAATAATGTAAATGGAGACGTGCGTATACATTACACAGATCAATCGCATTTTGAAAACATTGCCCGCCAATTTGGCATTTTTGAAGAGTGGAAGGTATCATATTTCCATGTCAATAAACTTTCTATTCATTTCACCATTTTAATGAAAAATAAGCTCTACAATTAATATTAACTCGTGTTTCATATTTTATTTAGGACGGCGTACCAAGGACTGCATATAAGGGCATTGTTGTTTTTCGACACCAAACCTCAAAGCGCGTATTTCTTGTCGGACCAAATTCCCTCCAACAGTTGGGAATCCAAAATCCTTGAGGCAGGCAGTTTTGTCAAGTCTTTATGGTACCAAATCTTTTCATCTAAGAATTAGGCAGATACATATAGTTTTGTGATTATTCATAAAACAAACTACAGAAATTTCCACATAGGCACAAGAGATGATACAGTCATCAATCATTCTTGATTCGAATTGAGATTAAACCCGAAGCTCTTTATATTTGTGGTGCTAACCTTGTAACACATACTGCTCGTTTGAATTCAGCTTCCACTGGTTTTCTGTCGTTAAACCCTTACCACACTGATCTCGTTGGTTAGCAGGGTATTGGTGGGGTGCCGTGTGTTTACCAGTAACCAGTGGCGGATCTAGAAAAAATATCAAGGGGTAACAGTTTATAAAAAATATTTTAAGGGGTAACAAAAAATTTGTTTTAGGGGTAACATTTTATAAAAATACCTTAAAAACAAACTTTTTCCACTTCGCCAGGAAAATCGACGGGTAACGGATGTTCCCCTGCTTCTACTATACATCCGCCACTGCCAGTAACGGATTCTCAGTCACCAACAAAAAAAAAAAAACCTGTAAAACAATTCACATTCGGTCTTGCATAATTACAAGTGAATTGACATTAGTGTTATGGGAATACCGTTTTGCATTTCATTAAGTTGTGGCAATCATGAGGCTTCTTTCATCCTCGGAAGTATGTCTAGTTCGATGTGTTTGTGAACGACGAAGACAACAAAGTCAAATCGGCCTTGGTCTGTAAAGACCATCGCTATAACTAGCCATGAACTTTACTAGATATGGCTCGATTCAAATTATCGGTTGGTTGATCTTCATCGTTCACAAACACCTCAATCTTGATTTACTTCTATAAACACAAGTCAAAGTATTTGGCTTTGGCTAAGAAGATGGCTGGAATCAAATCAATATATAGGTTCAACACTGTACTTGGTACTACACACATGTACTTGCTTCTTGTACTACACAACACTAACGTGGTACAATCAGAAGGACAAAAAGACGTCATAAGTTTATCTTGATTGGTTGGATCATGGGCATTTGTCTGATGACAGTGTTGTATGTTGTTTTGAATAGAAAAATAAGGATTAGGTCAGTCTATATACAGACCGACCGGATTAATGCAAACATGTTGGAAAATGACCAAAGCTTAATTAAGTTAAACATAACTTTTGAAAACGACTTCACATGTTGGATGCTTTCGTAAACATCTATAAGCAGTTTGCCTGACTCTCAAACTTGCTATCCTTTTTCTGGATCTTCGGTTTTAACGTTGAACCACGATACACATGTTTCTTTAATACCAGCAAAACTGTTTTCGGTTGCTACTATTATTCATAACCAGTAAATTAAGTTGGGAACAAAGTTGTATTCACATTCGTATTTGATTTTTTATCTCTTTCGGCTATATTGTATGCCCATGTCGTGCCGGTACTATGATGAATCGAACCGAACTAAACCGATACCAGTTGAAAAACCGCAGCGAAGCGCGGGGAAACCCACTAGTTGTAATAAAAATATTTGCGTCCCTATGACAAGACCTTTGAAGTTAGTGTGGACTGTGGAGTTCCCCTTGAGAGCCGTCCTCAAAAACCATAAAAAAAATTCCCTCAGAGGAGATAAAAACTGGTCCCCGAGATAAATATGTTATACCAATTGTTGTAAAGTGACCTATGTCACACCCCAACCCGGACAGGTTGAAATGTCACTATTAC